>CM067327.1:106247500-106570000 GCA_034376525.1 Nicotiana benthamiana | reverse complement strand
TCAACAGCCTCTTGTGAGTCTTCTTTTCGATTCTAATCGATGGAATCGACCATTTCGCTACATAAAGAATAATCGATTTGAACAGGCCATAAAAACGGAAATGTCACGATATTTTTTTGACACATGTAAAAGTGATGGAAAACAAAGAATATCTTTTACATACCCGCCAAGTTTATCAACTTTTTGGAAAATGATAAAAAGAAGGATACCCCTATTGTCACTCCAAAAAACACTCCCTAATGAACTGGACAATCAGTGGATTTTTACCAACAAAGAAAAAAGTAATAATCTGAATAAGGAATTTTTAAATCGACTTGAAGTTCTAGACAAGGAATCTTTTTCTCTCCATATACTTGAAATAAGGACTAGATTGTGTAATGATGATACTAAAAAAGAATACGTGCCTAAAATGTATGATCCTTTGTTAAATGGACCATATCGAGGAACAATCAAAAAATAGTTTTTACCTTCAATCATAAACAATACTTCGCTAGAAAATTTGATAGAGAGGGTTAGAATAAATAGGATTCATACAATCTTTCTTCCGAATACTGATTACCAAGAATTTAAACAAAAAGTGGATACGGTTGCTAAAAAACCATTATCAACAGAAATTGACGAGTTCTTAACTTTAATCATTGAATTTGGTAACGAACCAAAATCGAGTTTAAATTTGAAAGACCTTTCTTTATTTTCAGATCAAGAACAGAGAAGAGTGAATTCAGAAAAAAGAACTAAATTTGTAAAATTTGTATTCAATGCAATTGATCCTAATGGGACAACATCTGGAAAAAAATCGATTGGAATAAAAGAAATCAGTAAAAAATACCTCGCTGGTCACATAAATTAATCACCGAATTGGAACAACAATTGGGTGACTATCAAGAGGGTGCACCACTGGATCATCAAATTTGTTCAAGAAAAGCCAAACGTGTAGTGATTTTTACTGCCAACAACTAGAATAACGATCCTGATACCAAAGATACTGAAAACGCAGTTCAAGATCAAACAAAGGAAGTGGCTTTAATACGCTATTCGCAACAACCAGATTTTCGTTGAGGTATAATCAAAGGCTCTATGCGGACTCAAAGGCGCAAAACAGTTATTTGAAAACTCTTTCAAGCAAATGTGCATTCCCCCCTTTTTCTTGACAGAATAACCCCCCCCCCCCCCTTTCTTTTTTCTTTTGATATCTCTGGACTGATTAAACCAATTTTTCGAAATTGGTCAGGTAAAGAAGGAGGATTCAAGATTCTAGAGTCTAGAGAAGAACAAACAAAAAGAGAAGAGAAAAAAGGAAAATGACAAAAAAGGGGAGAACAAAAGAAAGGAAAAAGCACGGATAGAGATAGCAGAAGCCTGGGATACCATTCCTTTTGCGCAAATAATAAGGGGTTACATGTTAATAACTCAATTAATTCTTCGAAAATATATTGTATTACCTTCATTGATAATGGCCAAAAATATTGGGCGTATGTTATTCTTGGAACTTCCTGAATGGTCTGAAGATTTGCAGGAATGGAATAGAGAATTGCATATTAAATGTACCTATAATGGTGTTCAATTATCAGAAATAGAATTTCCAAAAAATTGGTTGAAAGATGGCATTTAGATCAAAATATTATTTTCTTTTTGTCTGAAACCTTGGCATATATCTAAACTGTACTCCTCCCGTGGAAAGCTAATGAAAAAGAAAAAAAAAAGATAATTTTTATTTTTTAACAGTTTGGGGAATGGAAGCTGAACTTCCCTTTGGTTCTCCCAGAAAACGCCCTTCCTTTTTTTAGCCCATTTTTAAGGAACTCAAAAAAAAAAAAATTGGAAAATTCAAAAAGAAATATTTTATAACACTAAAATAAGGAAATAAGTTAAGCCGGATTTCTCGTGACTATCCAAGAATTTCAATGTTTGAATTGAGGTTTCAAACGGTAAAAGCTTATCTGATTTTATTTATTTTAGAATTTTTCTCCAATAAATCATGAATTTTCTAGGATATTATTAAGGATCTCATCGAAAACTTACAGCAACTTGCCAAACAAAGGCTAATAGAAAAAAAGCAGAGGTATGACTGGCATAGTATCTACGATTGGATTCAAAAAAGCATAGGCCTCGGGCAATTTGCTGAAGAAAAAACTACTCGAAAAAAGGTCGAATTATGACAGATACGGATCAAACTAAAGGTATTAAGCATAACAGACTTTTTGTTCTTGGAGATAATTGCATTTTGATTGAGTTATTGATATAAGGAAAGGGAAAGTAAGTAAGGTAAACAAAAAATACTTCTTTTTCTTTGAACCCACCCAATCAAAAATCCTCCTTTTCTCAAAGGAGAATCGAAAAAAATCATATTTTCATACAATATCTTAATTGAATTATATGTAATGATCAATAAATTAAGTTGAATTCTATATTTACTCATACCAAAAACATAGCAAAATCCTAGTACTAATCTAATCTATTCTATAGATATTTGGACTAGAGCTGACAAACAAACAAAACAAGCATTATACTTTCTTAGTATCGAATAGAAATCTAAATGGGGCATGGCCAAGTGGTAAGGCAACGGGTTTTGGTCCCGTTATTCGAAGGTTCGTATCCTTTCGTCCCAGAACATATATATATATATATATATATATATATATATTCTATGAGAATATAGATTGCTTTTTAACAATATTCTGTTTAAAATCGAAATGTTAACTGGAATGTGATTGTTGTTTTTGATTTTTTTCTTCGATGAATCATTTTTTTTTTCAAAAACGGAATCGAAATGCGAAAGAATCTATATTCCCTATCTCGTATTCTCTATCCCCTAAATTAGCCTAATTAGATTCAATTTTTTTTTTTTGTGGATTTCTTGACTTTTCGCCAAGAGGGGTTTTTGGTACTAATTAAATTCACTAACTCTCTTAATTCTTAATCAATGAGTTAGGCTAAAATATCAAAAAATAGGAGAAAAAACTTGACTTAATCTGGACTTGTTTGGTTTTATGCCTAGACAGCTCGCATTTCGTAAAAATAAAAAAGACTAGGACACTCCCTTCTTTTCTTTTGATTTATGCTGCATCAGTCCCATAGAATGGGGTAGATAGGAGTTAATCAGTAATGGGAAGGCATTCATTTCAATATCTCTAAACGGTGATAATTGCTCAGTCTATTTGACCAAATTGATATATACCAAACCCTCCCCGTTCTTTGAATTTTATCAATCAGATGAAAAAAAAGAATAAGAATTAAAATCTTACCTTATATTAATCTTTTTTTATCCATCTCATAAAAAAAATTGGATTTGTTTTTTGGTGTATTTATCTATTTTAGATCATTGAAATCGTTAATGATTCAATTAAAAAAAGAAAGACATACTTTTTTCTTTTCTAAGATGATCAAAAGTGATATTTAACTATCAAATTTTCTTCAAATAATGATGTCGAAAAGCTGGATCTTTGCTATTTAAAGAAGTATGAAATAGGTCAATCTCTTGTAGTTGGTGCAGTCATAAGTTTTTACCGATTCATTCTTCCATGAATTGCTGAAAGTGAAAAGAAGTTCATCAAAATTGAATCAAACATATAAGTTAAAATTAAATGACTCTTCAAATAAATCAAATTAACGAGTTTTTGTCTCTCGAATGTCCAACAGATTAATTAATTCCTTATAACGTACTCTATTTTTTTTTTTTGACAAATAAGCTAGGAGTCGTTGACGTTTTCCCAAAATTTTCTTCAAACCTCTCTAAGATAAATAGTCTTTTTTGTGCAATTCTAAATGTGAAGTAAGTCTCCGTATCTTATTGGTGAAATTGAATACTTGAAATTCAACAGATCCTCTCTTTTCTTCTTGAGAAATAACTGAAATTTGACAGAATTTTTTACCATAAAAGAATTTCCCCTTTCTTTATTTTACAGATATGGATTTTATCAAATTTTATCGATTAGTAATAATAATGACAGTAATTTGAACGTTGAACTCCTAATTTTATCAATTCCAATAAATTAATCAAATTCAAAGTCTGATTCAGATAGGAATCCAAAAAGATGGTAGGTACTTTTTTTTCATTCACAAAAGCGACTAATTTAAACCTAAAATCCTAAAATGAAGAAGATTCTGTTGATTCATTTCTAGATCTAATCGATACCTTATTGATTTAGTATCGTCTACTCGAATTAGATTCGAATGAGATGTAAGACAAAGCATGTGTACATTTGTTTATTTTCAGATACTCTATACGAAACATGATACTATCAATTTATTTTCAATCATGGATACATATGTATCCTTAAGATACTGAAACGACTACCATTATTGGTATCAAACCAATAACGATTCATACGAGATAAATCTTCTAATCGATAATTAGGCCAAAGAAAGAACTTCAATTTAATTAATTTATTTTTCTCTTCATAAAGAGGTTTCCTTTCATCCAAAAATTGACTCCAGTTTTTTACATTGTTTTCGTTGCAAAATACTGAATTTCTATCTATGCCATTCCAATTCAAAGAATTAAAAAAACTTCGAATTCTCAATTCTCTACGACGTCTAGACCATAAAATATTTTCAGGAACAAGCAAATCAAAATGATTTTTGTCTGTATTTATTCTTTGAGTTTGAGGTTGCAGAATGAATTCATCAAAATTCTTTTTATCAACATATCTTTGTTCTGGGTATCTTTGATTAGTTTGGTGTTTACTTTTATAAACCAATGAAATACCTATGGTTTGATACATAATAAATTGTCCATTATTTTTTACAGACAACCGAATAGGTTCGATAATCAATATCCCCTTCTTCATCAATTCTGTAAGAGTTAAATTCTTCTGAATCAGCATTATATCCAAACTCATTTCTCTCCGTTGAATTGACGATATAGCAATTTTGCTTGGATTTATCAGTCGAAGCAGGAGATAATATACCTTGATATTCTCGATCATTCTTTGATTCAAAGCATCGTTCCATCTAAATTGAAAAAGTGAATAACGTTTCAAGAACAACCTAGTTCTGCTTCGTGTTGCTTTTGTATTGTTTTTTCTTTTTACCCTTCTTTTTGTCTGATTCCGCGTAATCTTTTTTAAGAGCTTTTTGATGTTTTGAGAGAAAAGGGCCCAGGTTTCCTTTGTTTTCTATATCTGATCCACGCTCTTTTTCTTCTTGACTTGCGGGTTCTTTTGCTTCTTGAATTCGATTCTTTATTTTTTTATTTGATCGTAAAAAAAAATTTTGTTTTTGGTTTTTATTGATGTTTTTATTCTGTTTAACATTTTCATTTGTATTGAAATTGAAAAGAAGTAATTTGCTTGGTATAATCCACGGTTTTATTTTATGTACATTATAAAGTGGTACAAATTCTGGGAAGAACCAAAATTCTTGGGGCGATAGCTCTGAAAAGACAAATTGCCAATCTTTTCTGTCATCTCGGGAGAAATACGATCGGGAGGAGCTAATTCAAACCCCTCCGGTAAAATAAGAACAGCCCCCACGTTCAACCCCCCCCCCCCCCCCACCATTAGCAAGAACCTGTTTCAGTTGCATATCATAAGGAATTCGAACAACTGCTTCAAATACAGTATCAGGAAGTACCGCTTGTGGAACCTCAATCTCCACGGGCTTATTAGCTAAATGGCAATTGGCACATACAATACGCCCAGTCGCTTACTAGTTTATAATAGTTTATTGGTTACAATAATTTCAACCAGATTACTCTGTTCTACGTATTAAAAATAAATAAAAAAATTGAATAAAAAACTTAATAGTATTGTGATACATTTACATGATACGCCTACCGGGACTCCGGGAGAACACAAAATAGCATTGTTGATAGTCTAATAAATTACAATAGTTCCACAAAATAATTTGATATTTGTAAAAAAAGATAATGTTTAAGAAATCATTACCAGTTAAGAGGAGACGGTCATAAGTGTCTAAACCGTTAAATTAATTAATATATCACTAGGGAGCCATTAACATTGAAAATTAAAAAACTTGTACAGTAATCAACACAGATTATTAGGGGCGTACCCATAAATTTTTATAAGTGGTGTCAAAACTTATAGAAGAACAAGAATAATAACTTTAATTATATATACCTTTAGAAAAAAAATAGTGTTAGTATATTGATTTTGTTGAGTAAGCAGAACAAAACCAATGAACCAAGAAATTTATATCAAGTTGTATGATTTCTTCACAATATTAATATATATATAGTATAAAATTTTGACGAAGCCATTTCGTGTAACACCGGTTCGATAAGTGTGTATACACTCCTGCGGATTGTGATTACAACATACAAAAACAAAAACACCTGACCCCAAACTACTTGAGATAACTAATTTAATGAAAAAATAAGTAAGAGATGAAATAATCCAAACTAATCGGTGAAAAGTAAACAGTTGAAAGTGTCGATATAATTGTATTTCATTATTCTTCGAGCGCGCGTGCATATATATATATATATAGATATAGATATATATATATATAGATATATATATATATATATATATATATATATATATATATATATATATATATTATATATATATATATATATATATTATATATATATAATTGGAGGTTTAAGGACCTACCTGTATACGTACTCGGCTCGGATAAGAGAATATGGAGAAGATGAACAATATAAAATCTTTCGTATAACTTAAAATTTTAACAAAAATGCGTCAATCTAACTCTTGAAACTTAAAGATAAAATTTTAATTTCAAATAGAAGAAGAAATAAAGTGGTTAAAATCATTTTTTTAATCTCTTCTTAAGGGAAACAATCAGGCAATAAAGATTGTTTACCCCAAAATTGGTGAATTGTCATGATAATTTGAAGCGGGTTCAAAAGATCAATTATAGATGGATTTCCACAACGGGAGGTTGAAAGTAAAAATAAATGTATAGTTAGGAAAACTAAGATACACAAAGGATTAGTAGTTGACATTATGTAAGATATTTAAGAGGAAGGAAATAGAATTGGAGCTCTACGTTTATAAGGCCAAGATACACAAAGGATTAGAAATTGAGATTATGTAAGCTGTCAAAGAGGACATTTTTGTACATAAAAAGAATTCGAATTAGGGCTTTAGGTTCGTAGAAATGATCAAGAAGTACTCCCCATAAAAAGAATCGACGAACTTTTCTAATCTACTCTATTTAGGAATCCGAATGTAACGACCTAACCCGTCGTCCCGTGAATTATCGCCCCCTTTTTCCCTGTTTTATGTTTTTATATGTTTCATTTTATGTGTTTGGAGAGTTTGGAGTTATTCTGATGGAGTTCGGGTAGAAATGAGACAACTAGTCTCTTTATGAGAAGGTTAGGTTGAAAAAGTCAACTGAACATTTACTTATGAGTTAGAGGGCTCAGAATGGATTTCCAATTTGACTAGTTTCGGATGGTAATTTGTGACTTAGGAGCGAAATCTGAACTAAATTTGAGGTTCGGTGTAGAATTAGGCTTGAATTGGCTAAGTTAGAAATTTGGCGAAGTCCGGTTGATAGGTGAGATTTTGATCCGGGGTCGGAATGGAATTCGGATAGTTCCAATAGCTCTGTTAGGCGATTTTGGATATACGTGCAAATTTTCAGATCATTCGTAGGTGTTTAGGTCGGGTTTTGGATAAAATGCAAGTTTTGGAAGTTTTATTTTAATTTAGCCTTGAATCCGTTGTAATTTCATGATTTGATGTTTATGATAGTGCTTTTATGTTATGAGCAAGTTTGAATGAAGTAATAAGATGTTCTGTGCATTTGGTTGGGGTCCGAGGGACTCGGGGTGATGTCGGATGACGAAAATGAGAATTTTTAAAATTGTAACAGGTCTGTTGCATGAGGCTTTTGGTATTTCCGCAAAAGCGAAAAAAGTGCCACAAGAGCGTCTACCGCAAAAGCGGTTAGTGACCGCAGAAGCGGTCATGGACTATTTATGGGGACCGCAGAAGCGGTCAACGGGATCGCAGAGGTGGAGACCGCAAAAGCGGTTTCGAATCGCAGAACCGGCCCCAATTGACTCGAAGGAGACCGCAAAAACAGTCTATTGACCGCAGAAGCTACAGCCTCAGAAGCGGTTAGTGTGTCGTGGAAGCGAAAATCGCAGGGAATTAATGAATCAGTGTTTGCAATTTTCATAAGTTAAGAAAATACTTTTGACTTCGGCAAGAGACGATTTGTGGGCGAGTTTGAAGAGGGTTTCGAGGGTTTCCTTCAGGTAATGATTCTTGGCCTCGGACTATGTCTATATGGTGTAAAATAGTACATTAAACACTGAAAATTAAGGTTTTTAAGGTTAAAAATGGTGGTTAGGGCTTGAAGCCTAAGAGAGAGTAAAGTGGTGATTTGAGAGGGTAAACGAACTCCGTTTTTGGTAAACTTTTTAAGTACGGACTCGTGGAGAGACGAGGAATTCAAAGATAAAATTTTCAGAATTTTTTGAGATGTGGGACCGGGGCTAGGGTTTTACCAACTTCGTGATTTTTAGAGTTTTTCGAATAATTTCAATTAAGTTATGTTTATGTAGCCTATAATAAAGTATTCGTTGTGGTTTTGAGTAGATTCGACGCTCGTAGATAGAGACTCTAAGGGAAAAGGCATTACGGACCATTCTACGGCCGGTTAGAGGTGAGTAGTTTGTATAGATGATGGCTGAGGGTTTGGAACCCCGGTTGATCACATCGTGATGCTATGTTAGGGCATGACTCGCACCCCATGGTAGGTGCGGGGCTATAAATGATTGGGGATTGTGACTTGGTCCGTCCCAAGAGCTGAATATGAATTATTGGCGTCTGATACGCACATTGTGTTGTTGATAATTGGGCTTAATGCCATGTTTGGGTCCCTGTGCCGATCTGTAGTACTCGTCTAGGGTGAATATCTGTGTGATAACATAATTTGCATAATTATTGATCTCAGTCCTGTGCTTAATCACTGTCATTAAATGCCAAGTCACCTTATTTCTGAAATTGACTAATTAAATTATATTCACCTTGATAATTGGTAACTGCCAAAGAATCAGATTTAATATGTTATGTGACTTACATGCATAATGTGGACTGAGGATGGCTCGGGCTGCCCGCCACAGCGGTTTTATATATATATATATATATATATATATATATATATATATATATATATATATATATATATATATATATATATATATATATATATATATATATATATATATATATATATATATATATATATATATATATATATATATATATATATATATATATACATACATACATACATATATATTGCGCTTGGGCTGAAGGAGCCCCTCAGGAGTCTGTACACACCCACAGTGAGCGTCGTCGACGTTAAATAAATGTGGTTGGCTCGGGCTTCACGCCGCAGCGTATTCATGTGCATTGCATTGCATTTTTATCTGATACTTGGTTGCTATTTTGATACTGTTTTGCCGTTAGTTCGTAGCTAAGTTATAGGACTGTTAGTTATAGCTTTGCTTTGTGGAATTTCGTGGATTTATTACTTTCAGACATTTTTCTATCTTATTATTTACTAAGTCGGTAGTACTCACCCCTACTCCCTGCACCCTGTGTGAAAATTGAGGTATACCGGAGTCTTAGCTGGTACTCAAAGTCTCCAGATATTTCCAGAGTCGTTGAGATAGCTGCATAGTTTATTATTATTACATACATTCCAGATTTTATTATTTCCATTCAGATATTATTATCCAGTTTTGTTTAGAGGCTCTAGACTCGTGACCCCAGGTCTTGGGAGTGATTATTCAGATTTCGTAATATATTATTATTGTTATCGGATAAATATTCTAAAATTACTATAATATTCTTAAATTGTCGGTTTTGAGACTCGGTATTTAGTAGAAAGCGATTGTTGGTCAGGCTTACCTAGCCGTAGGGTTGGGTGCCATAACAACCGGATTTGGGTCGTGACAAGTTGGTATTATAGCCTAGGTTACTAGGCCTCACGAGTCATGATCCGGTTTAGTAGAGTCTTGTTTATGGCTGTGTCGTGCACCACACTTATAAGCAGGAAGCTACAGAACCTTTAGGAAACACTCCATTTTCTTGAAATCTTATCATGCGTCCTTGATTCAGCTTGAAAGAGTATCTCTTGAAATACCTTAACGTGTTCGCAAGCACGCATGAGCGCTCGATATTATATGTGCTTCGATGGCTTGCGATTCCGCGATCGAGGGGCGAGATGTAATCTTTGTGAGGTTGATGTTGGGCCACTCTAGAGGACTTGAGGCCGGATGTTGCCTAGGGCTTGAGCACTGAGGTGCTGATCGTGTGAGCAAGTGTTTTAAACTTAGATGTTTGGTATTGTCACTATTAGCTGGAATGGCAATTTGGTATCCGTGCGATGAGCATGCTAGTACTGCGAGATGCAATTGTATGACTTGGTAGTAACGAAGAAGTCTGCTAGATGATGGATGAACTGTTAATCGATTTGTTTCCTATTGTGGTTTGATGTGTAGCCCTAATATGGGAAATGAAGAATCTTTTCAAGTCTCCTAGTGGAGTGAAGTAAATTGCATGATACGATATGAGTTCAGACTCAGGAAGACTAAGTAGCTATGTAATGTGTCTGACGATGGAGCGTATACAGAGATGTTGCTGCAAAGCAAGTGGGTTATATTCTGCGGAGTGTTCTGAAGTGATGCGGTTCCTATGTATATTGTGAGAAGACTACATGTGTAACTGGAAGGTATTTTCCATGTGTTAGGATTAAAAAGGTACAACGCATGCCCATGTATCAATTTTTGATGATATAAGACATGTAGTATGGCGATTAATGTTGTTGAGATACATTGTGATGCTTTGTCAAGTTTTGGACGTGTTGTTAGGATGGTTTTGGTGATTCTCTGGCAGGTGGATAGGCTCAGTTACAAAGGAAAGTCTACCGAAATTATTGAAAAATTTGGGACTTTGTAAGGAATTTTGTCGCCGAAAGACTGGGCTAAACTGTTAGGTGAATGAATGCAAGAATTGCAGAAGAGTTAAAATTTCGGATGACTCGTGTTTCCACAAGCTTATGAAAGAGTGAGTAATCTTACCATGATGTTACGACGACAAAAGAATATATGTGTTTTGGTATATATGGCTCCGAGCTACGTGGATGAGGTTGCCGTTGATTAGCTGATTGTACGATTAGGTATCATATTAGTTCCGATTTGATGCATACGGGTGAATAGGTTCTGGTTGCAGATATTGAGCCGAGGATAGCACGAGGGAAGCAAAAATTTTGACAAAGGTTATATGGTGCTTCGTAGAAGTGAGAAAATAATATGATGTTTTGAGTTATGGATAAAGAATGCTTAGTGTAAAGTTAAGGAAGTTGTTGGGTTGTATCGGAACAAAACCATATCCTGAGGTGTCAGAGTGCTGATAGGGCACGAGCGGTTCAATTCGTTAAGTTAAGTAATTTGCAATGGGTATAAGAGTGGATGACTCTTGAGAATGGTTTTGATGTGTTAAAGATTCTAAATGTTGCACTCAGATGTTTTAAGGTTGTGTAGATGACCAAGTCATTGTTTTCATTAGAACAAGTCAATACTTGTGGTATTTTTACGTCAATTACGGGATTCTATGTATCAATATCTGGGAAGTAATGGTAGCCAACTTAGATTCACAGGAAGTTCTTCAAAGTAGGGTATTTTAGAGGTGGTATTTTTTGGGAACGTTGATAGAGTGTGTAGTGGCCTATTGGTCTTAGAAAGTGTGGTCTTACATTTGAGTCTCGTGTGGTAAGCCTGGTTGAGGCATTGTGGTGCTACAGCAAGAGAGTATATAAAGTAGAAAATGAATCAGAAGGAAATCTAGACAAATGAAGTAGCTTGTTAGCGGATTGAATCAGTATGGTAAAGATATGATCAATTCCTTGTATATGTACGAGGTAATGAGCCCTTACGGGGTATTGGGCAGCAGAGCATTTGAGCTCGGGCAGCTTACTTAGGCTGGTGTGGATAAAAGGATTTAGTCCCTGCAATATAGCTATGTGATTAGGAAGAAGGAGATGGAGTTCTCAGGTTACCCTAGTATGGTATGGTATGTGCGGTCTGTTGTGGAGGATTAGGATTTGTGTGTGTGAGGTACGGTTCTATTCCAAATGGAAAGTCATTAAACTTTAAGCAGCTCAGGCAGCTGCATGTGATTTTAGAAGCGACCCTAAGATGATTAAGGAAAATGGTATTACTATCCTAGTAATTTGACCGGAGTATACGTTCAGTAAGAGGGGAAGGTGATGTAAACTGATAATAATTCGGTGGGATTGCGGCAATTTCCTATTGGACCGACTGTTGGCATATGAGTCTGTTGATGGCACATGGAAATTTTAGAATATCTTTCGTGGAATGAATGGGTACTTCATGTGTAATATGTATTCCTACGGCGGAATATGGGACTAGGTATAGTGATTTGTATGTTACTTGGAGTTGGAGACAGGGAGTTCTCCGGTGTAGTCGATGTAGTGGTTGTGGATCGTGTGCATTGGCACTGTAAGCGGATATTGGAATTGGAAAGCCCAAGTGGATCTTTATTTGTTGATATATTAGATTTTGTACATGATGTTGGAGGTAGACTGGTTGTCTCAGTGTTGGGTTATTCTAGACTATTGTGTTATATGCTATGCCGGAGAATGCCACAGGTTGCGTGGCGAGGTGCATCATACTATGTTCTAGCATGAATGGTTGTGTTCCAAGGACCAAAAGACGGCTGGTAGGAGTTGCTTTCCGTAATTTGGCCTTTGAGGCGGGAGGCAGTGTAGAGGTATCTACCAGTGATTCAGCTCAGGCATTAAGGGACTTTTCAGATGCGTGTTCCAGTCTAAGTCGACTCGATTGGCTCTGAATTGTATTGTCGAAGGATACGTTGACTCGACCATTGCTAAGCTTATCAGAAATCTGGACAGATCTATGAGTTGTTTTCTACGTTGCGAGACGTTATGATTACGGACTAGGGGCACATATGGTGTGGCACTATTGAGACTTATAGTGGAAGTTGAGTTTTGCAGCTTACACCGCCATAAGTAGATATGATTAATAATTCAGTGTGCTTGCGACCGATACTCGATACTCTGTGATTATGAGCACTTTCATCTCGGTATGCATCTCCCGATGTGAGATAGTTGAGTGGATCGGGTGGCACGCCGCCACAGGGTATGTTATCTGGATCGGGTTGTGCACCACAACAGTGTGACGTTGAGGATAGTTTCCGTGTGTTACTTTGTATGCCTTGTTTCCTGGTTTTCGAGGAAAGTCCGTATTGGGAGTTGCTCGGCAATAGCGGATCGACTAGGTTCTTTCAGGATTCAATTGTGTATATAACTCGCTTCACCGTGGGTGTGATGGATTTCTTGGGTTCAGACATCAATCTGTGCATGGTTGTCAATTTCGAGTATAGCGACTCGAGATGCTTCATGTGGAATGGTGTTGGATGAGATCGCGCATTATAGCGAGGCTACGTGGAGATTAGACCCTTCAGGAAAGGTTCAAGTAATCTATTCCTATGATGTGAGACGGGGTCTCAGCCTTGTGTTGTAACGGTATTGATGAGCTTAAGGTGCAACTCTTTCGTTTGAGTCGGTTTCATGACTTGAGTATGTTCAGACCGTCTCTTATTGGTGTGTGTGTTATGTAAGTTGGGCTTAGGCCGTATTGAAGTGTCATGTCACCAGGATGGTGTGTTTGGTCAGAAGAGACCTTTGGGGTCATTAATGGATACGAACGAATTTGGTATCAGCTTGTTGGAAGGTTAATATCGAGTTTCGGCTTGGAGATCTATTGTGGTATTAGTCAAAGGGGAAGAAATGTCTTTGTAAATGGTTGATATGAGGAATGGTTATGGTCTACTGCATGATCATTATCATTGATAGAGCACAGCAGTGTTGGGATAAGACCTTAGCTAATACGAGGTTCCCCATCGATAATTGAGTATTTTGGGCAACTGTTGTGAATAGAGAACACCGTGTCGAGTGTCGAATTGTGTGGTTTGTTGCATGGGTTCACCTGAGGTAGCAGGTATGGGTTATTATAGCTGTATCGGGCTTATTCTGAGTATAAAGGTGAGATTCTGATCTTGTGTATGGTTTCGGAGGTGCAATATGACTCTACGGTTATGGTCTAGACGGCCTGCGAAATTTTAGCTGTGTCGTATAATCGGGCATATGTGAGCTAGGGTGACGTGGGATCACCCCGGGTATATGATTAGTAAGGTCATTCGGAGATTGGTTGGATCCTAGTGCAACACTGGGCACGCTCGAGGATGAGCATTTGTTTATGTTGGGGAGTATGTAACGACCTGACCCGTCGTCCCGTGAATTATCATCCTGTTGTCCCCGTTTTATGTTTCTATATGTTCTATTTTATGTGTTTGGAGAGTTTGGAGTAATTCTGATGGAGTTTGGGTAGAAATGAGACAATTAGTCTCTTTATGAAAAGGTTAGGTTGGAAAAGTCAATCAAACATTTACTTGTGCGTTAGAGGGCTCCGAATAGATTTCCGATGATTCGACTAGTTTCGGATGGTGATTTGTGACTTAGGAGCGAAATCTGAACTGAATTTGGAGGTCCCGTGTAGAATTAGGCTTGAATTGGCTAAGTTAGAAATTTGGCGAAGTCTGGTTGACAGGTGAGATTTTAATCCGGGGGTCGGAATGGAATTCCAACAATTCTAGTAGCTCCGTTTGGTGATTTTGGATATGCATGCAAATTTTCAAATCATCCGGAGGTGTTTAGGTCGTGTTTTGGATCAAATGAAAGTTTCGGAAGTTTTAGTTTAACTTAGGCTTGAATCCATGGCAATTTGATGATTTTGATTTTTATGATAGTGTTATTATATTACAAGAAAGTTTGAATGAAGTAATAAGATGTATCTGTGCATTTGGTCGGGGGCCCGAGGACCTCGGAGTGATATCGGATGAGGAAAAAGAGAACTTTTGAAGTTGCAACACGTTTGTTGCATGAGGCTTCTGGTATTCCCGCAAAAGCTGAAAAAGCGCCGCAAATGCGGTCAGTGACTGCAGAAGCGGTCATGGACTATTTAGGGGGACCATAGAAGCGGTCAATGGGATCGCGGAGACGGAGACCGCAAAAGCGGTTTAGGACCGCAGAAGTGGCCCTAGTTGACACGAAGGAGACCAAAAAAGCAGTATATTGACCGCAGAAGCGAAAATCACGGGGAATTAATGAAACAGTGTTTGCAAATTTCATAAGTTAAGAAAATACTTTTGACTTCGGGAAGAGACGATTTGTGGGCGATTTTGAAGAGGGCTTCCTTCAGGTAATTATTCTTGGCCTCGAATTATGTCTATATGGTGTAAAATAGTAGATTAAACACTGAAATTCAAGGGTTTTAAGGTTAAAAATGGTGGTTACGGCTTGAAGCCTAAGATAGAGTAAAGTGGTTATTTGAGAGGGTAAACGAACTCCATTTTTGGTAAACTTTATATGTACGGACTCATGGCGAGATGAGGAATCTAAAGATGTAGTTTTCAGAATTTTCCGAGTAGTGGGACCAGAGCTCGATTTTACCAACTTCCTGATTTTTAGCATTTTTCAAATAATTTTAATTGGGTTATGTTTATTTAGCCTATAATAACGTATTCGTTGTGGTTTTGAATAGATTTGATGCTCGTAGATGGAGATTCAAGGGGAAAAGGCATTGCGGACCAATCTACGGTCGGTTAGAGGTGAGTAGTTTTTATAGATGATAGCCTGATGGTTTGAAACCCCGGTTTATCACATCGTGACGCTATGGTAGGGTGTGACTCGCACCCCATGGCAGGTGCGGGGCTGTAAATGATTGGGGATTGTGAATTGTTCCGTCCTGAGAGCTGAATATGAATTATTGTCGTCTGATATGCACATTGTGTTGTTGATAATTGGGCTTAATGACATGTTTGGGGCCGTGTGCCGATATGTAGTACCCGACTAGGGTGAATATCTGTGTGATAACATGATTTGTATTGTTGATGCAAAATTTAGTGGCTAAGACACCATGCTTGGTAATTGGGAAGATGCTCCATTCTGAGTCAGTCGGGGTAGAGCTTTGGTAGTCCATTTTACTGTCATTTCTGCTATCCGGGTTGTTTGCAGGGTTGCGATCCGGATATTGTCTTATGATTCAAACCCTCTTATCCTTTCATTTTTTATTTAGTCGTAGTGGTTTGTTTAGTGTTGTCCATGTTTGTTTCAGGTTCATTCTAGGGTTTTATGCCAGTTCGTTTGCTTGTTTTGTTATTCGAGTTATTTCATCGTTCTCTAATGCAAATTCCAAACTTTTGTTCCTTCCATTCATTTTTATTTGTTTTAGTTCTTTTCTATCCTTTTGTTTTGTCTTTTGGCTAATGTTGGTTCTAGTGACATGACATGCACGCATAATTCTCAGTCGGATCTTTAAAAGCTATGGTAGTCGGGAAGCAATGAAACCATTTTGAAAACGATGGGGGCACTTGAGGAAATAAGAACATATTTGGACGTTTGAGATTGTTCGACACCCGAACCATGTGAAACTGGTGCAGATAGAATATAAAGAAACCTTAAAGGCAGGTGTGCCAAATTGACAGGAGGCCGGTCATGGTAATAAGAGTAAGAGTTTTGCCCAACGGCACATTATATTTGACAAATGTAGAAGGAAAGGCTGTGTAAATGACCGTCAATTCATCAAAAGGGGTTGTGTATGGTTCTCTTTATTCCGATTATATTTGTTTGCATTTGGCATATTTTGATGATTGAAATGAAGAAGGCGTTTTGTTCTGCTATCCAAACACTTTTTTTCCCATGACACCCCTCTTGAGCCGTATTTATTTTCTTTCCTCTTTCGGAATCAACGTCACAATTAAGAAATGCAAAGTATTTCAAATAAGTAAACGAAAAAGAAAATAATAAAGAAAGGAAGAAAAAAAGAAATGAAAGAAAAGAAATAAACGGAAGGAAAAATGAAGAAAGAAAAGGAAACAAAAAGGAAGAAGAAAACAAAAAAAAGAGAGAGAGAAAATTCACAACAAAAGTAATTTCTATGACGTGAACTACGTTTGACTTGATATCGAAAGGGTACGTAGGCAACCTCTCTGAGGTTCAATCATACCAAACTAAAAATCCAAAATTTCCCAAGCAAGAAACTAAGGCAGAAGCTGTGATTGTTGAAAGAAATTGGATTCAGAAAGTTGTAGTTTTAACCCCATTTGAATTGTACTTGAGCCTGCACACCCATTCTTTCTAGACCCATCCAAAAGTCCACATTACGGTCCAAAGAAAGACCTTCCGATCAATATTTGAGAAATTCCAAGTCAAGCAAGTAAGGGTAATTCATGTCAAGGGCAACACTCCAGTCCAAGCAAGAAAATAGAGAGCCGGATTGATGAAAACTCTCACGGGTATCGCAAGGCGACGAATGCTGAGAGAAATAAATTGAGAGAGTCTTATGGTGAAAACCTTCATAGGAACCTTGAGGAGATGGTAAGTTGAGAGAAAGAAAAAATGAGAGAGGTTTGATGGTGAAAACCTTTTGGGCACTACAAGCTGAATAAGGACTGCGAATCAAATTTTATAAGCAGAGCACCAAAGCCCAATTTCACAGCGAAAGGTACAACAAGAGCTAAACATCAAAATTTATTGACAGAATATCTATAAGTGCATGTCGTGGTTGTTAAAGTTGGTATCCACATTCGATAGGTTTCTACTTCGTAGTTTCGCTTTAGGACTCATCTCTTTCCTTTTCCTTCACTCTGTTCCTCTATTTTTATTCACTTCCTCTTTCTGAGTTTGTTTGATCATAACAAGTGAGAAATGACTTCAAAATTTGGCACTAGCTTTCCAATTGCACAAAATAGGGGCACAAGTCATGAAAAACAAAGCATTGAGCTGGTAATACTCAACATGCTTTGGGGTGAGGCACAAGGATTGGTTAAAATCAGTACAGAAACTGTGCAATAAACAGAAGGTATAAGGTTTCAAATACAGAAAAGGTGTGTTCTATGATAAAGATGACAACAGACGTGGTTAGGCCAAAAACAAACGGGATTTTCAAAATGAAATGAAAGTTATTGGCAAGTAAGGGAGAAACAGACCTCAAGGCCAAGGCCATCAGATAGGCCAGGAAATAACAACATACTGTGGGGGGGGGGGGGGGCAGTGGACATAATTTGGGAATTCATGTAGCACTCCAAAAGTCAGGAATATGCCAGTTCACGAGCAATGACCCAAAAAGAGGATATTGGACCTGAACGGGGAAAAAGGGTATTTCGGTGACACAGATGACGGGGAAAGTGGTTAATCAGTAAAATGCAAGATCTTCAAGAAGAATTAGTTGCCATAGAAAACATATGTGGTCAGATAAGAAGACTAGAAGTAATAATTGGGAGGTATTCGTCAAGAATGGCGGAAGTTATCAGCCAAGTTTCGAAGATGGTCGGACAAAGTAAAGCATGTAAAGGAGGAAAGGAAAGCCATGCCCAGCAGGAGTACCGCAACCAACCACCGCACTTTAAACTGACAGAATTTTCTTTGATTTGAAATAGGGGCGTGGAAATGTTATTGATGGCGGAAAGATATGATACAGAAGGATTATCAAACTAGGGCAGAAAATTTTCTGTCTAGTTGAAAACTTTCTTGAAGTCGGGTACTCATCTGAAGAGCATGAAGGTCAATACAAGTTTTTTAAAAAGGAGAAAAAAGAGAGGGAAGTAGTTTTCAGGAAAGAAACACTAGTTTTGAGAAAAGTAATTTTTGGAGGAATGAAACACTAGTTTTTAAGGAAGTGATTCTGGAGGAGGATAATTCAAGTTAGAAGGTAGTTAAAACAAGTTCGGAGGAAATGGTTAATCGATAAAAATCTTAGTCTGATGAATTTTTCACCTAAGATAAAAATTTTAGTCTGTTGAATCTTTCACCTTAGATAAATATCTTAGTCTGATGAATATTTCACATAAGATAAAGGTAGAAGTTGGAACAAAGAAAGGAAGGCATAATTTGGGAAAAAAGGAAGGCGGAAATTGGGAAAAAGAAAGAAAGGCATAATTTGAGAAAAAGAAAGGAAGGCAGAATTTGAAAAGGGAAGAAAGGAAGTTTGAATTTGAAAGATTAAGAAAGTCTGGATTTGAAAAATTGGACCTAGTCTGATGATTTATCACCTAAGATGAAAATCTTAGTCCGATGAATTTTTCACCTAAGATAAAAGAAAAATCTTAGTCTGTTGAATCTTTCACCTAAGATAAGAATCTTAGTCTGTTGAATCTTTCACCTAAGATAAAGAAATCTTAGTCTAATGAATTTTTCACATAAGATAAAAGATAAAAATCTTAGTCTGTTGAATCTTTCACCTAAGATGAAAAGCTTAAACTTTTCACCTAAGATAAAAGGTATGAATCTTAGTCTGTTGAATCTTTCACCTAAGATAAAAATCTTAGTTTGATGAATTTTTCACTTAAGATAAATTTTAAATTTTAAGATGCATTTCAGTCTTTAAATTTTTTAAAAAAGTTGCATTTTAGTCTTATCTCAATTCAAGTTTTAGTTCTTATTAGTATGTAGTAACAAGCACCCAGTATTCCAAACTGGGGCAGAAAGTTTTCTTTGTTTTGTCTGTTTTTGTAATGTCAGGAGCCCGCTGGGACAATAGAGGAATACATTCAATTTCAAGTTCAGCAATCAGGAACCCTCCTGGATAATAGAGGAATACATTCAAGTTCAAGACTAGTCAAATTCAGCAATTTGGAGAGAAGAAACAACATCGCTGTCAGCAAGTTGAAGAAACAACAATGGATTTCACCAAGAAAACACAAGATAACAAGACAACAAGGAAGTACAAGAACAGTTTTGAGGAATTTAGATAGGACTTTTTGTAATTCATAGTTCATAGCTTAGTCTAGCTTCTTTTATTTTGACATGGTGTAATAAGGGGGGAGGGGTCAACAAGCAGTTAGCAGCATCAAGCGCAGTGAAATCACAGCTCCTGGCAGTCCCAGCTACCAGACACTCCCAAACTACACTGACCTGATTCCTATTTATCCCAGGATATGTAGGCAACTCTGAAGCAGGTGCAATCAAACTTTTCAAAATGCTTCACAACGGAATATTTGAACGGGCAAAATTCGTTTATATTTGCTCACTTATCTTTGCACGAAAACTCTTCGTTTTTCCGAGCAAAGAGGGGCAGCTGTGAGCACGTGAGTTTTTCCCTATATATGAATTATTCCCATAATATTCAAACAAAAAGATTTTTCCTTATTTTTACAATTTTTGCGAATTTTGTGATTAATTGTTCGCATTTTATTTGCGCATGTTATTTCATATGAAATACAAAAATATGCATTTGCATTTAGGACTTAATTTCGTAGTTTAGCATTAATTAGGGGTTAATTTGTTTTAGAGCAAAACATGAAAATTCATAAAAAATAGTTCACTTTTGCATTTTAATTATGAAATAGTCATGAATTAGTTTTAAATAATTTTAGGAATTAATTAGTTTTTGTTATGAAATATATTTGGATTTTATTTTAATTGTCGCATTTTTATAAAATTTAAAAAATAAAAAAGACAAAAATACAAAATAAAAACAGAAATAAAAGAAAAACAATTAAAAAGAAAGGGTCTTAATTGAAAGCCAAATATGGGCCACTTTTTGCACTTAATTCGCCAGGCCCAAGCCAAAAATCACCCCTAAAGCAGCCCAATCCAGATCCAAACCTGGTCCAAATAACTCACCCCCCTAAAACACTGAAACGACGTCGTTTTGAAGCGATCAATCCTGGTCATCCATCTCCCCAATCCAACGGTTTGTGTCCATTCAAGACATTTTAATAAAAGTGTCCGAGAATGAGTGTTAACCCTAAAATATTTTACACCTTCCTCGTACCAACCTGTAACGACACCCGTCTCCATCACTGCTTCGTCGTCCGCTGCAGGGCGAAAATTGTCGCAGCCGGCGATGCCCCAAATTCATCCAAAATTACACCACAAGTCCTCCTCACTCTCCTCTTTCCATCCATGGCAATGGTTTTCCTCAAAGCCAACCCAAGCTTTTCGAATATGTGTTTGAAAATTCAGTCCAAAATACAAATTCACCCAAACGACTCCACATCTTCACTAGATAGTCTCTTCATCCTCCTTTTCACAAATATGGGATTATTTTCCCTCGAATCTCACCAAGCCGCCCTCAATTCTACATCTAAGGTTCATGTTTTTTCTCTACCATTTGGGGGCTTCACTCTCGGATGAATTTGATTGACATTATGAGTTTATTTCGAGAAAAATAAACCCATAATATCAATTAAAATTTTTTCCCAGAAATCTCATGAGCTCGGATTAATTTAATAAGTCACCTTCTCATTCTTTTAGTTTCAATTTAGTTCGATTCAGTTTTTATCTTCTTAACTGAGTGTAGTTTAGTTTCTGATCCTTAATTAGTAATTTGTTGGTGGTATAACTTTGTCTACTAGTTTGTTAGCGATACATGTTTCTATTTGTTTTCGGTTTAATTTCCATTCTTGTTTGTTTAGCTTGTTTTAGTTAGTCAATCATTAGTATAATTGTTAGGGGTTAATTCGGATCTAATTAGTTGAAATGATTAGTTTTAGTCAAATTTTGTTTGAATACTGTAACTTCTTGATTTTCCTGAGACTTCACTTTAAATTGGAGATTAATTAGCTAGTTCATGTAACGACCCGACCGGTCGTTTTGCGCCCTAGCACGTCGTTCAAGAGTTTGAGGCCATGAGCATCTTCGTTTCAAATGTTATGACTTGTTCGCATGGTCGGAATTGAAATTCAGGAAGATCGGAGTTAAATTTAAATGAAAATTCCCATTTCAAAAGCTTTAAGTTGAAAGAATGAACTAGGATTAGATTTTTGAGTAAACGACCTCAGAATCAGGATCTAAATGGTTCCAGTAGGTTCGTATAATGATATCGGACTTGGGCATATGCCTGGTTCAGGTTTTGGATAACCCAGGAGCGATTTGGCGCCTATTGTGGAAGTTAGCATATTGGAAGAAATTCCATAAGTTTGGCTTGAAGTGCATTTCAGCGTTATCGATGTCCATTTGGAATTCTCAGACTGGGAATAGCTCCGTATGGTGATTCTGGAGATGGGACCGCAATCGGAAGTGAATCCGGAGGTCCGTAGGTCATCTTGAAGTCGTTTGGCTAAAGATAGAAATTTGAAGGTTTTTGAGAAGTTTGATCGGAACTGTACTTTTTGATATCGGGGACGGAATCCGGTTTCGAAAGTTGGAATAGGTCTGTAATGTCGAATATGAATTTTGTGCAAAATTTGAGGCCAATAGGACATTTGATAGGTTTAAACATCGGAAGTAGAAGTTGGAAAGTTCAAAGTTCATAAAGTTTGGATTGGAGGCCGTTCGATGATTTTGTCGTTGTTTGATGTGATTTGAGGCCTCGAGTAGGTCCATAGTATGTTTTGGGATCGTTTGGTATGACTGATTGTGGTCCCGGGGGCCTCGGGTGAATTTCGGGTGGTTAATAGATCAAAAATTGGTTTTTTGGAAATAAGTAAGCAGCTGGTACTTGGTATTTCCACTTCTGCGGAGATGGGACCGTAGAAGCGGCCCCGCAGAAGCTGATAAGTGCGGGGTAGCCAGGACCCCATATGCGGCTAAGGCTCCGCAAAAGTGGAACCGCATCCACGGTGGAAGGATCACAGAAGCAAAAATGGGCTAGGCCAGGGAAACCGCAGAAGCGGCCTATTTTACGCAAAGGCGACCACCGCATAAGCGGTATAATTCTGTAGAAGCGGAAAGACCTGGGGACAGACTATCTTTTAAAATTCGAGGATTGGCCATTTATATCATTTTCTTCATGGCATTTGGCGATTTTTGGAGGTTTCAAGAGAGGGACTTCATCAACCATGCTAAGGTAAGTGTTTCCCAGCCATTATGAGCTAAATATATCAATTATATACGGATTTAGGCTTGGAAATTAGTGTAAAAATTGGGGTTTGGTTGGAAACCTAGAAAATTATAATCTTGGACTTTAGCCACGATTTTGAGTATGGAATTAGGAGAAAATCATATAATTGAGTTCCTAAGGTCATGGTTAACCTTTATCTTTGAGAAATTTTGTATTTCCAGGCACGTGGACCCGAGGGTATTTTTGTCATTTCACAAACGGAGTTTGGAAATTGTATAATTTCAATTGTTAGCAAGTATTTGAGTATATTCTCATTAGTTTTCCATTGTTTGGCTAGTTTTGGAGCTTTGCGCGCTAGTTCAAGATTTCGGAAAGATGTGAAGCGCCGTTTATGAGTCTTCGGAGCGAGGAGAGTCTTCTTTCTAATCATGTGAGGGGAAAATTACCCCATAGGTGAATTAAACTGATTATGTGCTCCTATTTGTGGGGGCTACGTACGCACGAGGTGACGAGAGTCCCTGCGTAGCTACTGTTATGCTATTGTCCGGATAGTCTAGGACCCTAAAGCATGTTATACTTGAATCATTTGTAAATCATTGATGGCTTGAAATGCTTTAATCATATTAAATTAATAAGAGGATTTCTAAAACGAATAAAGTTATGTTTTCCTCAAATTATTAAAAAGGAATGGAACTTACTTGGATAACTGCTCCATACTGACTGTTTGACTGTTATCTGTCTGCGTGTGTTTATATTTCTATTGGAACGGGCCGTTCGCCTCGGCGAAATGGATGCATTTATGGTACGGGCCGCTCGAACCTCGGAAATGAATAAATTTACCTTTCTGTTGGAGTGGGTCGTCGCCTCGGCATGATTTTCGCATGTTTGTGCTGTTATCTTGAACTCATTTGAGTTATTTTATGTCACATTATGGCTCGAGATCATTTATTTAATATTAACAAGAAAACTGAGGAGATTTTCCATGAAAGAATTGTATGACTACCTGTTTTCCCAAATCTAGATTAGAATCATGTTTATAAAACAAACTCACTGCTTGGATATACTTTTAAGGATAAATAGTCATTGGACTGCTAGTGATTGTCAGAATTGACAATCTCATCTCTACTCTTTCGAGATTAGGCGGGACACTTATTGGGTACACGTTATTTTTGTACTCATACTACACTTCCTGTGAATTTTGTTGCACAGGTATATGTGATTTCAGTGGTCTACTGGACGTAGCAGCACGGATGATTCTGGGGACTAGAGAGCTGCATCATTCGAGACGGCCGCAGCTAGGGTAGTCCCTTTCCAGTACTGTGTTTATTTTCCATCCATTGTATTTCGCACAGATGATGTATTTATAGTCCTCTTATCAGTAGATGCCCGGGTACTTATGACTCCGGGTTCTCGGATGGTTGAAACATTGTGTTAATTGCTTATATTTAAAAGATATGTGATTTGAAAATTTTATTCTTTAGAAATTCTAAATATGGAAGAAAAATCATATGTTTTCAAAAGTATTAAAATGAGATTTGATTAAGTAATCTGGTTGGCTTGCCTGACATCAATGTCCTGTTCCATCACGACCCTTAGTGGATTTTGGGTCGTGACAACATGGTATCAGAGCACTAGGTTCCTGTCGGTCTCATGAGTCATGAGCAAGTCTGGTTGAGTCCCGCGGATCTGTACGGAGACGTCTGTACTTATCCCCGGGAGGCTAAAGGGCTGTTAGGAGTACTTCCTTTCTTGGTTTCCTTACCGTGCGGTTCAATTCCTTTGAGGCTTATGTCTTTGATTCCTTCCTACTCAATCTTACACGATGCGAGCGCTTACTAGAAATCGAGAATTGAAGACTTGAATTGGCACTACAAATGTGGTGCTGGATGATTTTCCCCGGTATAATTGATAGGACTATTATAGTCGCTTTATGGGAGGATATTCTATTGTTCAGCTCAGTAACAGGACTTCTAAGAGCCTTGAGACTAGGCACAAGTTTCCATGATGCTTAAGAGCGATTATTTCCGCAGTGTTTTGCGATGATATGATGTTTGCCCACGTGTCAGGGCAGTGGATGAATTGAAGAGAGGTTTACTCAGCGTGTAATCAAGGGATTCAGTATCTTATTTCCGACAGTGTTGTTGCGATGATATAATGTTTGCTCACCATGTTCATCTCATTTCCGGCAGGGTCTACTGGACGTAGCAGCACAAATAATCCCGCACTTCATGCCTGTAGCAAGCATGTCAAGGCTGTTTGGCCCAATTCATTTCTGGGCAGACATTGAGGCTCATCATTTTGAAGGTGTTGGTTTAATTGGAAACCACAAACTGGTTCTTAACCAAGGCTCGTTAATTAGAACCTTTGATTTATCCATTAGGAACAAAGAAAAGACCTATATAGAAAATTATAGTCGCATTTTAGATTTTGTCCTCTAAAATAAAATGAGGCGAGCCTCGTCAATTGTAATATGAAATGCGAGGCCCTTAATAATTATTACATGGAAGTACTTAGAACTCGGAAGGGCAGTTTAGTGAATTTCACGGCCTTCCCCAAAATAATAGTACGTTAGAATATTTAGGTATGATTTAATTAAATTACTTTCTTAAACTCGGGTGCGCAATGATGCGACCAAAATCCAAATCTCGACGAAGTTGAAATATGTTGACAACCACGGGTGCATTGATTGCGACGTGGTTCGAAACGTGTTTTCACGACGTCGCAATTCTTTAAAATAAATAAATGATAAAAAGCGGTTTGCGATTAATAAGGCACATAAGCTAGCATCTATTAAAATCAAACAGTTAAGCGACCGTGCTAGAACCACGGAAACCGGGAATGCCTAACACCTTTTCCCGGGTTAACAGAATTCCTTATTCGGATTTTTGGTGTGCGGACTGTAATACAGAGTCAAATCTTCCTCGGTTCGAGATTCAAAACCGGTGACTTGGGACACCATTAATCTCTCAAGTGGCGACTTTAAATAATTAATAACCAAATCTCGTTCCAATTCTTCTTTAATTAAAAAACAAATTTTATGCCGGTAAAAAAAAGGAGGTGTAACAGTATATTTTACTGAAGGGCTGCTGTGGAAGTGGATTTATTGAAACTTCAATTCTCTGCAATCCAAAGTCATTTGTTTGCAATAATTCAGTCCACCCAACTCAAGTTACTTATTACAGTTTGTTCCAGGCCTTGCGTCCTACACTTGATTTTGCTGTCAAACAATAATCATATGGTGAAGAACTCGAAAAAGAGAAAATTAACAAGTGATTAGAAATTGTTCTGAAACAAGAATTTCCAAGTTTGGGTGATAATAATGGATATACTAAATTTCTGATTCTTTTCCTTTCTCTTTCGGTACGATTTCCTTCTTTATTTTCTTTTTCCACCTACATAATTTTATTGAATATATTGTTCACAATGAATTCCTGAAGTAGCTAAATACTTGATCCGCGATCTATGTACAGAAAGAAATATAAATGGGCTGAGTCCAGAACAGATAAACAATTCAGAAAAGCCCAGATATTCGGGAGAAATTTAAAAAGGGATTTTTACGTCCCTATATCATATATGAAACCTTATTACCCTAAATGTTTAAGGTTTGTATTTATTACATTTAAGCATACCAAATTATCATTTATATACTAAAATTAATTTAGAGATATAATTAATTGATAATTTTTTACTCCTTAATTAAAGGTGTCCATATATCTCACGTTTCTCTCTCCCCTTAATTCCCAAGATCTGAAATGGCCGTTTTCTCTCTCCAATTTTTTTCTTTTCTCCGTTCCTTCTCTTCTCCATTCCAAATGCCACAATTTCGCCTCTATTCAAATGGAATAGCTTTACCATTTGTTTCGTATTTCTGTCCGCAGCTTTAGCTTTGCTTTCAACCATCTTTTTATTTTATTTTTATTTTTTTGAGGTTTCAACCGTGTATCAACACTTTTCTGAAAAAGTTTTTTAGGTTGAATTTTTTTTCTCGAAATAAAACATTTGGTAGAATACCTAAATAACTCCTGATTGACTGTTTGATAGTCTTTGATCCATTTGAAATTAAACAAATGGCTAACGAACGTGAAAATGGTCTTTTTTCTTTCTTTTTCTTTTTGATGAAGCGTCTTTTCCTTTTTAATTGTAGTATAAATGCAGTAATCTTATAGATACCCTTAAAACAATACAAGTTTATACAATACTTAAATTCATTTGTAGTTTATTTATAGTTTTTATGTAGAAATTTTGTAGATGAAGAGCAAATTTTGTTGTCAACTTTTTTTTTTGGACACAAGATTGTAGTTTAATTGTAGTATAAATGTAGTAATTTTGTAGATACTCTTAAAAACAAATACTGCTTTATACACATGTAAACTGATTTGTAGTTTATTTGTAGAAATTTTATCTACAAAATATCTATAAAATGAATAAATTGAATTTTAATATCCCAATTCTCATTTCAATAGTAGCATAATTGGCATTTTCGACATAAATGTAGAGGACTTGTAGAAGTTTTACTTTTCCCAATCTACAATTTATCTATATTTGTACAATTTATCTACAATTTATATACAACTTATCTACAATTTTTGGAAATATATCTTCTTCTTCTTCTTCGACGAGTTTCAACGTGAAATTCAGTCAAAACCAAGTCTAACCTTCAGCAAAACCTCTCAAAATTGAGATATAAACTCCTAAACATATTTCGAATTATTTACAACATCACCCAATCCAAACAAATAATGATTTTTGAAAATCCAAATTTGAATTCAAAGCTTTCAAGCTTTTTAATGGCTATCAATGGTAGAAAATATATGGAAGAACAAAATTTTTCAACTTTGAGATCTCCTTCCATTTCAAATTTCGTATTTAATGTTGATTGAATCACACGCAGATCTGGTGCCTTCATTTTAGCGCGTTATTTATGGCAAAATCTACCTATTTTTAGATTGGTATATAATTTGTAGAAAAAGATATGGACAACACGGGTAAATAACAAACTATGAACATTTTTGGTAATAAAGTTTGATATATGGTATAGATAGGAAACAATCTCATTTAAAAATAGTCAGATTTACAATTGATCATTCAAAAATAGCCCAATTTCAAAAGTAATCGAAATTTAGCCACTTTTCAGATAAAGATAAATCTGAGAAAACACTGTTCAAAATCCAAAAAATACTCCCGCATATTATACGAGAGTTTCAGGATAACTATGCTGGAACTCCCGTATAATATGCGGGAGTTCAAGTATAACTATGCTGGAGCTCCCGCATTATATACTGGAGTTCCAGCAAATATAAATGTACAGTATAATATACTAGAGTTTGGAGCACTGGTGCTTCAGTCTTCCGTATATTATACAGGAGTCAGCAAAGTATACTGGTCCAGCATAATATGTTGGAGTTCATACACAAATACACTGAACTCCCGTATATTATAAGGAACTGGTCTCTGTTGCATCAAAATAGTGGCTATTTTTCATTGACTTGGTAAATGCTGGCTATTTTTGATTGATCAGTGCAAAAACTGGCTATACCGTGTTATTTTGACCAGATATTCTAACTTATAATTCCAACACCAACTTCAAGCCTGGGGGTGATATAAGATGAACATAGTGAGCAGCACTGGAAGTGTGAAACAGGTGATTTGACCCTCAGCTAGCTTGGACCTCACAAAATGACAGTCTAACTCAATGTGCTTTGTGCACTCGTGAAATACTGAATTCTTGGCAATGTGAAGGCCAACTTGGTTGTCACACAAAAGAAAAACGAAATAGAATAAGTACTAGTGATTCCAAAGTCAGACAACAATCTAGATAGCCAAGTAGATGACATGTTTATAACCCTACACCCTGCTTCAGCGGAAGCCAGGGAGATGACATGTTGCTTTTTAGACTTCCAACCAATAAGACTACCATCTAGAAAGATGTAGAAATCAATCATAGACTTCCTGCTATTAGGGAAAACCCACCAATCACTTCGTGTAGAAACTTGCTTAATATCCTATCTCTTATAAATTCATTTTACAAGATTTGGGGATGAAATATTTGATGAACTTCGTGTAGAATTTTTTGTTTTTGCCATCAGATTTGGTGATTGAAGGAAGGAGCAACATTAAAGTTGTCTCTATGTAACCTATACACTATAAAAATGGTCTTTAGGGATAAGAAAACTAGTCCTTAGTAGTCGAATTCTGGTCTTTAATGGTCAATAATGACCAATATAATCTGATCGTCGCCGGTCGCTATAGGCTCCGTAGCTAAGAGTCAATAACGACCAGTTGAGTAGCTGGTCCTTAATGAGTTTTTATACCTGATACACTTCTGGTCCTAAAAACGCTTTTACAGACCGCATTTCTAGTCCTACACAAAGACATATCTGGTGCTAATATATTTATAGCGACCAGCTTGTACTAGTCCTATAAAGTTTGTAAGGACCAAAAGCGTGATTGCTAAGCCTCTAATATCCAACTTATCACCAAAATATTATATAATTCGCAACAAAGGTAACCAGCTCAATACAACATGATTATCAATAACATCAAGCTTTTATATATACACACATTAAGGTTAAATCACTAAGACCTTGATGCAGATTTCAATAAAATGTCAAATACAAGGAGGGGGATATACCTTAACTCCTAAATATTTCATAGCATTTACACTTTACATACTATAACCATCTAATATCCTCGATATACAAGTTTTTGTCGCGACCCAAAAATTCATTACTCGCGATGGCACCTAACTCGACCCGATAGGTAAGTTAACTGATAACTATCCAATTCCAATAATATTTAATAAGACAATTAAACAAAAATATTATCTATATTGTATACATTTTTCAAGGACTGGTAGTACAAATCACGAGCTTCCAAGAATATAATTTACAAAGCCGTTATAAAATAAATACATTATCTGTCCGAAAGGTATATAAATCAAGTTTTATGAATCTAAGGCTGCCATGAACAAGAGACGCTACAACTGGAATAAGGGAACATCTTGCATTCTCGCCCTCGTCGATCACAGCAACATCAGTAGCCACCATCTGCACACAAGGTGCAGAATTATAGTATGAATACAACCGACCACATGTACTAAATAAGTAACAAACCTAACCTTAGGTTGAAAATAGTGTCAACTTGGAATAAAGGTCGGGTCCAATACCAATAGCCAACAGCAGTTCATAACAACGTAAAGCAAGTAATGAAAGAAGCAACTCAGAGATAAAATGCTCAACTTTCTCATAGTTTTTTGAAAAATAGTTTCGTTTTTTAAGTATATTAGTGAAAAACCCAGTTCTTTTACCGAATCATAAAAAATACAAGTAAGTTTTAAAAGTATAATTTTTCCCAAAAATTTTGTGAACAATGAATAAGATATTTTATTTTTCTTTCCAGATAGCAAGTGTAAAATACCTCTATATTCTCATATATCAATATATGTGAGAAGTCATGAATGATGTGATACCGTACAACATGAAGAAAATGCATCTCTATGCATGTATGTCATGTGTGCATGTCAATGCCATGTATCTCAAAGATTAATCATGTACTCACACTCTCATAATACGCAATCTCACTGTCTCATACTTTCTGCTCATCATGCTCAATCACTGAGTATTGTATGTGACTAATCCGGCCCAAGAAAGATCTATTTCGGAATATATACGTCGACTGACCAACAGTCACTCAACACTGAGTAGGGCCCAATCCATCCCATAAGGAAGATCCATCCCCAAGTATATAAATTCTTCGGACATGATCCATATCCAAGGAAGATCCATCCATCAATATAATCAACCGTGCTCACTGGGGGGGTATGAAGACTCTGGAGGGGCTTCTTCAATCCAAGCGCTATCATAAATTAGTATAACCATTGCTGCATGCATCACTCAGTCATCATAATTGTCACTCATAATCAGACTCTAAGCCTCACTCGGTCATCAATCTATCCAGTCTCACTCGCGGGATCACAATGTCATGAAACTAGTCTGACAACAATGATATGATGTAACAATAAATAACAATTGAGACTGAGATATGATATGAATGCATGAATATAACTGAGTACAAAATATCAATGAAATCAATAAGATGATAGCAAGAAACGACCACTACGGGTCCCAACAGTATCGGCATAAAGCCTAAACATGAAACCTAGCGTGATTAGCAGCTCAATTACTTTATCACATGGTACAAACATGGATATCAACAAAATAGGCCACTATACAGTGCCATAGAAACAACAAAGTCACAATTCACATGGTGCATGCCCACACGCCCATCCCCTAGCATGTGCGTCACCTCAATAGCAATCTCATAACATGTAATTCGGGGTTTGTACTCTCAGTATCAAGTTAGAAGTATTACGTACCTCGAACAAGCCAATTTTAATACTGAGCAAGCCAAGCGATGCTCCAAAAATGCCATCTCACGTGTTCGACCTTCGAACGGCTCAAAACTAACCAAAAACAACTCAAATACATCAAACAATGCTAAAGGAACCAATCCCAATCGAAAAAGGTCAAATATTGAGTCAAAATTCTAAAATCGACCATAAAGTCCAATCCGGGCCCGCGCGTCGAAACTCGACAAAACTCACAAAATCTGACAACACATTCAATTACGATTCCAACCATACTAGTTCCACTCAATTGACTCCAAATTGATGTTCTAAACTCAAAAATTCATATTATGAAACATTAGGCCAAAACCACCAATTTCCTCTTTTTAAAATTCATCAACCAAAAGCTAAACCGAAGATAGATTCATAGAATATAATCAAAACCGAGTAGAGTACACTTACCACAATTCATATGGTAAAAATTGCTTCGAGAATCGCATCAATCCGAGTTCCCTAGATCCAAAAAGGTAAAAAACAAAGATGAAACCCTCGAAATAGAGTACTTTTAATCTGCCCAGGCATACTCTTATGCGAACGTGGAAAAACCATCACTTTCGCGATGAACGAAATTCCTACTGCCACAAAAGACCCTATACACCCCACGTGAATGTGTTGACCTCAGATGCTATAGCTTCGCAATGGGACTCGCTTTCCACGATCGCTTTGAAGATTTCTCCAACTCCCATCTTCCAAACCTTGACACTACGCGAACGCAATCCTAATACACAAAGGCAAAGAATACTTTCTCAACTCTACACGAATGCGGGACATACTTCGCAATCACGAAGAACAACTGCTGCTATCATCAAAATACGCTACACGTTCGCGACACTTGTCATGCTAACGTGATGAAGAAATGTGACATCAGACACAAGAACACACTGATAAGTAGGGATTTTGACTACTTATTTGCACTCCTTTAGTTTTATTTTAGCTCAAAATTTCTTAAAGGTATTCCCGAAAACTAAGAAATGTGCTTTCTTGTAGGTGTGTTGGATTATGAGCCAATAAAATGAAAATCAACTCAAGAATGAGTAAGTTTGGACAATGAACAAACGAAGGCTAAAAGGGCACAATGCGGACCGTACAATATTGAGTGCGGACATAGAATATAAGGAAGACTATGACAAAATTCCCATGAAAAATGTGGATCGCATAGCTCTAGTGTGGCCGCAAAAGATGAAGTTCAGAGAGTTGTTTTTTTTTGCCATGAAGAAGAGCAGACCACACCACTATTATGCGGTCGCAGGATGTCAAGTATGGTCGGACTCATAATTGTGCAGTGCATATAAGAGGAGAATCAGAGACCCATATTTTTGAAAAATTGAAGATGTACGAAGCACACTATTATTGTGTGGCCGCAGGAGGCCAAAATGCAGTTGCACTCATAAATGTGCGGTCTGCATACTGAAGGCCACTCTAGTCCAAGTTCAAGTTTGTGGCCGCACCAAAAATGTATGGTTCGTACAATTAAATGAAGTGTGGACGCAATCCAATTTTATGCGACCACAGAAAGCCCAATTGAGCTGCCAATCTCAACATGCTAACCGCACACATATTTGTGCCGCACAATCTCCGCAGGGAAAATTTTGTCAGATAATTTTAGCTTAGTATAAATAGAACTTTTTATCATTTTTAGGTCAAGTATTTTAAGTTGGGAGCACATGAGTCGTTTTTATTTACTGTATTGGGTAACATTATACTAGATTATCTTTTAAACATAATATTTTCTTACTTTAATCAAGTATTATGAATTCTATATTAGTTTCTGCTTTAATTTCTGCATTTTTCATGAGTTGCTAAACTCATAGCTAAGGTTGTGACCCAACCCTAGTATGGGTACTGTCCCACCTCATTTTTCTCGTGAAAGCGAATTTATGACATTTGGAAGGACAACTCTTTCATTTTCAGAATTGGGTTTGCATTTTTTAAGAATCGACACCTAATGATTAGGGTGCATTAGGACACCAAAAGAGTTCGATTTGAATAACGAGAGATAGGTTAAGGGCTTAAAATTATTCTAAGGGGAAGGTTTTAGGCACCCCTCAGAATCTACTAGTGTGGTTCCCGATCAGATAATTATTGTGAATTGAGGTGCAATTAACATATAGGCAAATAAGGCTCAAATAAGAGGGGGACTTCATCACATAGTGGTTCGAAAATAAACAAAGTTTGAAAGAACAATTAGAAAAGTTGATTTTAAATAAGTAAATGCTGAAAAAAAAGAAATGAAGAATAAAGGAAGGGGTCCTAGGTTTTAGAGCATGAATTACACATTCAATATGTACTTTGCTCCAATTTCATCTCTAATGTACCTACACATAGAATAAACTCATTTAAGCACAAATATAGTATATTTTAGTATTAAATCACCTAAAATGTTGGGTTAGTAATGCACAAAAAATATGTAGTTATAGCCAAACATCACTACCCCACACTTCAACGTTGCTCGTCCGCAAGCAATAAAAAGACACTTTATATAGACATGACCTTTTTAAAATAATTCCCCTAACTCATCACGCCAAGAATCTTTAAAATAGACTAAGCACATGAGTGTAATATCTTCACCTCAAGATTTAACTCAGAAGTATCATGCATTATTTACAACTCACTTACGTACTCTAACATAGAAATCAATGACATTACCTTTCCTTCATGAATCAAGTGCTCTCACACAACAAAAAAGAGTAATTCTACACACAATAAAATTTAAGAACAATTACGAACTCAAGATAGAAATAATTCTCTCATTCTTAGAAATAACATTCATATTCCAAAAAAAATACACCATAGGCTTGCCAGTAGTGTACTACTCAACTACTCGAGCCCATTCAGTTTAGGATCAAGTAGGACTTTAATTAGTTGTAATGTAAGCTATGGGTCAGGTAGGATACATTTGGACATAAGAGTGACTACACCTCCCTAAGCACTTTAATACATATACTTTAATATTCAAACCACATACTTATGTCAAACCATAACTCCACCTTCATATCGATGTATAGTAACTCCACATTTCTTTAAGCCTAATTACATCAGGAGTTACCATTATCAAGGTATATTTTGCAATTCAAATACAATTTTTTTTCTTTTTCAATTCAAGTGGCTCTTATTTTGGTTTTTTTGAACCTTTCTCCGTATTTCATTAGTTCTACTCAAAAGCCAAACCAAACATCCCACACTTTAACTTTTACAAAAGTTCATAACGATTTAAGTGCTCGTGAGAGGTGAAAAGGTTCAAATAGATGGTTAATTCAAATAAACGGGTAATGCTTGCAATGTGGTTACCAAAGAAACGTGATTACAGACTGAAAGGATTAACTAAGATATATAACAATTAGGTTGGTAAAATATATACATATCTGGCTTAACAAAGAAACGGCTATATCACATCCAAGATTGAACAAAACTACTATTTCGCTATGCAAATACATTGGGTAAGTTTAGACATCAAATAAAATGCACAGAATAATACACAAACCTCACACACACATGGAACATAACTCATTCAATATTGGATCATCAAGAAATTCTAGTCAAAGTTTTTAAGATAAGTTAGGATCATATTATATAAGAGTCAAAAACTGAGCCTAAGAGTCACAAACCAAAGTACTCACTATTCTCAAGGCATAATAAAGCCAACAGATATTGCTTCAATTCAATTCATCTCACAACGGCTCCTACTCGTAAAAAATAAAACTACCTACACCCAATTCAAACAAAACCTTTGGAAAAGAACCCCGGCACAAAAAAAATCAAGGGGAAATTGCTACTCTACCTATACAGAAAATATTTTTGTCCTTTTTCTTTAGACTTAAATCCCTCAAGAAAACTGTCTAGGAGATCCATCGTCAGGAAAAGTCCAAATTTTTTACTTTTTCCGATTTTTCCTCATAGCTACTAAAATACTACATAACTACAAAAACAAAAATAAGAAGTTAACATTTTTCCAACATCCTACTGCTAATTATTTAGAGAATTTTCTCATTCCATACATAAAAGAGTGCAGTGTCTCCAATTCACAAATAAAGAAAAACAATAACAAGGGTGGACAAGAAACTCCCTGAAAGGCAAAATGCCGAAACAATAGCAGCTCACAGGGTGTTCAGACTTCCCTCATGCATGGTCCTTTGTGTGGCTCCCCACACTTAGTTCTCACCATCTAACTCGCTTTTACACCCTTCCAATGGCTTTGCCTCCTATGCTTATAATCTTGCTAAACAAAAATAAGTACTATAACAATTATAAGAAAAAAATAGAAATAAAAAAAAGCAGCAAAGATGGGTTGCTTCCTAACAAGCGTCTGATTTTACATCGCGGCACGATATAGAATCTCGTCTAGTCATTGGCAAGTAATGCTTTCAACTTCTAACGATTAAAGTCACCCCCATAATAGTGCTTTCTCTTTGCTCGTTCACTAAGAACGTTCTCTCACCACCTAAGACGTGCAGCTAAATCGCACCATGTGGAGTGACTCTCACTACCTCAAATGGGCCCGAGCATCTCAATTTGAGTTTCCCCAAAAAGAGTCTCAACCTAGAATTGAACAAGAGAACTGATTGGCCCTGTTTGAACTCGTGACGCTGAATATACTTATCATGCCAATGCTTTGTCCTTTCTTTATATAACTTGGCATTCTCATACGCATGCAAGCGAAACTCATCAAGCTCGTTCAATTGCATTAATCGCTTTCTACCTGCTAAGTCCGCATCAATGTTCAGCTTCTTTATTGCCCAATAAGCCTTATGTTTAAGTTCTACTGGCGAATGGCATGCTTTCCCATAAACTAGCAAGTAAAGGGAGCTTATGATTGGAGTTTTTTAGGCGGTCCGGTATGACCATAAAGCATCATTAAGCTTTGCAACCCAATCTTTCCTACTTGTACTAACCCTCTTCTCCAGGTTCTACTTTATCTCTCTATTTGATACATCAACTTGCCCACTATTATGAGGATGGTAAGCAGTTGCAACTTTATGTTTGACCCCATATCGCGCTAAGACATAGTCCAATAGCTTGTTATAGAAATGGGTGCCTCCATCACTTATCATCACTCTCGAAGTGCCGAATCTTGTAAAGATATGCTTTTTCACAAATTTGACCACAATGATGGCATCATTGATAGGAAGAGCTATGGCCTCCACCCACTTCGACACATAGTGAACGGCCACCAAAATGTACTTACACCCACTAGACGAGGGAAACGGACCCATAAAATCAATTCTCCAAACATCAAAAATTTCAACCTCAATACCGTGCAATGGCATCTCATGCCTTTTGGTAATCATTCTTGTTCTCTGGAACCTATCACATCTCCTCACGAACTCATGGGCATCTATAAACATCCTAGGACAATAGAAACTTGATTGCAATAACCTTAGTTGTTGTTTTGTCACCTGCATGGTGACCACCTTAAGGCAATTCATGGAATTTATGTAACATATATTTATTTCAAATTTAGACAAACATCTTCCCATTAACTGATCAATAAAAGATTTGAACGGGAATGTCTCATTCCACACATATGACCTCACATCTTGCAAGAACCTTTTGTAACGACCCGGTCGGTCGTTTTAAGAATTAACGCCCTGACCCCCTATTAACTGCTTTCCCTGTGTTTTTTCTGCTATATTGTTTTGCTGGGATGTTTCGTTTCGAGTTTCAAAGTGTTTTGGGACACTTAGTCCCTAAATGAGAGTTTAAGCTTTAGAATTTGACCGTAGTCGAAGCAGTGTAAAGACGACCTCGAAATAGAATTCCATCAATTCTGTTAGCTTTGTTGAGTGATTTCGGGCTGAGGGGCATATTCGGATAGTGTTTTGGAGGTCGGTTGTCACGACCCCAAACCCGATCGTGATGGCGCCCAGCACATTGCTAGGCAAGACCGACCAATCACACTCACATTCCGAGCTACAAGGTCACATCCTTTATTCACAAATCATTAACAACAAAGAGAAATCCGAAATTTTTTGTAGTTATATAGAAAACATCCCAAACAACCAGTACATAACAACCTCCCACAGATCTGGGGGTAACGATTCAAGAGCCTCTACCATAATAGCGTAGTAATACAAAAATATATCATAATTTGAGTACGCGAAAATATAAAAATACAGAAATAATGGAGGAGTCAGGTCCTGCGGACGCCAGGCAACTACCTCGACAAGCTCCAGAGAATACTCTGAAAAACAGCTAAAAGATCAACTCTACCATTAGGTACCTAGATCTGCACACATGGTGCAGGGAGTAAAGTGAGTACTTCCAACTCAGTGGTAATAGACACGTATAATAATATTAAAGGCTAGAAATCCCAATATACTACACAGTAAAGCTACAAGAGTGTTTCTACTTTTATAATAGTGTAAACCTCAATAAGCAGTAACAGGTAGAGCAGATAAGTGTAAATGCATGAATGCAATGCAAAAATGCACATGAACGCTACAGCGCGTAGCCCGATCCATTCCGGTATCCACGCTCACTATGGGGATTCAGACTCCGGAGGGGCTTCTACAGCCCAAGCGCAATATCACAGTAACATATGCTCGGCGCATAACCCGATCCTCTATCAGTCCAGCTATATGCATGCAAGCCTCACAGGCATAAATAACTTATCGCTTTTAGTTCCGTTTATCAGTAATTATAAAACTAGGTGTTCAAAACCTCTGAAGTTACCCAGCATATTTAAACAGTGTTCTAGTTCAGGACTGATATCATGAAAACATGCTATAATTCATAGAAACAGTGATAACAATCCTTACGGGGACTAAATAACCAATACGCGGCCCAAATATATCAATAACCATCCAAGTAGGAGGCTTAGCGGCTCATTTATAGCCAACAACATAGTACAATGCCACTCGGTCGGACTAAGCCATAGTCCCCAATCACAATCGACCCTGCACTCACCGTAGAGTACGTGTCTCACCTCAATACAGCGTCACAGTGTGATATACCGGGATTCCAAACCCTCAGGCCATCATCCACATCTATTACTCACCTCCAGCCGGTTCCGAGACTAGTCCGCTATGCCTTTCCATCTAGAATCAACCTTCGCGGGTGCCAAATCTGATCAAAACCAAAAGGAATATATCAAAATAGGCTAATGGAACATAACCCAATCGAAATAACTCGAAATACACCCAAAAATACGAAGTTGGCAAAACCTGAGCCCCAGGACCACTTCTCGAAAAATTACAAAATTCATATTTTTGGAATCCTCGTCTCACCAAGAGTCCATACATATGAAGTTTATCAAAATTGGAGTCCAACAGCCCCTTCACATTCCAAATTTTCAATACCAAAAACCAAGCCCTAAATTCTCTAATTTCCACCCAATTTTCAGAGATTTAGATGATGATTCTTCGATAAAATCACGTAATTAGCTCATAAAACTTACCTCATGTCGAAACCAAGGTGAAATCCTCTTACTCCCTCGTCCAATAGCTCCAAAATGTGCTCAACAATGGTGGAAAATGATATTTGCTCGCAGATGTTAACCCTTTTGTCCGCCCAGACATTTCCTCTATGCGATCGCATCAACTCACCTGTGATCGCATTGAACAACTTTTCCTGGCCTCCAAAATGGCCTATGCGATCGGAACCCCTACTACTCGATTGCATTGCTTCAAAAACCAAAACTATGCAATCTCATAATTGAACCAGTGATCGCATTGCACAAATGCTCCCTCAGGAACCCAGGTCCATTACACTACGTGATCGCATAGGACTTCCTGCGATCGCAGAGAACAACTTCCACCACCTGTGCGATCCCATACCCCTGACCGCGATCACAGTGAACAATTTGCAAAGTCTCCCCAAAACTGCTATGAGATCGCAACAGCACTCTTGCGATCGCATTGAACAAAAGTCTGCAACATTTATGACAGCAAATCTGATCTCCTAGCTAACAAAAAATCATCCGTTTGAACCCCCGATATCACCCCCGAGGCCCCCGCATCCCAACCAAAAATATCAACCTACTCTGAAACATTATACGAACTTATTCCAATCATAAAAACACATAAAACAACCCAAAAATCATCAACTTACCATGGATTCAAGCCTAAATTTTCCTTTAAACTTTCGAAACTCACATCTGATCAAAAACCCAACCAAACGACGTCCGAATGGCCTGAAAATTGCAGACATATCCAAAATCACCTAACAAACCTACTGCAACTCTCGGAATTCCATTCTGAATCCGGATCAAAATCTCACCTATCAACTGGGTTTCGCCAAAATTCCAACTTCGCCGATTCAAGCCTATTTCTACATCGGACCACCAAATTCAATTCTGATCGCCCTCCTAAGTCACAAATCACCTCCCGAAGCTAACCGGACCACCAGAATTCACATCCGAGCCCTCTAACCACATAGTCAACTCCCGATGGACATTCTAAACTAGCCTTCTCTTTAAGAGACTAATTGTCTCCATTCCAACCAAACTCTGTCCGAATCACTTCAAACTCTTCAAACACATATAATGAAACATGTAGAATCATAAAACAGGGAAAACGGGGCGGTAACTCACGTGACAACGGGCCGGGTTGTCACATCCTCCCCAACTTAAACAAACGCTCGTCCTCGAGCGGACCTAGAGTCGTCCTAGAAGTTCACCAAAAGCTGAATAACTTTGCCATGCATATAAACCGGGGTGATCCCACGTCACCCTATCTCATATAGGTCCGAAAACACAATATAGCTTAAATCTTTCACGCGTTCCACCCATTTAGTCTGTAAACCATAGAACTACATTTCACACTCTGAAATCTTACACAAGATCAGAACCTCACATTTTTAGTCAGAATAAACCCGAACCAGCTGATATAATCCATACCTGCAACCTCGGCTGCAATATGATATCCCACATAACTCAAACACATGCAGCGGTAACCTCCATTCACAACAACTGCCCTTAACTACCAATATCGATATAAAGTCTCTTGTTAGATAGAGTCTCATTTCAATACCTTCATATACTGCCAACGGCAACCGAAACACGCGATATAATGAACCCATCTCTCAGATCAACCATTCATGAATCAATTTCCCTCTTGACTGTTAATACAACAAATTTCTGAGCCAAACTCAGATATAACCTTTCTAACAGGCTGAAATCAAATTGGTTCGTACTCATTAATGACTCCAATGACCACTTCGATTCCAACCACCCCTCTGTGATATGACACCTCGATGCAGGCCTAATCTACAACTTGCGTAATACACGCACCAATGATAAGCATTCTGAACATACTCAAATTATGACAATGACTCAACGAATAATCTATACCTCAAGCACAACAGTACCATTACAACACAAAACTGATATCCCGTCTCATATCGTAGAAATATAGTACCTGAATTCTCCTCGAAAGGTCATAACTTCACGTGGCCTTGCCACAACGCACCATTCTATCCAAATATTATTACCCCTAAAGCACCTTAAGTCACCATGCTCAACACGGATAGCCACGCGTAGATTGAGGTCTGAAACCAAGCAATCCATCACACCCACAGTGAAGCAAGTAATATACTCTATTCAATCCTGAAAGGACACAACCGATGTGTTATTCGCCGAGCAACACCCCATACGAACCTTCCTCAGAAACAAGGAAGTAATGCATACAAGGTAACATATAGAAAATTATTCTCAAAATCACACTATTGGGGCGTGCAACCTGATCCAGATAACATACCCGTGGCAGCGTGCCACCCGATCCACATATATATTATACAAAATGAGATGCACATCGAGCCAAATTTGCCCATTACGATAAACACATATAGTCTCATGCCCGGCCACAAGAAACGGATCTGAAACCCCAATACAGGAACTGAATCAATGGTAGAAACTTCTGCACTAACAACTGCCACGAAGGCCGAATCAATAAGCAATGCTTACCAACCGTCCGCTGGTCTGTGGAATACAAGCTACCCTACTAGAACATAATCCGATGTACCTTGCCACGCAACCTATGGAATTTTCCGACAAAGACCATAACACAATAGTCTAGACAACCCGACATTGGGATAACCAGTCTGCAATATAGTATCATGACCCAAATTTAACATACCAAGCAAAGAAAGATCCACTCGAACCTCCAATATTCCATAACCTCTAGACAATGTCGATACACACGACCTACAACCATTGCATAGCCGGATCACGAGAAATTCTAGTCTCCAACACATATAACACATGAATCACTATGCCTGGTCCCACACTCCGCCGTACGAATTCATAACACACATCAAGTATCCATTCATACCACGAAAGATATTCAAAACATTTCCTTGTGCCACTAACAACTCAATTATCAACGGTAGATCCAACAAGAGAACACCGCAATACCACCAAATATTATTAGTTTTTCATTACCTTGCCCCCTTTTCTGAACATAAAACCCCGCTAAATCAATGGCATAGCAATACCATCTTCTTTAATCATCTGAGGATCGACTCTTAAATCACCTGCAACTGCCCATGCTGCTTATGAATTTAATGACTCCCCATTAAGACTGAACCAAAACCTTGAACACATAAATCTCAATTCTCCATGTCATAACACATAGACCATACCCCACTAGGATGACATGAGGACTTCTATCTCTCTCCTGCGCCGCAGAAATCGACACACTCAACTAGTCAAGAATTTTCATGATCCCATATAGGAGAAAAATTGTTACACACTCCATGCTTTGTATAGCCATAGGAGATATACTCATTTTCAAACCACGGTAAAACACATCAAGAACTTTTTCTCCTAATTCCATTGCACAAGCTAAACTATCAGGTCTGAATCCTTCTACCCAAACTAAGTTAAGCATTACACACTCCATGCTTTGTATAGCCATAGGATATATACTCATTTTCAAACCACGGTAAAACACTTCAAGAACTTTTTCTCCCAATTCCATTGCACAAGCTAAACTACCAGGACTGAATCCTTCTACCCAAACCAAGTTAAGCAAACTGCCAGCACTTGAAAGCTTTGCCGCACAATACCTGTAAGGCTCATTACCTCGAACACATACAATAACAAATCATATCCTTACTGTATCGATTTGGTTCATTATCAAGTTATTCCATTTATCCAATTTCCTTCTCGGTTCTCTTTAATTTGATATTCTCCTTTGTTGTAGCACCACGATACCTCAACCTAGGTTACCGCACGAGACTCGCACATAAAACCACACTGTATAAGAACCATAGGCCGCTGAATACCCTCTCAAATGTTTCCTAGAAATACCACATCCCAGAATGCTTTACTTTGAAGAAATTCCTGCGATTCTGAATTCGTTTACCATTACCTTCCAAATGCGGATATGAAGAATCCCATGATTAACACAAAGTACCACAAGTCTTGATCTTTTCTAATGAAAACACAGTCTCTAGCCACGTACACAAACTTAAAACACATGATTGTTACATGCAAAATCTTGGACACAGCAAAACCATTCTCGAGAGTCATTCACTCTTATTCCGTGGTAATTCACCTGCTCTAAATGAATGGAACCACTCATGCCTTAGTGGTATTCTGACACCGCAGAACATGATTTGCTACAAATACAAACAACCATCTTCCTTCTGTATACACCAAGCATTCTTTATCATCAGCAGCTCAAAACACCTTAATATTTCCTCACACGTGCCATCCTCGACTCAATTTTTCTACAACCAGAACTGATCCGCCATCATCCCTCGAAATGGAACCAACATTGCACATAACCGTGTAATCAGCTGACCAACAACCACCTCCCCAATTTGGCTCGAAGCCATACATCAAGGCACTCTTAACAACTCATAGCACTTTTACTCCAATGATGCCACAATATTACAGTGAGATTAAACTCAAGTCATTTACAAGTTTGTGAATACACAGATCATCTAGCACTGAGATCCTTTGCAAACCTCGCATTCATTTCCTCATCAGTTGATTCCATTTTCTTAAGCGTCCCCAAATTCTCAAATTTCAACACATACCCTTCAATTACGCATGAGAACTTCTAACATACATATAAGAATCATACCCCTCAAAAACACTCTGCAGGAGATAATTTTCCACCTGCTTCGCCTCTTTTCAATATTTCAACATGCCTTCCTCGATCATATACGTTACACATTCAATTAGTCATTCTGAGTCTGAGCTCATACCGCCACATGAGATGTAAACTTTCCAACTAAGAGACATGAAAAATATTTTTCATGCGCCCATACTTGGGGCTACACATCAGACCGCAATAGAAAACAAACACTTAACAGCTCATCTATTATCCATCAGACTTCTTCATCACTCCCAAGTCATACAGGAATATCTCGTAGTACCAAGATACTCTCTACATAGCTATCCAGCCGTCATTCCCAACACTAGGGACCATATTGAACGTATAAGTTCATAACACCAGCTCACAAAATCAGCGTGCTCAAGCCATACACGAAGATTCGGTCTCAAGTCCTCCTGAATGGCCCAACATGAACTCACAGAGATTACATCTCACCCCTCGATCGCGGAATCACAAGCCATCCAGGCACATATACTACTGAGTGCTCGCGTGCGCATACAGACGTGTGGAAGGAATTTCAAGAATTATATCTCAAACTTATTCAAGTACGAACGATAAGAATTCCAAGAAAGTGAAGTTTTCCTAATGGTTCTGTAGCCTCTCGAGGATAAATATAGACGTCTCCGTACCGATCCGCGAGACTTTACTAACCGTCTCAAGACTCATGAGGCCTAGTAACCTAGGCTCTAATCAACCTTGTCACGATCCCAAACCCGGTCGTGATGGCGCCAAGCACATTGCTAGGCACGCCCGCCTAATCACACTCACATTCCGAGCTACAAGCTCACATCCTTTATTCACAAATCATTAACAACTAAGAGAAATCCCAAATTTTTTGTAGTTATATAAAAAACATCTCAAACAACCAGTACATAACGACCTCCCACAAATATGGGGGTCACGAGTCAAGAGCATCTACCAGAATAGGGTAATAATACTAAAATATATCATAATCTGAGTACGTGGAAATATAAAAATACAGAAATAATGGAGGAGCCGCGTCCTGCGGACGGCAGGCAGCTACCTCGACAAGCGCCGGAGAATACTCTAAAAAATAGCTAAAAGATCAACTCCACCCTCAGGTACCTGGATCTGCACACATGGTGCTGGGAGTATAGTGAGTACTTCCAACTCAGTGGTAATAGACATGTATAATGATATTGAAGGCAAGAAATCCCAATATACTACATAGTAAAGCTACAACAATGTTTCTATTCTTTTTAACAATGTAAATCTCAATAAGCAGTAGATAAGTGTAAATGCATGAATGCAATGCAAAGATGCACATGAACACTACGGCGTGTAGCCCGATCCATTTGGGTACCCGTGCTCACTGTGGGGGTTCAGTCGCCAGAGGGGCTCCTACAGCCCAAGCGCAATATCATAGTAACATATGCTGCGGCGCGCAGCCCGATCCACTATCAGTCCAGCTATATGCATGCAAGCCTCACATGCATAAATAACTTACCATTTTTAGTTCCGCTTATCAATATTTATAGAATTAGGTGTTCAAAACCTCAAAAATTACCCATCATATTTAAACAGTGTTCTAGTTTAGGACTGATATAATGAAAACATGCTATAATTCAAAGAAACGGTGATAACGATCCTCATAGGATCCAAATAACCGACACGCAGCCCAAATATATCCATAACCATCCAAGTAAGAGGTTTATCGGCTCATTTATAGCCAACAACACAGTACAATGCCACTCGGTCGGACTAAACCATAGACCCCAATCGCAATCGACCCCGCACTCACCGTATAGTATGTGTCTCACCTCAATGCAGCATCACAGTGTGATATATCGGGGTTTCAAACCTCAGGTCATCATCCACATCTATTACTCACCTCGAACCAGCTCCAAGACTAGTCCGATATGCCTTTCCCTTTAGAATCAACCTCCGCGGGTGCCAAGTCTGATAAAAACCAAAATAGGCTAATGGAACATAACCCAATCGAAATAACTCGAAATACACCAAAAACACGAAGTTGGCCAACCCCGAGCCCGGGGCCCACTTCTCAAAAAATTATGAAATTTACATTATTGGAATCCTCGTCTCACCACGAGTCCAAACATATGAATTTTATCAAGATCGGAGTCCAATAGCCCCTTCAAATTCCAAATTTTCAATACCAAAAAACAAGCCCTAAATTCTCCAATTTCCACCCAATTTTAAGAGATTTAGATGATGATTCTTCAATAAAATTAGGTAATTAGATCATAAAACTTACCTCAGGTCGAAAACTAGGTGAAATCCTCTTACTCCCTCGTCCAATAACTCCAAAATGTGCTTAACAATGGTGGAAAATGATATTTGCTCGCGGATGTTATGTTATAAAACCCTTCTGTCCGCCCAGATATTTCCTCTATGCGATCGCATCAACTCACATGCGATCGCATTGAACAACTTTTCCAGGCCTCCAAAATGGCCTATGCTATCGCAATCCCTACTATGCGATCGCATTGCTACAAAAACAAAAACTACACGATCGCATAACTGACCCCGCGATCGCTGCACAAACGCCCCCTCATCCATTACACTATGTGATCACATAGGACTTCCTACGATCGCAGTGAACAATTTTCAAAGCCTCCGCAAACCTTCTATGCGATTGCAACAGCACTCCTGCTATCGCATTGAACAAAAGCCTGTAACATTTATGACAGCAAATCTGATCTCCTAGCCAACCAAAAATGATCCGTTTGAACCCCCGATATCACCCTGAGGCCCCCGGGACCCCAACCGAAAATACCAACCTACTCTAAAACATCATACGAACTTGTTCCAATCATAAAAACACATACAACAACCCAAGAATCATCAAATTACCACGGATTCAAGCCTAATTTTTCCTTTAAACTTTCGAAACTCACATTCGATAAAAAACCCGACCAAACGACGTCCAAACGACCTGAAAATTTGCATACATATCCAAAATCACCTAACGAAGCTACTGCAACTCTATAAATTCCATTCCGACTCTCGGATCAAAATCTCACCTATCAACCAGATTTTGCCAGAATTCCAACTTCGCCAATTCAAGCCTATTTCTACACCGGACCTCCAAATTCAATTCCAATCATCCTCATAAGTCACAAATCACCTATCGAAGCTAACTGAACCACCAGAATTCACATCCGAGCCCTCTAACCACATAGTCAACTTCCAGTTGACTTTTCCATACTAGCCTTCTCTTTAAGAGACTAATTGTCTCCATTCCAACCAAACTCTGTCCAAATCACTTCAAACTTTCCAAACACATATAATGAAATATGTAGAAGCATAAAACGGGGAAAACGGGGTGGTAATTCACGTGACGACGGGCCGGGTCGTCACATCAGTAGCTTATTTAGGCTTAAAATGCCTTAAGTTAAATTTTTTACGTTTTCGGACCGATAGTGAGATTTTGATATCGGGGTCAGAATTTGATTGTGATAGTTGGAATAGCTCCATAGTATTTAATGTGAATTATGTGAAAAATTTGGGGTCAATCGGAGGAGGTTTTGTTGGTTTCGGCATTGGTTTTCGAATTTGGAAATTTCAAGTTCATTAAGTTTGGACTAGAGGGTCATTTGTATTTTTAGAAATTTTTGATGCAATTTGAGGGATCGACTAAGTTTATATGGTGTCTTAAGACTTATTTTTATGTTTGGTTGAGGCCCCTGGGGCCTTGGGTTAATTTCGGGTGGTTAACATTCCTTTAGACTCAAGAAGAAAATTGCAGAAATTGCAGAAGTCACCAGTTCTAGTTTCCTTTTTCGCATTCGCGAATTGGGTATCGCGTTTTGATGGATTCTCAGAGATATCAATTAGGTAATTATTCCTACTCTTTGCTTATAACTCATTAATCTAAACATGACTTCATTATCTAATTTTGGATTTGGGGTTAGAAAATGGGGAAAATTTTGGTAAAGTTCTTACTCCTAATTAATGAGTTTTGATCAAGATTTTGCTATCCTATTGGAGTAATTTTGATATGATTAGACTCATAAGTGAATGGGGGTTCATAATCGTAACTTTTACCCGATTACGAGACGTGGTCCCGGGAGAATTTTTGGGCGTTTTTCTATTTTCTTTCCTTAGCTTCGATTTCATTAGCTAAATTAGTTGTTTGTAGTTGTATTTATGCTATGATATTAATTTGATTAGATCTGCACCATCCGGAGTTGGATACTCATGGCAAGAGCGTGATTTCGGATTGATTTTGAGTCGGTTCAAGGTAAGTGGCTTGTCTAACCTTGTGTGGAGGAACTCCCCTTAGGATTTTGGTATTGATGTTATATGAGTGTCGTATACGTGAGGTGACGAGTACGTACACATGCTAATTGTTGAAAACCCCTCTTTTCATTAAGTAAATATCTATGTTTTCTTGTAATTTAATAGTAATTGCACCCGAACCTCTTGTTTAGTTTAGGAAAAGTATGATTATGTGATTTAATTGTCTTACCTGCTTTAATTTCTTACTTGTACTCTATGCAGCAAGTTAGAGTAGAATTTCCTATTTTATTCTCGAATAGAACTGTAGATCCTTTCTTGATACCGTTATGTATTTATTTTGGGACTACAGGACGATATCCTGGGAGATCCCCCTACATGTTTACTTTGGGATTACGGATCGGTATATATATATATAAAGTAAGGACCTGACCTTCCTCGTCACTACTCGATCGAGGTTAGGCTTGCCACTTACTCGGTACCGCTACGGTGTTCTCATGCCTTTTCCTGCACATATTTTTCGTGTGCGGATCAAGTTTCTTCGGCGTAGCCATTTTATAAGTGAGGCGAGGTGATCTTAATAGACTTCGAGGTATATCTGCCGCGTTCGTAGACCTAGGAGTCCCTCTCTATTCTCTCTTTTAGCTATAACCCTTCTGGATTTTCCTTTGATTAGACATTCTGGATTTATAACACTATGTAGTATCTGCAGCTTGTGATTTCATGAGATTTCGGGTTTTGGAGTTGATTCAGTTTAAAAGTGTGTATTTGTATATATGCCGAGCGGCATCTTAAATGTTTTTATTATGTTTTATCCGCAGCTTTTGCTAGTTTCATCTTTCATTTACTTTTTCTGTATTTTGTTAGGCTTACCTAGTTATAAAGACTAGCTACCGTCATGATACTTCACGGAGGGCGGACTTGGGTCATGACTTTCTTTTTAGCATAAGTTTCAAGATCTGGCGACATCTCTCCACTTGCTAGATAGTTCACAAATCTGCATACCATGACACCTTCCCAGCAGTAATGGCCAACAATTGCTCATACATGAATATTTTCTTGATGGCGTCTCCTTAAACTACATGATTCCAAGTTTCTAACCTGGAAAAGTGATTAGCCACTTGATTCTCTGTTCTTTTACGGTCTCGGATCTCCAATTCAAATTCCTGCAAGAGTAAAACCTAACGGATTATCCTTGATTTAGCATCTTTCTTTTCAAACAAATACTTGAAGGCTGCATGGTCCATGTAGATGATGACTTTGGTGCCAACCAAGTAGGCCCGTAATTTATCGAATGCCCACACTATAGCAAGCAACTCCTTTTCTGTCATAGTAAAATTTATTTGAGTTGGAGTGAGAGTCTTGAGTGAAATATTTTTCTCTTCCTCTAGCCCAATACTGCCCCAATTGCACCATCACTGATGTCACACATCATCTCAAATGGCTCGCTCCAGTCAGGAGCCACTATGATCAGTACACTCACTAACTTCTTTGTTAGCTCCTCGAATGCTTTCAAACAAGCATCATCAAACTTGAACGACACATCCTTCTCTAACAACTTGCACAAAGGAGGGGAAATTTGTGAGAAATCCTTTATAAATTGATGATAAAAACCTGCATGTACCAGAAAACTCCTAACTCCTTTCACTGAAATCGGTGGTGGCAACTTTTTAATTGCTTCCACCTTAGCCTTGTCAATTTCCAATCCATATTTGGACACCTTGTGTCCCAGCACTGTACTTTCACATACCATAAAATGGCACTTTTTCAAATTGAGTACAGACTAGTCTCCTCACACCTGGTAAGCACTTTAGCAAGATTGGTCAAGCATTCATCGAAAGACGGACCTAACACACAAAAATCATCCATAAAACATCCATAAACCATTCCACCATATCCGTAAAAATAACCATCATACACCTTTGAAAAGTCTCAAGTGCATTACACAACCCAGATGGCATTCTCATAAATGCATGAGTTACATGAGGTCATGTAAAAGTGGTCTTTTCTTGATCTTCCGGGGCAATAGCAATTTGATTATACCCCGAATAGCCGTCAAGGAAACAATAGTATTCCTGTCCGGCTAACCTATCAAGCATTTGATCAATAAAGAGGAGAAGGAAATGATCTTTTCATGTATCATTATTAAGGTTCCTATAGTCTATACATATTCATTAACCAGTCACACTCCTATTTGGTATTTATTCATTTTGTTCATTCACTACAACAGTCATACACCCCCCCCCTTTAGGCACATATTGAACAACGCTTACCCACTTTCTATCAGAGAAAGGAAATACTATACTTGCGTCGAGCCACTTAATTACTTCCTTGCTTACCACCTCTTTCATGATTGGATTTAGGCGGCATTGATGCTCCATGCTAGGCTTATGCCCCTCCTCCATGAGTATTTTGTTCATGTAGAATGCATGGCTTATACCTTATATGTCAGACATTGTCCAACCAATGGCATGCTTGTGCTCCCTCGGCCCACTTAGGAGTTTCTCTACTTGCGATTCCAAAAAATGAGAAGAAAAAATATCACAGTCAAAGTGTTAGAATTTACCAAATATCCATTATGAAGATGAGATGGTAAGGGTTTAAGTTTCAATTTTGGGGCCTCCTCAACTAAGGGTTTCGGAGGCGAGCCTATTGGCCTATCCAGAGGCTCAAATTGGTTTCTTTCTCTTAGGTATTCACACGATGCATCCAAAATGTGCAACATCTCCTCGTTCTCTTCTTCAAGATCCAAGCGATTGAACAACGTCAATTCCTTTTCTAGTGCATCTTCTTTATAAACCCTTAGCTCTATGGCTAGTTCATCTATCTCCACCATCAAAATCATGGTCAGGTCCTCAAAATGACGAGATAACTGAATGGCCCAATATACATTAAAGACTGCTTCTTCATAGTCCACCCGCAAGATCATCTTACTTTCTCGGACTTTGATAATTACGTCTACAGTGGCCAAAAGAGATCATCCCAAGATGATATGAACCAACTCATCAGCCACGCAATCTAGGATGATGAAATCTATAGGAAAAAAATAAACTTCCCAATCTGCAGCAAGACGTCCTCAATTACCTCCTCAATATACACATAGGATCTATCAGCTAACTGTAGCATCACCGTGGTGGGTCTCGGAGATTCTAAGCCTAATTGTTTGAACACTGATAACGGCATCAGATTGATATTTGCACCAAAATCACACAACGCTCTATCCACATCAAATTCACCAATCCTCACGAGGATGGTAAACTTAAGCTTTTGTGGAAGCATATGTTGAATCCTGGAAGTGCACTCCTCAGTAAGTGCTACAGTCTCAAATTCGATTAACCTTCTTTTATCTGCCACTATGTCCTTAATATATTTTGTATATTCTGGTACCTCACAGAGCATGTCCACGAAAGGGATGTTCAAATGTATCTGTTTCAGCATATCTAGGAATTTGTAAAATATGTGGTCTTTATTCGTCTTTCACAATCTTTGAGGAAAAGGGAGTGGCACCCTCTCTGATTTTTGCTCATACTATGTTTTGTTTCTCTCACCTACCTCTACAAGTATTGGCACTCTTTATTATTCGATCCCAGATTGCTCCTTTTTCCTCTTAGGCACTTCTACCAACTCTCTCCCATTTCTCAACGTTACTGAATTGGCTTGAGAATTTTTCTCTGTATCACTTGGAAGAGCTCTAGCATGTTTGATATTCTGATTTTTAGCCATTTGCCCAAACTGTCTCTCTAGATTTCTAAATTCTGTACGCAATTGTTGATTGTCTATCAAGAGCTTTTTCATCATGTCAGTCAAAATCTCCTCTGCTTGCTGTGGAGGTTGAGGTGGACGATTGTACTTCGCTTGAGGTGTGATATTCTAAGTCCATCCCAAGAGAATTTAGGATGATTCCTCCAGTTGGGATTGTATTTGTTACCATATTGCTCATTTTGATTCATCGGCTCTCTAGATTGTTGCCCCACATAATTGATGGATTCAGAATTCACGGGACATATGTCAATCGTACGAACTTCATCGCATAACTCGCAGAATTAGACATTTGTTGCATATGTTGCATCTGTTGTGCTTGGTGCATTGTCATTTTATTCATTTGATTCGCTAATCTCGCTATATCTGCCCTCATTGATGACAAATCATCAAGATCAATCAAACCTTCCGCCTTTTGTTTAAGTGCTCTTCGTGGCTCCCCATCTCCTTGCCAATTATAATCATTAGCAGTGAAATTATTTAGCAGGATCTGGATCTCAGTATACGGTCTTGCCATGCAACTACCTCTCCATGCTGAGTCAAGATTCATCTTTGATACCTCGTCCAACCCATCAACAAACATGTGACCCAACACCTCATCAGTCTGACAATGGTATGGGCAGTATCTTATTAGCTTCTTGTATCTTTCCAAGCTTGTCGAAGAGTCTCGGCATCTCATTATTGAAACCCAAGAATCTGGATGCTCAGTGATTTTGTCTTCTTTGTAGGAAAAAACTTGATTTAGAACTTCCTTGCTAGATCATCCCAATTGTGGATTGAGTTCGCGGGCTCCTTTTGTAACCATTCCTTAGCTTCCCCCATCAGTGAAAAGGGAAACAGTATCAGCCTGACATAGTCCTTGGAAATGTTCGAATAATTGTAAGTGCCTATAATTTCTAAGAAGTTCTTAATGTGCTTCTACGGGTGTTTTTTTAGCAGTTATATTGGAATGAATGAACATATTATAGATTATATAATGTAGAAGAGCCATACGGCACGAGCAGTTGAGTACAGTACTATCATGCCTTTGTTTTGTTGTGTGAAGAAAGTAAAAAACTTGCGAAGCACGCACCTCAATCACCCTACCTGTGTGAATTGAACGAACTTAAAAGTACAACTAGCTTAAGCTGGTTTTCCACCTATTTTTTAGGGTTCGGCCATTTCTAGAAAAGTCTAAAGGACATATTCGTTGCCGATTTTGGGTTCCGATGGAAGATACTGCTGAGGTTATATACCAAGTACACACGTGATTGTGCTCTGGCAGAAGTGCACGCGTAATTCAGCTCTGGAAAAACTCCCTGAGGTCCAGAGAGAGATGAAGTTTATAGTCAACCTCTGCCTCTCAGATAGCTTTCTTTTCCAACACTTCTATGTGGAGATGGATGTAATATTAATATGATTGATAGTTTAAGTTTACTATTTGCATTTTTCCAAAGTATCAAATTTAGGGCTTGGTTCCGGTCTTGTTTCGTAGTGAATTTATGGATTTGAATACTTCTAACACTGAATTTTATTTTGTAAATTTAACTTGACTTGTACCTGGAACAGAGAAAAAGGGTATCCAATTGAAATTCAATTTTTTCTATTTTTCGCTTAGATGTGCTCGGCGGATGCTAAAGCCAGAGCGTGATGGCAATGAGATATACCCACATATTGTCATGTGGATTGAATCAGTTATACCATGTACTGTTTAAGTTCAAAGTGACCCATGATTTCAGGCTTCACAATCGCCTAAGTCATAAGAGCTATATGGGCCTTGCAGTTCTATCACCAGACGCTCTTCATTACCTTCCATCTCTATTGGTTGTGGTTGAACTATGATATCCAACTCTCTTTCAATTCTAGTTCTAGCTTCGACTTCCCTTCTCACTCTATGAAGTGTTCTCGATTTCAGGATCAAGAGGAAGGAGATTGTTTGCACTTCTACTCCTCTGCATTCAAGAGAAGAGCCTGTGTTATCACAAATAAAACAGACTAAAAATTAAAACTTGAACAAGTAACGAATAAAAGCCTAATTTAACTAAACAATCAATAACTAAGTCCCTAGGAATGGCGCAAAAAAACTTGTTGGTTCCCTAAGTACACGCAAGTATACGTGTCCGTCAGGTAATAAAGTGACTCAAAAATCAGATGTCAAACCGCAGAGACTTAGATTGATCATTATCTATGCAAACTAAAATCAATTAATTGTCCAAGATATTTAAGAGAGATATTTTTCTATTAATCTACTATTGCGGAGATTAAACAAATATCAACTAATTTATCACTATGCAAACGTGTATAACGAGATTTCACTTCAGAGGAGATGAACATTCGAGAGTTGTGGTTGGTTTATCAATCTTATAAAGTTCTATAATCACACTCGTAGTCAAGATTATCTATGGTTACCAATTAACCAGATCGTTTATATGAATAACATGTTCCCACGATACTACTCGCCTGCCCACAATATATCAATCCTATATTTCTATCTTATTGAGCATATCATGAAGGAATATAATACGATATTTAATTAAGCAAGATTGTTAGGTATATCCTATCCTAACCGTGAAATCGTTCCCCGAGCCACGGGTTGAGAAACAATCTCTCTCTACTTCAACTCTAATATAAACATGGCTTTCCCAAGCATAGCGTAGATCCTAGGGTGAATTAGTAGCTACAATAATTCACAAGTTAAAAAATAGAATTAAAGAAACAACCACAAGATGATAATCCGAATTAACGAAGATGTAATTAATAAGCATTAATAATCACGTCAACTACAACCCTAGAAATTAGAGTGCCTAGCCACTCATGTTCGTAGTAATAATTTTTCAAGTATTTTGCATAAGTAAATTACAAAAAAAAAGATGAAGAAATGAAGAATTCGATGATTTTCTCTTTCAAAAATTGTTCCGCGTGATGTTTTTGCCTCTGATTGCAAAACTCCCCTGTAAATGATGTTTAATGACTATCTATATGTGTAGGAAAAAAACCAAATAAAATAACCAAGTTCAAAACTAAATAGAAGACAAAATAGGCTTTAAAAAATCTGGAACACGCTCGGCCTCGCCTCGCGAGGCAAAATGCAAGCCTCACCTCGCTACACACTGTGCGCCGCAACCTCTGACGCAAGCTCCTCCTCGCTTTAGCCTGCGCATCGCCAGCTCCATAGCGAGCTTTCATCCTCGCGTCGCTGACTTCTTTGCATGCTTCAATTCTCATTTTCTGCCTAGCTTTTCCTTCTTTCATCTTCTCGTTTTTGTTTCTTTTTTTAATTCCTGTGCAATTGTTTCTCTCTTTTGTCCTTTTCTTTGCTCAATTATAATATTGTTTTAGAGCATAAATTAAACATCCAGTATTTACTTTGCTCCAATTTCATCCCTAATGTACCTACACATAAAATAAACTTATTTAAGCACAAATATAGTATAATTTAGCATTAAAACACCTAAATATAGGGTAAGAAATACACTAAAAATATGTAATTATAGCCAAATCTAATATTTTATATATATATATATATATATATATATATAAATATATTTGTGGGGTCGATTTTGACCAATTACGTCCCTGGGTCGGCATGGATAACCGGCGAACGTGTATTAACCAGGGAAGAGGTGCGACTTAGTAGCGTTAGGAGAAACGACGCTATAGATTTTGACGTCCCTTCAAGGGTGCATATTTAGTTTCTATTTATTTTAATATAAGAAGGAGGATCCCTTAATATATAAGGGGGATACTAGGATTGTAAATGGCGGATGATTATTATTGAAACTCTCTTTATATCTCTATCTATCTCTCTATCTCTCTCTCTTTATCTCTCTCTAAAATCACTCTCTTGATCTTTGAATCTGTTTCATGCATACTGAGATCAAAAGCCAACAAACGTATCACATATCCTACGGTCTTTATTATCTACGATTACGATTTACCCCTGATTCATTTTGATTGATTTTCGGAAAGTATTTGACAACTTTTGGGTCAAATAATTTGGCACCGTCTGTGGGGATTTTGGTAATTGAAATCATAGTTCATACCTAGGATATCATAATACAACAGTCACCGTTCTTCATACTCCATAGAAATCGAATGATGGCAGAAAGAGAAGCAAGGAAGAAGACAATAGCAGATGTAGCAACCAACCTCATAGGCCCTTTCAACGAGGCAGATAGAGAAAATATCACGAGCACAACACCCAGTAATTCGCCAAATGAGGAGATCTCACCTTCTTCACTTGAAGACGTAATGATTCTGCACGAGAAAGGGGCTTCTACATCTGCCGCCAAAGAAACACCCCCGCTAGTTAAGAAGCTGCTGGAAGAGTGGTTGACAAACACTCTTAGTAGTTTGCTCGAAAAATCACCTCAAGGGAATACCAGGGACTCGCTGGCAGCGGATGTCACTACTGCCACTGGTGAACTCGATATTGTACGAGCAATCAACACTCATGTTGATACTAATGCCAGTGATGGTTCACTTGCAACCATCCTCAAGAAAATGGAAGAGATGGAGAATCAAAACAAAGCGTTCTATGATCAAATGAAAGAGTAGACAAAATTCTTGGCGCCCCTGAGCTACTCCAAAGCGATATGTAGGACGATTCGTCGAACAACTGTACAGCAGGGAGGTTGCCCCTCACCCAATCCCAAAAACCTTCAAGATGCCACCATATTTAAGAATATACGACGAGAATACAGATCCCTAGGATCATCTAATTCATTATGTGACCGCTGTGAAAGGCAACGATTTGTCAAAAGAATAAGTACCGTCGATGTTGCTGAAGAAGTTCGGAGAAACATTGACAAAAGGGGCATTAACGTGGTACTTTCAACTTGCATCTAGGACAATATCGATGTACGAGGAATTGGCAGACAAATTCGCCACCGCCCATGCAGGAGTGAAGAAGGCGGAAGCTAGGGTCAACGACATCTTTGTCGTCAGACAAACAACAGTTGAGGGACTCAGAGATTTCTTGTCCAGATTCAGCAGGGTATGAATGAGTCTGCCAAACATATCGGAAGGCATGGCAGTCGCGGCTTTCCAAAATGGGTTGAACAGAGATGGTTCAAGAGTGACCAAGAAGCTGCTAAAACGACTCATGAAATATCCCCCCACCACATGGGAAGAGATCCACAATGCCTACTATGCTAAGATAAGAGCAGACGAGGATGATTTCAACGGTCCAGCCCAGCGGCTAACGACGATACAATCAAAATCAAGAAGGGGTCGATCAATGATGGACGACGGAACAACCCCCACGCTTCAACAAAAAAAGGCATCAGCCCTACGTCAGGACCTCCAATCCACCCCCTCCAAGGTACCTAAATGCAGTGCAGCGACATGTCATCCCACTGCGGAATGAAAGAGGTATGCCTCCTTTATTATATACCCATAACTTTTGCGTGTCCCCTTCAGAAATAGTGTACACACTAGAGAAGTTGGACACAAAGGTGTAGTGGCCACAGAAACTGAAATCAGATCGTAGAACAAGGAGGTCGAACGTCCTGTGGGAATTCCATCAGGAAAGGGGACACAAGACCGAAGATTGCATAGGTCTACGACTAGATGTAGTGAGGATGCTAAACCAAGGGTATCTAAAAGAGATGATTAGCAATAAGGGAAAGACCAACTTGCCCGAGGACGAGATCAATCCCATTGACCACCCAATGCCACCCTCTCTAGCACGCATCATAAATATGATCGTCGGTGGTAGCGACGACTCCGCAATCAACCACATAAAGTTCACCACCACACACAAATTGAAACACACAATCCCCCATGAACGGTACTACGAATTCGAAGACAGTATCACCTTCAATAAGTCTGATACCGACGATTTGTCTTTTCATCATTTTATGCTTTAGTTATAACTTTTCGTATCGCCGATAGTGATGTCAAGAGAATCACGGTAGACAACGGAAGCGACGCCTGTATTATCGATCCAAGAGTCCTCATGCAAATGAGACTCGAAGATAAGATAATATCGTGTTGCATAACACTAACAGGTTTTAAAAATGCGTTGGAGCGGACCTCCGAAGAGATATCATTGCCAGTCTTAGCAGGGGGAGTTACACTGGAAACGACATTCCATGTGATGAACCACGAAACAACTTACAATGCCATCATAGGGCATCCTTGGATAATCGCCATGCGGGCAGTACCCTCGAGATTCTACCAAGTGATCAAATTTCCTAACCCACGGGGAGTATTCAGCATCCTAGGCGAGCCACGCACCGCTCAGGAATGCTAGCGGACAGCCCAAGAATGTACACACACCAAACAGCTGAAAGGAGCAAGTGCAGAAGCATAGCAATCAGCCGTATCGGGGTCTAAAGCCAACCCGACAGCAGAAGCCATCAAAGATCCAGAAATCATAGAAGCATGCAAAGAAACAGTCAAAGACCTCGATCCGGTCCAATTTGGTGATGCCGACGACTCAAAGAAATCCTACATCGGGCACAGTCTCTACGACCCAAGTAAGTACCACCAATTCCTAACTAACCATGCAGATTTATTTGCCTTCTCCCATTAAGATATGCCGGGGATCCCGAGAGACATCGCCACTCATAAGCTGAATGTCGACCCACTATATCCGCTAGTACGGCAGATGAGGAGGAAATTCAACGCCGCAATCATCAAGGAAGTCACCAAAGAAGTGTACAAATTACTAGCTAACAGTTCCATAAGAGAATCGAAATACCCGCAATGGGTCACCAATGTCGTCATGGTCAAAAAGAAAAATGGGAAATAGAGAATGTGCGTGGATTTCAACGACCTGAACAAGGCATGCCCAAAGGACTCATTCCTATTACCCCGCATCGACCAGTTGATAGACGCAACCTCCGGGCACGAACTGCTAAGTTTATTAGATGCCTACACCGGCTACAACCAAATCATGATGGCCGAAGAAGATCAAGAAACGACAACTTTTATCACCCACCAAGGGACGTACTACTAGAAGGTGATGCCATTCGAGCTCAAAAATGTAGGAGCAACGTATCAAAGATTGGTCACCAAGATGTTCAAATAACAGCTCGGCAAGACTATGGAGGTTTACATCGACGACATGCTAGTAAAGTTGGAAAAAATAGAGGATTACATCGATCATTTGAAAGAAGCCTTCGAGATACTGAGACAATACGGGATGAAGCTAAACCCTGAAAAGTGCACCTTTAGCATGGCCTCGGGAAAATTCCTAGGTTTCCTTTTATCACAATGAGGTATTGAAGTCAACCCAGATCAGATCAAGGCAATAGACGCAATACCCGAAACTTTGAACAGCAAGAAGCAGGTACAAAAATTAACGGGGTGAATAGGCACCCTATCAAGATTCATCTCACGGTCGTCCGACAGATGCCATATGTTCTTCTACGTACTAAGAAAGGATCATGGGTTACATTGGAACGAAGAATGCATCGAGGCCCTGAGAAAATTGAAAGCTTACTTATTGTCATCACCGTGACTGGTCAAAGCAAACCCTGGCGCGTTCTTGCTAGTATATCTGGTCGTGTCCGAAGTTGCTGTCAGCGCAATTTTGGCACGTAAAAATGAAGGTATGCAATCTCCCATTTACTATATCAGCAAAACCTTAGTGGATGCCGAAACATAGTATCCATACCTCGAGAAGCCGGATCTAGCACTGGTCGTAGCTTCATGAAAGGTTAGACCCTATTTTCAGTGCTACCCCATAAAAGTAATAATGACCTTCCACGTAAGAAGCATCCTACATAAGCATGAACTGTCGGGTAGGCTCGGTAGGTGGGCCATAGAGCTCAGCAAGCACGACATATCATATCATCCAAAAACCGTCATTAAGTCAGGTACTTGCCGACTTTGTCACCGACTTCAGCGCAGAGATACTGCCAGAGGCGGAACTGGAAGCCCTTTGTGCTTCCCCTAACACCTCGGGATCAAAATTGGGACTCGTCCTCAAGGCCCTACGGATGAAATAATTCTCTAGTCCATACGATTCCCCGATATGACTAACAATCAGACCGAGTATAAGGTTGTGATTGCAAGTATGAAATTAGCCATCAAATATGGATCCCGGTGACTCATCCTCCACTACGAATCCCAATTAGTAGTAAACCAAGTCACCAGGACTTACCAAATAAAAGAACAGAGGCTATAGAAATACTAATTAGAAATCCACAAGCTAATGCCAGAATTAGACGAATACCGCTTCGAACAAATACCCAGGGAAAACAACGTTGAGGCAGATGGCTTAGCAAAACTAACCGCAGCCGCCAAGAATATCAGCAAGGAAAGTGTTGTCACACTCCTCCATTAGGCCATCGATCATGCTAAGGTACTCTCCTAAAACCTTATTTGGGACTGGCGCAACCAGTTTGTGTCCTATCTACAGGATGGGATGCTCCCTCGCGACAAGAAAGAAGCCAAGAAACTCCGCGTACAGGCCACCTGATACAGCCTGATAAATCATGATCTCTACAAGAGGGAGTTTGAAGGACCCCAGACTAAGTGCTTAGGGCCGCACCAAATGAGACAAGTACTAGAGGAGGTGCGCAAAGGTCATTGTGGCGCTCATACAGGTAATCGCGCCCTCGTCCGCTGCATCATTCGAGCCAGACATTACTGGCCCACTATGAAAAAAGAGGCAGCAGAATACGTCCGCAAGTGCGAACAGTGCCAAAGGTATGCCCCCATGATACACCAACCGGGAGAGCTTCTCCCTTCGGTCACCTCGCCCTGGCCCTTTATCAAATAGGGAATGGATATAATCGTTCCCCTATCAACGGAACTAGTAAAGGTACAATTTTTTAAATTTTTAACTGACTACTTTTCCAAGTGGGTGGAAGCAGGTGGGTATGCGCAGATACGTGAACAAGAAGTCGTCGCCTTTATATGGAAAAACATCATATGTCATTTCGGCATCCCCAAAAAAATCAGCTGCGACAATGGCCCCTAGTTCATAGGCAAAAAGACAACTGAGTTCTTCGAGAAATGGCACATTAAGTGAATACTCACCACTACATATCACCCCGCCGCCAACGGACAAGCAGAATCTTCCAACAAAACAATACTGAACATATTTAAAAAGAAACTCGAAGAAGCTAAAGGGCTATGACCTGAGTTACTACCAGAGTTATTGTGGACATATCAGACCACGCCCAAATCCAGCACAAGAGAAACGTCATATTCATTGGTCTACGAAACCGAAGCAATCATACCCCTTGAAATCGGGGAGCCAAGCCTGAGATATTCACATACCAGCGGGGCAGACAACGATAGGGACAGGCTTCAAGGCCTGGACAAGACTGAAGAATGAAGGGATATGTCCCACATAAGAATGACGGCCCAAAAACAACTGGTTGAAAGGTATTACAACAAGAAAGCCAAAATAAGACCACTCAAAGTGGGTGATTACGTCCTAAAAGCCAAAACATTGGCATCAAAGATCCGAATGAAGGAAAATTGGGTACCAACTGGGACAGACCATATAAATCACAGCAGCAGCGAACAAAGGAGCATTCCAGTTAGAAACAACCGAGGGAAAAATGCTCCAAAATAACTGGAACGTTGCCCACCTCAAATACTTCCACTTCTGAAAGGCGTCTCCCGAGTCGTACTCTTTATCCCTTACCCGAGTTTTGTCTCAATTAGGTTTTCTGGGGGAGGTTTTTAATAAGGCGGTGGAGGAGACACCTGGGGGTATCTGAGTATGAGTTAATCAAATCGGCCACTCGACGCGGTCTCCGGGATGATACAATAAAGGGAATACACTAGTTGGACCTCCAGTGCATGGGCAAAACTCTATATTTTACAGATCGTCTCCATTATGCAAGCAGCTAAGGCCATTGTCTCCATTATGTAAGCGGCTAAGGCCATTGTATCCATTGTGTAAGCTGCTAAGGCCATTGTCTCCATTATTTAAGCGGCTAAGGCGATTGTCTCCGTTATGTAAGTGGCTAAGGCCATCGCCATTAAGTGTCGACCCAGTTCAACCATGACGGATAACACTTCGACATCGAAGTCATCCTACTAGCTAAGGCCATTGCCATTAAGCGTCGACCCAGTTCGACCACGATGGATACCACTTCGATGATAGTCGAAGTCATATCCTAATGGATAAGGCCATCTCCATTAAGCGTCGACCAAGTTCGACCATGATATATAACACTTCGAAGACAGTCGATGTCATATCCTACTAGCTAAGGCCATCGCCATTAAGCGTCAACCTAGTTCGACCACGACGGATAATATTTCGACAATAGTCGAAGTCATATCCTACTGGATAAGGCCACCGCCATTAAGCATTGACCTACTTCGACTATGATGAATAACACTTCGATGACGGTAGAATTTCATTTATCTGATTACTAAGATCGAACTTTGACTTACCTATGATAGCGGTTAGTCTTAGGGGGATCACCCCCAATTACGCTACCCCCAAGATCGTTTGCATCATTTTGATATTTTTCAAAGTCACGATAAATGTTCTACAAACAAAAGAACATCACCTCTACGAAGGTGAAGTTTTGAAAAACTAAGTAACAACAAGAAAGGAATAACAGCAAAAGTATAATTCATATATTACAACAGAAGAACGTATTTACATTCAGACCCGCGAAAGGTCCCCATTAGATTCAAAAAAAGGGAGAGAAACAAAAGATATATCAACTTAAGGCTACTCGCCATCCTGTCCGTTGCCCCCTGGCTACTTGCCTCCCTATCCATCGACCCCGGGACGATAAGCATCGTTATACCAGGAATCGGAATCTAGCCATTTGACATCCTCTGATGTATACCCCTCACGTTTAGGGGAATCAAAAATGTACCCGCAGGCTTCCCGAGCAGAACGAGCCTCGAGCTGCCGCATCAGAACCTCATCCTCTGCAGCTCGACCCGCGGCATGAAGCTCCTTGAACACGTCCAGTTTGGCTCCAAAATAAACCCACATATCATACGCGTTACGGCACGCATCCTGGTCAGACGGGGAAAGAAATGAAGAAAGTTGCGAAGGCAGAACCACATCCTCGAGCCTTGGCAGAGCACCCTGCCTAAGAACGCCCATCTCTATCGCCTTGGTTTCGAGTTGGGCGGTCCGGTCTGCCACCCTACATTACACGTCAGCATTCTCCGCCACCATCCCTTGAGTCGGTTCAAGCTCATCTTCTCTTGCCCGGAGAAGTGCCTCCAACTCCCTACTACGAGCTACAGCTCACCGGCTCATCCTCCGCCTTCTCGAGGTCAGCTTCCCTACGTTTTAGCTGGGCATCTCTCTACTGAAGACCCTCATGGAACACCCAAAATTTGGGGTCTTTCTGGAAAACGTCTGCCGCCACTTGATGTTTGTATCGATACCATTTGTATCTCTTGACCATCTTGCCAAAGAGGGTCTCTTTTTTCTGCTCACAATGCCTCTGCTCCACCTCCAAAATGAGGGTCTGGAAAGAACGTAACCATTAGCACACATCAAGCCAATAGCACGACAAAGCAAAGAACAATAATAAAGGGGTTACCTGTATAGCCATGCCAGCGACCATTCGAGATAAGTCCACATCCCAGACGGCCCTGAGCGTCTCATTTATAGGAGCAGCGCATAGCAAAGTAAGCTCCGAAGCGACTTGTTCGCTGTTGAGTAGCAAATTGTAAGCCCCTGGGATCCCAATGTGACAGTCGGACCCATCCGCCGTCACCTCCACCTACGTGAGACCCTTCACGAATTCGTCAACGTCCTCCTGGGCTATCTCAAAGTATGATCCATCAACTTCCCAGCCAGCTCTATCGACGTTGATCGTCGAACCACCCTCAGCGAAACGCGCCAAACTAGTACCAGCAGCGGTACCCTCATATTTGGCTGACCTCCCGGAATGGATGGCGTTGGCCATGAAGACGAGTCTGGGCATTTGTCAAGGCACACTTCTCCTTTCGTCTTCAGTAGCTACAGCATTTCCCTTCACGAGCCTCCGTATTTTCCTCTCCATCGATTCTTCGCCCTCAGGAGATTCATCTAGGGGCTGCGGAGCCGGTACCAATGACGCCGGTTCCCTCACAACTGTTGTCGATGATGTGACCCCCTGCAAAGGGACCACGTTAACGGCTCTTCAGACAGACGCGCAGAGTATCTCCTAAGTACCCGAAGCTACACCAGACCAGGTAGAAGCCGATACTACCGCCCTTTTTCTAGGAGCAACTAATCATGCCGCCATAAAGATAACCCAGTCACAAAATTTGCAAAACATGTTAAAAAAAAGAAGCCAAAAATCTATCCGAAGGGGCAGCGGAGCCATAATGCTGGAGAAAAGTGGTCTATGTGCAGGTCTTTTCCGCATATGGCAATAGGTCGGTCACCCACCTCCTAATGCTGGTAATTAGCAGAGGTGCGTAAGCTCTAGCTGCAACAAAAATAGAGTTATAGTCGTAGTAGTCACAAGTAGCAAGGAATTCAACGGATAGAGACATTAACGCTTCGCATTCCACCTTTTCGGGAATACGGCAGGGTCAGAGACCAGATGCTCGGTCCTCACATAAAAGTATCTATGCCAAAACCCGCGGCTAGGTCGTTCCGCTTGTACCACGGCTTCTCAAGTGAAGCATGGTGCCTCTCAGGTAGCCTAAACTGAATAATTGCAGAAGATGGTGGACAGATACTTCACACCCGACCAGATCCACGTATTTGGTCAGTATTCGACACACCTTTAGGGTATACGGTGTAAGATGAGACGCGCATACATTGTAAAAGCGGCAGAGCTCCTCCGCTAAAGGGAAAATGGGGAAACCTTAGCCAATCATGAATGGGTAGTCATAGAAGGTGCAATACCCCGGTCTATGCACGTCTACATGATCCTCCCGCACTGGAACTATCTCTAAGTGAGTAGATATGTCGTATGTCTCAAAGAAGGTCATCCAAATGATCTTGTAATAATTCGGAGCGTCCTGATGGTTGCGCTGGTGAATCTTTATTGAAGTCGCTCCGAGATAGGAGGTTCTTTGGTAGTAGGTCATCTAATGTGAGGGGACTGAGGTCTTTCTCTTCTTCTCTCTCACCACCGCCAGAGGGAGGCAGTATATTTGATGGATCAATATCAGTAATCCTCGGGTTATCCCGCCGAGATTTGGACATCGTTTCCGTTCAAGAAAGAAATGTGCATAACACAACGGAGGAAAGGGAATTTTCGGACCACTGAGAAAAGCAAGAAAATGAGGACACTATTTGAGTGAATAGAATATCTCTCGTAAGTGATCGAAACGTGTTTCAGGTTAAACCCTTCCCTTATTTATAGGGTTGGGTGGCGCTAAAATCGAAGAGCCAGATTTCGAACCAGAGCGGGAAACCAAATGTCAGAGCGCCCTTTCGTGTTACCTCGAGAACATGCATAATAATGACGCATGCGAGTGCTGACGTCACCATAACAAAGGAATTGTGTGTCAGCATTTCAACAATCTCGAGTGTTGTCCCCCACCTGCTACGTTACTACTCTTAGCCAAAGGTCAAAACTCTCCCTCAATGAGACTGTCGATTCTGTCCATCAAGGACGCACCTCGCCCCGATCTCGACGAATGGAGGGACTAACTGTATGGGGTCGATTTTTACCAACCACGTCCCTACGTCGGCTTGGATAACCGACGGGCGTGCATTAACTAGGGCAGAGGTGCGACTTAGTAGCGTTAGGAGAAACGGCGCCATAGATTTCGACATCCCTTCAAGGGTGCATATTTAGTTTCTATTTATTTTAATATAAGAAGGAGGGTCCCTTAATATATAAGGGGGATCCTAGGATTATAAAGGGCGGATGATTATTATTGAACCTCTCTTTATCTCTATCTATCTGTCTATCTTCTCTCTCTCTTTATCTCTCTCTAAAATCACTCTCTTGGTCTTTGAATCTGTTTCACACATACTGAGACCAAAAGCGAACAATCGTATCATATATTCTACTGTCTTTATTATCTTCGATTACGATTTACCCCTGATTCATTTTGATTAATTATCTCGGAAAGTATTTGACAACTTTTGGATCAAACGATATATATATAGAGAGAAAGTGTGTGTGTTTTGATAAATATGTATGTTTTGTGTCAGAGTTCAAACTAAGGTTCATTAAAAGTGAACTGAAAAGCCCTAAGCAAAGAACTGAAAATTCGAAAGAAAGGTATAAGCTTTCTACATTGCGAGCAACATGGTTTTTCTTTTTTTCTATACATGAACAGAGGCGGAGGGAGAGTGGAAGCTGCGGGTTCGGTCAAATCTAGTAGCTTTGGTCTTAACTATATACTTGTCTTAAAAAAATTATTGAATATATACAAATTATTAATTTGAAATCCAGTCAATTAAAATTTTTAGAATTTTGAACCGCTAAGATTTAAATCCCGATTTCGCGCCTATATATGAGCCATGCATACATTCCATGAATAGCTCTATAGTGACCACGTTTGTCAAAATTCAAAAGAATATATATGTTGAAACAAGTTAGATTCTTATTGGCACTTCACCAAACTCAACTATTTCGTGCCTGCACTTTCTTAATTGGGAAGCTGCTAGCTGCAGGAATAGTGGTTGAGAAACTTTAAAGAACGTTGTGAGTGTTTGGTCCATCAAACAATTAGAATAAATTGCAACACTAGACATACACGAAAGAAATCCAACATAATTAATTATATATTTCCTAATTAATTAGTCATTCTATATATAACTCCTTGTTACAGGGCATCGAATAAAGCTCTAGGAATTAAATTAACTTTGTATACAATTCATTATCCATATATATAGGTCTTTCAAATTTTTCTTGATCAACAATTATTAATTAAAATGCATCTTTCACTTTTTTTTCTTGTACTTTTGCATCTTCTTTTTCTTGTTTTCATGTTGGAAGCTCCAACTCAAGCTCAAGGGAAGAGTTTAGTTTCAGCCATTTTTATCTTTGGAGACTCAACAGCTGATCCTGGAAATAATAACTATATAACAACTCCTTTTAAGAGTAATTTTTCACCTTATGGGAGGGATTTTCCTAACCATGTTCCAACTGGAAGGTTTACTAACGGAATGCTTGCTGGTGATTTCTTTGGTAATTACTATTGCAAGAATTTTACTTTGAATGCAGAATCTTGGGTTGGTGGATTCAGAATCAGTGTCATCTGACTATAAAAATTAGAAAGGGGCAGTCTGGTGCATAAGGCATCCCGATATTCCCATAGGGTCGGGCGAAGGACCGCATCTCAAGGGTCGGAATATAGACAACCTACTCTAATGCAAGCATTAGTGGTAATTTCCGCAGCTCGAACATGTGACATGTAGGTCACACAAAAACAACTGTACCGTCGCATTCACGCACGGTCAGGGAAGGAGCCGCACCCCAAGGGGTGGGATATAGACAGCCTACTCTAGCACAAGCATTAGTGGCTGCTTCCACGGCTCAAACCCGTAACCTATAGGTCACACAGAAACAACTCTGCCCTCGCATTCACGCAGGGACAACGGGGCAGGGCAGCACCCCAAGGGATGTGATGTAGACAGCCCACTCTAATGCAAGCATTAGTGACTGCTTCCACAGCTCGAATCTGTGACCTATAGGCCACAAGGAGACAATTTTACCGTTATTTTAAGACTCCCCTTACATATATACATATATACATACATACATACATACATACATACAGACAGACAGACATACAGTTAGTAATTCCTATACATTTTGCCTGAACTTTGTGTTTGATGCAGCTAGGTATGTTGATGTGAAAGAATATGTGCCTCCATATTTGGATCCAAGTGTAAGTATTGAAGAGCTCATAGTTTTGCATCTGCTAGAACTGGATTCGATCCTCTCACACCAACAATAAGTGTATTAATTCTATCTATCTCTTTTCCCTCCCTTGCACCATATTTCCTTTTCAAATCCCTACTTGTGTTCTTAGATATTTATAGGGACTTATTTTATTATGAATTTACTCCATGTTGCATCCCCAACATGAATTTAATGACAAAAGGGGTTGCTTTAATGGTAAGCAACCCCCACTTCCAACCGAGAGGTTGTGAGTTCGAGTCTCCCCAAGAGCAAGGTGGGAAGTTCTTGGAGGAAAGGATGCCGGGGATCTATTTGGAAACAGCCTCTCTACCCAAGGTAGGGGTAAGGTCTGCGTACATACTACCCTCTCCAGACCCCACTAAGTGGGATTATACTGGGTTGTTGTTGTTGTTGTTACTCCATGTTGCATCCGTCAATATAAGTAACATGAAAAATAGGTTTCAAAAAAACTTGGTCATTACGGTAAATTTTTGTTGTAACGAATAGTTGTTATAAAGATATTTGACTATGCAAGATTCAATAGGAGCGCGCGGCTGTTTTTTTTTATAATATTGATTTCATTTGTCCTACTAGTTTCATGATTTTCATCTTGATATTTTTAACCTTAGTTTTTTTTTTCTGTTACTTAATTTTCCTACTTTTGTGGGTACATATACAGAATGTGATCTCATTATCAAAGCAGCTAGAATATTTCAAGGAGTATGAAGAAAAAATGGAGGCAGCTATAGGGAAAGAGCAAACGCAGAATGTGATAAAAGAAGCTCTGTTCGTTATTAGCTATTCCCTCTCAGCCTACACTGACTTCTTGTTACAACATGTCCAACTCTTCCTACTTAAACTAAGCCAAATATTTATATATTTAAGTTATATATACTGACAGTATAATAAAAAATTTTACATCATCAGTTTACTTACTATTTTACTCTAAGTTATTTATTTAACGGTATTTAATACTACAGTTATTTTTAATTATCTTTTGAACAGTCCCTATATATAGAATTTAAATTAAACTCTCTTTTTCTCCTTTTTATAACTTACACGGGTGGAATTGCATGTAAATTTAACAAGTTGGCTTGCTAATTAATTTGTGCAATTTTTGAAAAATTAAGAAGAAACGTGTTGGTTAAAATATTGGGTCAGTAGAATCTCTCTATTCATTATTTGTGGTTGATTTTTTTTCATTTGTAATCAATTGACTATTGGCTCTATATTACTGCAAAAACAAGCACTCAAACATAAATAATAAATAAAAGCCTAACAAAAGAAGCACAATGAAAAAAAAGGGTATGTTATGTGATAAATTCTACGGTTAAGGGTCAAAACTGCCCTCAACCTATCGACTCCGGAACAAAATTGCCTTCCGTTTACCTTTGGCGAAGAAAATGCCCCCACCGTTAACTTTGTGGCCTATTTCTACCCCTAAAATCTAACAGAATCTTGAATTTCATTTTTAATTTTTTTTTTTAATGCCATGTGTCACGTTTTGATTGGGACATATAAAGAACGGAAAATTGGGACATATAAAGAACGGAAAAAGGGTCAAAACTGCCCTCAACGTATTGACTCCGGAACAAAATTGCCCTCCCTTAACCTTTTTTGGGTCGGGTCGGTCGGGTTGAAGTGTAATGTGATTTCCCGCTTTCCAACAAATGTAAAGAGCTTGATATATCACATATATTCATCTTCAGTTAAAGTGGATTGGTCATTCCTATCCAATGTATCAAGCTCTTTACATTTGTTGGAAAGCGAGAGATCACATTACACTTCAACCCGACCGACCCGACCCAAAAAAGGTTAACGGAGGGCAATTTTGTTCCGGAGTCAATACGTTGAGGGCAGTTTTGACCCTTTTTCCGTTCTTTATATGTCCCAATTTTCCGTTCTTTATATGTCCCAATCAAAACGTGACACGTGGCATTAAAAAAAATTAATTATTAAATTCAAGATTCTGTTAAATTTTAGGGGTAGAAATAGGCCACAAAGTTAACGGTGGGGGCATTTTCTTCGCCAAAGGTAAACGGATGGCAATTTTGTTCCGGAGTCGATAGGTTGAGGGCAGTTTTGACCCTTAACCGTAAATTCTATAAAATATGGAAATTTTACATCAATTGGCATTAGGTTAATTCTGAAAGTTTCAATACTTTTTCCTCTTTCTTAAAAAATATAATTCACATTTTTATCTACAGTTGTTTGGAGGGGAACATTTTAATTTTTTTTTATAATCGTGGTGTCCGGACTAAATTGCGGACATCCACTTTTTACGGGGTGTCTGTTATCTTCCACCAGCCTTGATACTCGAAAGCACCTTAATTTCATGAACTTAATTATGTGCCAAGGGCAAATGCAGCCTGTTGCAGTGGCGAAGCCACAAATATTTCCAAGTGAATTCAAACTTGAAAGTAGTTGAAAAAAAAAAATTCCGACAAAGGGTGTTTAATATAGGTTTTATATATCTAAAATCAATATTTTACTTATACACAAGGTAATTTTTCGTAATTTTTCGGTAAAGAGTGGTCATTTGACCACCCTTTGCTAAAGGTAGCTTCACCCATGGCTTGTTGATATTGGGTTCACATGAACTCGGCACCTTCGATACGGAGTATAAATTTATCGGTAAAAATTTACTAAATTGTAATAAATAGTAGATATGAACTTATAACTTTAAAAATAATGATTTCAATACTAAGAAGTCTTAAAGGTTGAACCAGTAGAGTTTAAATCCTAAATCCGCTATCACGGGGCTAGGAAAATTGGAGTGGTAGGTCTACCACCAATGGGTTGTTTACCAGTTGTTATCACACTTCACTCAGATAATGCATTTACAAAGCGCGACTGTGCTGATTTTTTTTCATCCATTGCTGGAGAATACAATTCCAAGCTCCAAAATCAGCTAAATGACATGCAATTTAAGTTTGCAAAATTGGGTTCTCGAATTGCTTATATGGATATTTATGAACCATTGGTAGACATGATTCTAGGACGCAAATATGGTGAGTAATTGTAACTTTTATACCCAAAAAATATTTATAAAATCAATACGATTAAAAAGATAATTTTATGTAACTTTATTTAATAAACATTCATTTGTAACCTAAAATAATTAAGTGGGTGTTTGGACATAATAATTATGAAATTTGCGGGAAGAAATATAGAAAAATCAAGTGAAAATGGTGTTTAAAAATTATAGTTGTGTTTGTACATGATTACAATTTGAGCTGTTTTTAAATTTTTTGGAGTAATTTTAATTGACAATTTTAAAAAATAACTTTTTGAAGTTTTCCAAATTAAAATTCAACTTCAATTGAAATTTAAAAATTTCATGGCCATGTGCTGATTCCGTAAAAAGTAAAAAAATTTAGGGAAGAAAAAGTAAATTTTTTGATGGCGAAATGGGTCCTAAGTATTTAAGTTCTATGCATAGTTGGTGTAAAGTGTAAACTAAAAAAAATATTTATACAATCAAGTCATTTAATAAATAATTACCGGAAAAATAATAATTAACCTACTGTAAACAACCTTCGCTTTACGAAATGAAAACATGTTTTTCATATACCAACAAAAAGAATTAGAAAATTTTAAATTAATGTTTCCAAAAGAGAACTCGTTTTAGTAGGTTCTTTTGGATCTACACTTCTCATCTTGTTGAAACTGTATTTGCATCCTTTAGTATATAGTTCCAATGAAAGATAAAATATAGTAATATGATATATCTGACCCTAAAAAAAGACATTTTATTTATTTTCTCATTGCAGATAATTAACTAAATTTTTCTCTTTTTTTTTAATTTGTTTAAATGATAGATTTTGAAAAGTCTAACAGTGGCTGCTGTGGAACGGGCTTATTGGAAGCTTCATTTATGTGCAACCCAAAGTCGTATATTTGCTCAAATACATCAAATTATGTGTTTTGGGATTCAATACATCCAACTGAGAACACATATTACCTTATCTCTCAAGCACTTCAGCCAACTATTGATTCCAACACCAAGAACTAAAATATTAGTACATTATATAAAATCAGAAATACGCACTTATTATCCACTTTATCCTTGAATCTCTGTCATTATATGTTTGTATTATTTGCTTACAATGTCTTATTATATTATTGTTGCTATTGTTTTTTTATTGCTCTATTTTTTTATATTCTTGAAGATATAATAGTAACAAGGACATCGAATTTGTATACCTCTTCACAACAGCGAAAAGATTTCTTTTTTTCAGAATCAGTTCCAATCAATTGCCTGAATCCAATTTCGTCTCTCTTGAAAACGAAATTTTGTTTACGAACTAAATACATTCTTCTTTTCTTTTAGTGTGTTTCTATCTTTGCAGGGAGAATTTTTCAGAGTGTCAATTTCTGAAGAAGGGGAGCGTTGATTATATTAAAAAGGAAAGTTGTTAGAGAAAAAACCGCCGAGAAACTGACCCACATTGATCCCCATGCTCCCACTTACTTCTCAACGCGCGGTAGTTTTATTTTAGGAGTTAAACCTTCCCTAGGTAACTTTCCTTAACCATATCTCCTTTAAAAACAGGACGGGTTAGTCCATATAGGTGACCCGCGACCCAAATCCAACATCCAACAGTTCTTGAGCCGAGGGTCCTTCGGAAACAACCTCTCTATCTTTCATAGGTAGGGGTAAGGTCTGCGTACACACTGTCCTCCCAAGACCCCATTTGTAGGATTCCACTAGATTGTTGTTATTTTTTACGCAATTATTATCCACTTTTATTTAAATTGCCTTTGAAGGAGCCAAATTCGTTATTTTAAGACGAGAGGATAGCTACAATATGTTTTGAAGGAGAATATTACAAATTCGAAATTAAGCATTAGAAGACCATCTTATCTTACTCTTGTTACTGTTTGTTGTTATTGCTCTACCTTCTCAAGGTAGAGGTAAGATTTGCATATAACTACCCTCTCCAGACTTCATTAGTGAGATTATGTTGGGTTTGTTATTGTTATTTGTTGTGATCTTTTTAAGGTTAGTAACCGGGACGTCGAATTTGTGTACACGTCCACAACAGCGGAAGATTTTTTTGTACATGTTCATAATAGCGGAAGATTTGTTTTGGAGAATATTTTCTAATCAATTGCCCGGATCCGATTTTGTCTCTCTTGGAAACGAAATTCTTGTTCACGAACTAAATACCCTCTTCTTTGCTTTTAGTGTGTTTCTAAATTTGAAGGGAGGATTTCTCGGAGTGTCAATTTCTGATGAAAGGGAGCGTTGATTATATAGAGAAGGAAAGTTGTCAGAGAAAAAACTAACGAGAAACTGACCCACTTTATTCCCCATGCTCCCACTTACTTCTCAACTTGCGTTAGTTTTATTTTAGGAGTTAAACCTTCCCTAGGTAATTTTTCTTAATTATATCTCCTTTAAAAATTAAGTCGAGTCAGTCCATATGGGTGACCCGCAACCCAAAACCAATATCCAACATCTCCCACTTTGCATGATGGGCTATGTGAAAATATATACGTAATTTATACTTGTAAATAGATCGTCCTACCTGCGAGCATTAAGAGCTACATTATTCTTACACCCTTTAAGGTTGTTTAATAGCTCTATGTAGAAATTCAATCACATGCGAAAAGGATTCACTACTATCATAAGAATCTTATTATTACTCACAATACCCCAAATATTGTTGGCTACTCTGGTAGCTAGTTATCCGATGTCTCATCCTCGAAAAGAGGTGAACTCGAATTTATATTTAACTTTGTATCCACAATTACACCCAATACCCTCATGGTAAGTGTAATGGCCGACCTATAAATACAGGTTAAATTAGTAAATTTTAGTCGTCTTTCCTTTCTACTCGAATCTCTCCACTCCAAATCAACTACTTTCCTAGACATGCACTGCATTGCCGAATCACTAATGGCTACTAGTGACATGCCAAAGTAGCAACACTTATTGGAACTTCAAGAGATAGTAAAAGGTCAAAGGATATTCTAATAAAAGTTAATATAACTTTTTTGGGATCTCACGCAATAAAGAAGCAGGGATTCATTCTTCCAGTATCACATGGTCGATAGCACATGTGGTGCGAAACACATGTTACGGTGTTCTCAACGTATATTAGCGCGTGTGCCTTATTCTTTGAATCATTCAACAATGTACAGATTTTGGTCTAGACACCTCCAAATGTCTAACCCGAGTTTCTCACTTCAATAATCCTCTAACCATCTTCTTAGAGAAACTCACATCTGGCTTACAAAACAAGTCATACTCAAATAGTGAAATTCGTAAATCTGATTAGTTGTCAAGACTGACCTTTACAAGTAAATATAACCTCACATTATCCAAGGTTCTATAAGGTCTCATCTCTTCACAATTCTTAATGGAAGAGGCAATTGCTTGTATGAGAGAGCCAAGTTCGCGACTAGTTCGACACACTTTATCAACAAAACATTCATCACATGCATACGAGATAGAAGAATAAATTCAAGAGTCACATATGATGTGCATATTATAATACTAAAGTCATTTTACAATACATAAATATGTTCATATGCTTCGCAAACCTAGAGCCATAACATGTTTTCAAACAGGTTTCTAGATATCGCCTTTGTAAAAGGATCAGCTATCATGCTTCGCGTAGGAATGCATTGTAAATTTATCTCTCCACTTGCTACTATGTCTCTCACAAAGTTATACTTGATGTCAATGTGTTTGGTCTTGTTGCTATACTTAGGATCTTTTTCATATGCATTAGCCGCTTGACTATGACAATATAGAGTCATGGGACCCTAAGAGTTCTTTGTAATATCCAAATGCTCAAAGAATCTCTTCAACCAAACAGCTTCTTGTACTGCAGACGCACAAGCCACGGACTTAGTTTCCATCATTGAAAGGGTTGTACAGGTTTGTTTCTTACCTTTCCATGATTTAGCACCATCATTAAGTAAGAAGGCATAACCGGATGTTGATTTACTATTCTCGTCACCAATCCATTCAGCATGTGTATATCCTCTCAAGAATAAATCATTTCTATTATAACATAGTGAATAATCTGCAGTTCCCTTTAGGTATCTAAAAATTCTCTTCACAACTATTCAATGGTCTCTTTCAGGATAAGACTGGTACCTGCTAACCAGACCTACGGCATAACAAATGTATGGGTGAGTACACATCATATCATACATCAAGCTCCCGACAGCACTTGAATATGGAGCTCGAGACATATCTTCCTTTTCATTTTTAGTCTTGGGACATATTTCACGGCTTAAAGTTTTACCTCTCGCTATAGTATTATCCATGGATTTGTAATTATTCATGCAAAAATGCTCCAAAATTTTCTTTATATAAGTTTCTTGAGATAGACTCAATAATTTTATGGAACGGTCTCTTTGGATCTTAACTCCAAGGATATAGTCTGCCTCACCCATATCTTTCATGTCGAATGACTTTGAAAGCCATGACTTGATAGTTTTAAAGTATACCAAATTGTTTCCGGCTAATAAAATATCGTCTACATAGAGAGAAAGAATTACAAACATCCCATTGGACTTCTTCACATAAATGCAATGGTTTTTATTGATCATGGTGAAATCATACGAGATCACCTCCTTGTGAAATGTCAAATTACATTGCCTTGAACAGTGCTTCAAACCATAAATAGATCTTTTCAATTTACAAACCTTCTTTTCTTGACCTTTAACTATGAATCCTACAGGTTGTTCCATGTAGATTTCTTTGTTTAGTTCTCCATTGATAATATCTATCATCACGTCCATTTGATGTAACTCCAAATCCAAGCGTGCAACAATAGCCAAAAATAAGCGAATTGAGGTAAACATCACAACTGGTGAAAATGTTTTCTCATAATCGATTCCAACTTCTTGAGTAAAGCCTTTTGCCACCAATCATGCTTTGTATCTTTCTATTGACCCATCCGCTTTGTGTTTAAATTTGAGAACGCATTTGTTCCCAGTGGCTCTATGCTCAAGCGCAATGTCAACTAGATCCCAGACTTTGTTGGTCTTCATGGACTCTAATTCTTCTTTCATTACTTTCAACCGCTCATCCTTTCCAAGGCTCGATAAAGCCTCAGTCACAGACTCTGGCTCACCCATTTCTATGGTAGATACCAAGAAAACATAATCTTCAATTACATAAGTACATTTGGATATGTTTTTCCTGACACTCTTTCATACTTGAAATTCAGGTTTGTCAGAAGGATTTTGGGATTAAGAGTTCCCCCTCCCACTCGGATCAAGAATAAGATTTTGATCAATTTGATTATCAATTATGTCGAAGCGCTTGCTGATTGTATGAGTTCATCATTTCATAAAGAGGCTCTCCATTCTTTACCTTGCCCTTCTTTGGAAAATCATTTTCCAAAAATGGGACATCTCGCGATTTAATCTCAGTAAAGTTTCTATCGTCTAATTCACTAATGAAAATATACCCTTTGGAGTACTCTGAATATCTTATAAATATACATTTCTTGCCTTTTGCGCCTAATTTACCAAACTTGCTAAAAGAATCTTTTACATATGCAGCACAACCTTAAGGTCGTAAATCCTTTATGTTTGGTTTATGACATGTCTATAGCTTACAAGGAGGAGAAACTGATTTAGAAGTCACTTTGTTCAATATTAAGTTGGAGTTAATAATGCATCTCCCCAAAAGGAGATAAGTAAATTAGCATGCGCCATCATGGACTTTATCATGTCCAGTAGTGTTCTATTCCTCCTTTCTGCTAGACCATTTTGTTGAGGTGTGTATGGAATAGTTAACTATCTAGTGATACCCTTTTCATTACACAATTCTTCAAATTCTTTTGATAGATATACAAGCCCTCTATTGGTTCTTAAGGTCTTAATATTTTTGTCTAATTGATTCTCAACTTCATTCAGATATTTCTTAAAGCATTATAGTGCTTCAGATTTATGAGAAATCAAATAGACATAACGAAAGCATGTGAAATTATCAATGACCATAATGAAATATAAAAGCACCATACCTAGCCCTTGTATTCATTGGAGCATAGATATCAAAATGGATTAATTACAATGGAAAATCGGCTCTCTTATCTTTTCTAAATGGTTTACGTGTAATCTTCCCTGCAAGACAATTTTCACAAGTTGACATTTCAATTTTAGAGAAAGAACCTAGATGTTCTTCCTTAGCCAATCTATTCATTCGATTATGCCATATATGACATAATCTTGTATATCATGTAATAACATCAACATCATTGTTACTAGAATAACATGCCATAACACAATGGTCAACATAATAATTATACGTAGAAGGATTACAATTTAACGATATAAAACCATCATAACGATGTCCAAAACTATAAAAAAACATTGTCTTGAGTAATTCTAAGACCATTGCGACTAAAGTTCAAATTGAAATCAAAATCTAGAAGAACAGACACAGAGAATAGGTTTCGTCGAATATATGGAACATATAGGATGTCATGCAACATCAAAGATCGCCACCACGCATGTCCATTCTGCAAGTGCCTATCCCTTTGATCTCAAGCTTTACATTATTTCCCACATATACATGCTTTGATCTAGGTGAAACTCGGCGAAACTCTATAAACGCTTCTTTATCGCAGCTCACATGGTCGGTTGCCCCTGAGTCTACAATCCACACTATCTAAGATTCAGTTAGTAAAATAGTGCTAGAAACATACATAGCACTAAGAGATGCATTTTGAAAGGCTACCATTTTCGGCTCAGTGTACTCACGAGCGAAATGCCCTAGGACTTGATAATTGTAGCACATCATCTTGCTCTTGTCTTTCTTCTTGTACAACCATTTTCCTTTCTTCGAATTTGGATTGTTTCTTTTCTTGGAGGATCCTTCTCCGGTCTCCTTACCCTTTCCATCATTTTTCTAATTTTTCTTTTGCTTGAAGCTTGATCTCTTTGTACCACTTGATTTTGCCACAAAGGCATTAGGTACAGCTTTAGAAACACCAAGCCACTCATCTTCAAACTTCATATAATGGGCAACATCAACAAAATTTTGATGCTATCATTGTGGGTCAAGTTAACCTTCAGTTGTTCCCAATTATTGGGAAGAGACTGAATCGCTGCCTGAACATGCTGCTCGTCAGGGAGAACATGGCCAACACTTTTGAGTTGAGAAATCATATTTGACATAACTCTTATATGTTGTTTGACACTGTGATCATGCTTTTTTGTACGTGTCAAACTCGATTGTCAGATGTATAAGGCGAGTCAAAGTGCACCTCCCCATATGCCTCTCTAAATGTGCCCACGTGGCTTGAGCAGTAGGATATTGCTCACATTCGTTGATGAGATTATTAACAACTAAACTTATAATAAGTTCACGTGCAGTGGAATCTTTCTTTTTTCAAATATTGTAAGTTTCCAGATTCTTCCTGTGTTGGGTAGTGTTACCCTCCTCTGGGTGACTCATAGCATGATTAATACTTTCATGAGCATCTTGCTCTTCGAGTACATACCACATCTTACGACTCCAGATGTCGTAATTTTCACCATTCAGTTTGTCACCCTTGTTCAAGTTAGGAATGATACTTTTTGATACCATGTTTGTTATTAGAGACACGCTCATGTAAATTAATTATAATAACTATTTTACATTTACTATAAAATCGAAGGTCACTACGTTTCCATTCATTATTTATATTTAAATATTTTAGTTGATATTAAAATAACTTCTTAGTGTGTACTTTATTTCAAGTCTTAATCCATCAAAAGAAATATAATAAATAATGTATATAACCGGTGAGACAAATAACCTAATTTAAATTTTATTAAGATAAAATATATAATAATAAATTACATGTTTTCTATGACATAAATATACCAATCGAACATTAAGTCTTGCACATATATGCTAAAAGGTATACTAGGTCAAATACCATGATAAATCTCAGTTAAAGTTTCACCCCAAGGCTCTTGAAGAGAGTTCGCTAAAATAGCTAAGCCTTCCCAATCAGTAACTTCTATGTAAATAGCCAATTTCGCTCTTTTTAACTGAAAAGGTGTACATGTCAAGGAATGGAAGTATCATGATCCATTTTAAATTCTTTAAACTCCCTAAGTTTCTTTTATCCTTCCCTTCATTCAGCCATTCGATTCCCTTAGTTTATTTTGCCTCGCCCTTGGGACATTCCTGATGAGTTCAGGATCTGAGACTTATCGTTATAGAAATTCTGCGATGACGTATCCTTCTACGTTGTCCCATTCCTTTGTCACGACCCTGGGTCACCCTCCGTAAACCATCATGATGGCACCTAGTCTCTACACTCGGTAAGGCTAACAAATATGGAAAAATAAATAAAACTTGCGGAAGAAATAATCAAAACCAAAATAACTGAATGAAACAATCATCATAATACCGCTCGGCATATACAACACAACATTCTCAAACCAAGTACACTATCCCAAAACCCAAAAACTCACAGGAATACAAGCCTTTAGAATATCTAAAAGTCTAATTCCAGAATATCTAACAAGAATGGTAGGCCTGAGTTGTTGTACCTAGTTCTACACATGAAAACATGCGTAGAATGGGCATGAGTACACCACAGCTGTACTCAGTAAATGCCAAGCCTAACCTCGGTCGGATAGTGACGATAAAGGTCAGGGCCCTACTGAGGTTAAACGAAAGTATAAAATTCAACAGTACAGAACAGAACAAGATAAATAAGTGCAGTAGTGAAAATAATACATAATATACATGACAACAAAAATTACACAGAAAACAAGGTAAACACAGAAGAAAGTACAGCTCATTGCTAATAATACCAATCGGGGATCTCCTAGGATACCGTCCTGTAGTCCCAAATTCACATATCTGATAAGTCTCCCTGGATATTATCCCGTAGTCCAACTCATAGTGCGCGAGGATCTACCTGAATCTCATTCCGTAGTCCTAAATGTAAATACCCAATACTAGGAGAATCTATTGGGTGCATTCTCGTAGTTCAATATAACTGTACAAGGGGATCTACTGGAATTACACATCCGTAGTACCAATGTAAAAACACAGCAGCAGCACGAAAATATTCAAAAATGGAAATATCATATTAAATCAACAAGTGATTCTAACCTAGCGTGCTGCATAGAATTCAAGTAAAGCAGGTTGAACAAATAAAGCAATTGAATCACTTAGGCATGCTTTTCCTAAGCTAACAATAGGCTTAAAAGCACAAGTATTGAGAACATGAAATGAAACATACTAATAATACTTAATGAAAAATTGGATTTCCAACAATTTTGCACAAGTACGCACTCGTCAGCTCACGTACAAGGCATTTCAATTACCAAATAAATAAATCCTAAAGGAAAGGTCCCCCCCCCCCCCCCCCCCACAAAAGGTTAGACAAGCCACTTACCTCGAACCGGCTCAAAAATCAACCCGGGACAACGTTCTTGCCACGAGTACTCGACACCAGATGGCCCAAATCTATTCAATTCAATTTCCTAATGTAAATAACACTTCAAGTAACTGATTCTACAATTAAATTCTAGGCTAATACATGAAATTACGTAAAATGACCAAAACGCTTGTCGGTCCCACATCTCAAAATCGTGTAAAATTTATATTTTTAGAATCCTCACACTCTCACGAGTCTAACCATATCAAAGTTATCCCAATACAATGTCAAATTCTCAATCAAAACTCAATTTCTTGGTCTAAGAACTTTTTCCCCAATTTTCACCAAAATTTCGGAATTAAATGATAGATTCTGGAGTTGGGAGCGCGATCGAAAGTGAATTCGGAGGCTCGTAGGTCATTTTGAAGTCATTTCGCTAAAGATAGAAATTTGAAGGTTTTTGAGAAATTTGACTGGAAGTGGACTTTTGATATCAGGGTCGGATTCTGATTCCGGAGTAATTTATGAAAAACTGTGTATTTGCTCGTTTCTTCAATATAATTTGGATCATGGCAAAAAAAAAAATGGATAACGTTAACATACCCATATTAGAAACAACTTTATATAATTATCCCGTTAGAAACTTTTGTGGATTAAATTTAGAACCCAAAAATTAAATTAAGCTTCTGCGCTTTGAAATTGAAGAACGAAATCTTGCTTTGTTCTTGTTGAAATTTGGACGACCATTACTTTAAATGAAAGCTTTCGTTTGGAATTCCCAAGAAGCAATTTCGTTTGAAATGCTTCTGCTTTCAACTTTGTTCTTGGCTTTTAGGCATATTGGTTTTGGCCTTTTACCAAGAATTCTCATAAAGTCTATGGATAAGGTCTACAAGTCTTTAAGACTTAATTCTTGGTTTGGATACATAATATCCATCTGGCAAGGTGGCTTAGGAGTCATCATTTGCCTTGTGGCTTTATGCCACATGGAAGCGTGGGTGGATATTATTAATCTTTATCTATTTATTAGTTAACTGAATAATGTTCCGTTATCGAGTAATTAATTAATTACCCGTATAATTAAAAAATTATTTCAACTTAATTAAATACTATTTTTTTTAACATATCTTGTATACCTTACTATCATGGCCATGTACTACTTTATATAGCACTAGTTCATAAATACATAGTATTTTAGCTCGGGCCGTATTTTATCCCAAAATACCAAACTTTGACAAAATTTTATTTCTTAGACTTGCTCCCCCTTTCACCTTCATGAATTTACTAATCATTTTTGAAATAGCATAATCCTTATAATCCCAAATAATCGTTTCCTTGGACTGATGTCAATTACCTTACGACAAATTCAAAGTAAAATACTACAGGGTGCATCATCGTCGTAACATATTACTACGAAGCGTAACATCGCCGTAATGTAATAGCAATGTCGTTTTGCGAAGTATAATATCACCGTAATGTAATACTGCCGGGTACAATACTGTCGTAACTTAATACTGCAAGACATAACATCAACCGTAATATATTACTGCGAGACGTAATATTGACGTAATTTGCGGGGGCGTAACCGTGTGAATTCAGCTAAAGTATGCAATCATGTTCTGATACAACGTGTGGTGATTTATACAGTGTTCGTATGTTGGAAATATGCCTAGCAGAGAATTTCGGATGTTGGAATTGGGATCTGAGGCTTATTTGCTTGAATGAAAAAGGATATCTTCAGATTGATCAAGCTAAAGTGCCCAACTGAGTTGTGGTAGCACGGGTAGGTGCTCGAGGTGTTAAGCAGTAATTTCAAACAACTCCATCGTAGTTCTTAGAATGTTCGAGGATGAACATATGTTTAAGTGGGAGAGAATGTAACAACCCGACCTGTCGTTTTGAGCTTTAGCGCGTCGTATATCAGTTTGAGGCTATGAGCAGCTTCACATCCGGTATTATGACTTCTACGCATGGTCGGAATTGAATTTTGGAAAGTTCAGAGTTGATTTGGAAAGAGAATTCTCATTTCGGAAGTTTTAAGTTGAAAGAATTAACTAAGATTGAATTTTTGAGTAAACAACCTCGAAATCGGGATTCGAAGGTTCCAGCAGATTTGTATGATGATTTCGAACTTTGACATATGTCCGGATCGGGTTTTGGAAGACCCGAGAGCATTTCAGCACCTTTTGTAGAAGTTAACATTTTGAAAAAAAATCCATTAGTTTGTGTTGAAGTGTATTTTGGTGTTATCGATGTCTGTTTGACATTTCGAGTTTAGGAGTAGCTCCGTATGGTTATTCTGGAGTTGGATGTGCGATCGGAAGGGAATTTGGAGGTCCGTAGGTCATTTTGAATTCATTTGGCTAAATTTAGAAATTTGAAGGTTTTTGAGAAGTTTAATCGGAAGTGGACTTTTTGATATTAGGGTCAGATTCTGATTCCAGAAGTTGGAGTAGGTCTGTAATATTAAATATGACTTGTGTGCAAAATTTGAGGTCAATCAGGTGTAATTTGACGGGTTTCGGAATCGAATGTAGAAGTTTGAAATTTCAAAGTTCATAAAGTTTGAATTGGAGTGTGATTCATGGTTTTAGTATTGTCTGATATTATTTGAGGCCTCGAGCAAGTCCGTAATATATTTTGGAACTGGTTGGCATGATTGGTTGGAGTCCCGCGGGCCTCAGGTGGTTAATGGATCGAATTGAAACTTGGAGTAAGAGCTGAAGTTGCTGGTTGCTGGTATAACCGTACCTGCGACCCAAGTCTCGCAGGTGCAGAGCCACAGAAGCAGCCGAAGGGGCGTTTTTGCAGTAATGGAGGGTGAAGGCTAGGACTCTAGATGTGGCCAAGTCACTGTAGAAGTGGGACTGCACCTACGCAAGAAGGAGCGTAGAAGCGGAAATGGGCTGGGAGCCTCGGACTGCAGAAGCGGCATCTGGTCCGCACATGCGGGACCACGGAAGCAGTCAAGAGACCGCATGTGCGAAAGGACTGGAGTCAGTGAGTTCTCTTTAAAAATCGAGTTCTAGCTCATTTCCACCCATTTTCACTTCGGGTTGGACGATTTTGGAGCTTTTGGAAGAGATATTTTCTTTATCTATGTAACGGTAAGTTGTTCCCACTCATTAGATGTTAAATACATGGTTTTATTTCGGATTTGAGCATGAAAATTGGCACAAACATGGGGTTTGAGGGAAAACTTTGAAAATGAATATTTTAGATTTTTTACCACGATTTTGGGTATGAAATTGAGAGTCAATTATATATTTAAGTTCGTGAGGCTATGGGTAAACTTTAATTTCGAAAATTTTTGGAATCCGAGCATGTGAGCCCGATGGCAATTTTGTCAACTTTTCGATTAGGGTTAGAAATTATTATAAATTAAATTGTAATGAGTAATTGCATATATGTTAATGGATTTGCATAATTATTGGCTAGTTTTGAACATTTAACATCGATTCAAGTCTTCGGAAGAGTGTGAAATGCCGGTTATGGATCTTCGAAGCGAGGTGAGTCTTCTTTCTAATCATGTAAGAGGGAATTGTCTATGTGAGTTAATTGGTTATGTGCTCCTATTTGTGGGGGCTACATACGTATGAGGTGAAGAGAGTTCGTGCGTAGCTACTATTATGCTTAAGTCCAGATAGTTTAGGGCCAAAAAGAATGGTTACTTGTAATACTTGCACCCTTGTTGGCAAACTTAAAATAATGGTTAAAACATATCGAACGTGTAAATGAATTTCTAAAAGGCTAGATGTCATTTCTTGACTTTTAAAAGAGAAACTTGTCTTTTCCTGAATAGTTGCTCCTTGATGAATTATTGATTTGACTGTTTGAATGTGTTTATTTATTGTGGAACGAGCCGAATGCCTGAATAGATTAAATAGATGCATCTATGGTTTACGCCATTCGACCCTCTGGTAGTGCACAATTTAAATATTATTGGATCGGGTCGTACGTCCTCGGCATGATTTGCGCATGCTTGTATTGCTTGCCTTGAATTTAATGATATTAATATTTTGCTCTCCCTGGCTTGAGAAAATTGAAAATTTATAAATTGTGAATCCGGAAATTTTTAATATAAAGAGGAACTTTTACCTGTTCGTGACTTATTTGAAATTACTACCATTCTTAATAAATTCATGATTATTCGCATTAATAATATATTACTAATGTACCACTAGTAAGATTCGAAGTCGACCTCTCGTCTCTACTTCTTCGAGATTAGATGAGATACTCGCTGGGTACACGTTGTTTTCGTACTTTTGCTACACTTGCTGTGTATTTTTGTTGCATAGATTTATGTGTGACTAGTGACTTAGTGTCATAGTGGCGTAGTTGGTACGTAGACTTAGGTGAGCTGCATTATAGAGACGCCACGTGGTCAGTAGAGTCTCCTTTAGATTACTGTATAATATTTTCATTTCTGTTCACTTATATTTCGGACAGTCATTGTATTTTATTTCATTCACTAGTAAATTGTTATGTCCTTATGACACCGGGTTCAAGGATGAACACGTGATTTTATTTCAGAAGTTAAATTTTATAAAAACATCCTCATTTATTCAATGGAGATTATTATTTATTATTTATTTGTTTAAAGGAAATTATTTCAAAATAATCAAAATGAGAAATTGCTAGTAAATGGTAGTAGACTTGTGTGACAGTGGCGTCCAGTGCCATCACGACCCTTAGTGGATTTTGGATCACCACACAACCTCACTCAGTCATTAATCCCTCTAGTCTCGCAGGCTCAAAATGTCAAAAAATCAGCTTGTCATGATGATATGCTGTATAAATAGATGGGAATATAGACTGATATATGATATGCAGATGATAGATGCCATTGAGTTCACAATTGTAAATTTAAACAGGTAATTCAATAGTAATACAACCTCTATGGGTCCCAAAAATATCGGCACATGGCCTAAGCATGATTTCTAGCATCGATTACCGCTTAGATGCTATAACACATAGAGTACTGTAAAAACAGATAAGATAGCTACACAGTTCCATGGAATTGACTAAATCATAATTCACACGATGCACACCCAAACGCCCGTCGCCTAGCATGCGCATAACCTCAACATCAATCACGTAACACGCAATTTGGTATTTCATACCCTCGGCACCAAGTTTAGAAGTGTTACTTTCATCAAACAAGCCAAATCCAATACCGATCAAGCCAAACAATGCTTCAAAAATATCAGGTCGTGCGTATCGACCTCCGAACGGCTCGAAACGAGCCAAAAGCAACTCAAACACATCAAATAAAGCCCAAGGAAACAATTAAAATAATAAAGGTCGATTCCTTAATTAAAAGTCCAAAATTGAGCAAAATGTCAAATATGGGCCCGCACCTCAGAACCCGACAAAATTCACAAAATCTGACAACCTATTCAATTACGACCAAACATACTAGTTTCACTCAAATCCGACTCTGAATCAATGTTCAAAACTCAAAAATTGACTCTATGAAACTTAAGGCAAAATCCCCAAATTTCCCTTGAAACCCTCGATCAAATGCCAAAAAATGAGAATAGATTCATGAATTATACTAAAAAAATGAGTAGAGTATATTTACCCCAATCCACATCATGAAATATCTCTCCAAGGTCGCACAAACTGAGCTCCAAAATCCTAAAAATGTGAAAAGAAAAGGATCAACTCGAAATATGTCCTGCACAGTTCATCGCATTTGCGATCAAATCGTCACTTCTAGGACCCCCGCTTATGCGGTAAATATTTTGTTTTTGCGAAGAATCCCTAAACCAGCACCCATCACTTCTACGATTGATTTTGCGATTGTGCTTCTGTGCACATTAAACCGTATTTGCGGTCGCGCAGATGCGCCCATGCACCTGCACCTGCGACTCTCACGCCCAGCAGTCCCTGTTCGCTTATGCCAATAAGACCCCGCATTTGCGAAGTCGCTTCTGTGACCAGCTGTCTGCAGATGCGGCCATACTAGAACCAGCAGTCTTAGCAAAATGCAACATGCAAAGAAATGGTCTAAACCTCATCCGTAATCCACCCGAGCCCCTCGGAACCCCGTCCGAATATACCAACAAGTTCCATAACATAACACGACTCTACTTGAGGCCTCAAATCACACATAACAACATCGAAATGTTGAATCGCACCTCAAATAAAACTTAAATGAACTTTGAACTTTTAACTTTCAATACTCGCCCCGAAACATAATTAACAAATCAACTCGAAATGAACTCAAATTTTACACACAAGTCCCAGATGAAATAACGAAGATATTCAAATTCCAGAACCACAATCTGAATCTAATATCCCCAAAGTCATAAACTACCAATTTTACATAAAAAAATAGATGCACTATAATTAATTTTTCAAAATTATACGACAAAGTTAAGATGAAAAATTAATTAGGTAAATATATTATATAAATATAATTAAGTATATATAAAAAGATAAATTAAAAATTTAAAAATAAAATTAATAATATTTTAATAGAAAATAGTAAATGAGGAGATGAATAATGTGTCCTCGAAATTTAGGAAGACACAATTCACTCCATATTTTGGGGACAAAAATGGGGGAAGCTTGGAGTGAAATTTTCCCATTTTGAGGACAGGGCTAAAATTGCTCTTAATACTTTCTCAGTTGACTAAGCACGCTTCGGAAACAATTTAATCATATTTAGCAGCTTTGGCAATAAATCATTATCTATAAATTAGGCTCGATAGCCATATACATTATCTTTTTGTATCATGGTCAATTTTATTTTATCATATGATCATGGAAAACTTTATCATCATAACCAACTTCATCTGAAAGCTTGTAACACTTGTAATATTCTTAACATGTGAAATAAAGCATGTAAAACTATATCATTGGAAGGAAAACATAAAATAATAGTTTACCGAAAAAATTGTAATGACGATTAAATTTAATTTAGTGGTTCTAAAGATACAATAACAACAACAAAAACGATCCAATGCAATCCCACTAGAGGGATCTGGGGAGGATAGTGTGTATGCAGACCTTACCTCTACCCCGAAGGAATAGAGAGACTGTTTCCGAAAGACCCTTGGCTCAAGAAGACCTGATCTATTTTTATGCTAGTCGTTAGCCAGTTTTCTATGTGAAAGACTTGGAAACGAGATAAGAGCTTAAAAGTAAGGGAATAACGAGACCGGGTGATCAGTAATCGGAGCCTCGATCTTGCCTATTTGAGGGCCTCAGGGTCGAGTCTGAGGATTAACTAGGAGCTATCGAAGGCGATCGATGGGAACTGACAGTTATAAATAAATCAATAACGACTCTTTATAGCCAATAATAAGCAATAAATGATGAACAATTAATAGAACACAATAAATATGAGCAATAAATAAAGTAATGACATCAAGAGAATATGTTAGAAAGCGGAGAGAATGTTCTTCAGTTTTAGTATTGAGCAACAAGTGTTTACAAAATGACAAGGATCCCCTTTATATACGAGGGGGAATCCAACATAGTACAACTGCATTTATTAAAAAAATATGGAGATGAGACAACTAGTTAATATCACGATACAGGCTCAGACTAGCCCGGCAAACTTTCTTAGCTCTAGCTTCACGTCTCGGGAATTCCTCATTTTCTTTTCTTAACTGTCGGTCTCATACTGCCCCGAGGTCGATCATCGATGGCCCGACACAGATGAAACTCGACCGTGATTTCAAGCCTTTGAAATATTAAAACAATAAAAATTAACCTTCTGATTTGAAATGGACGAACAATCAACGTACGTAATCGAATTTCATGCCATTATGTCTTTCTGTCGTATACTATAATATATAATTACTTGTCATTCATAATTAAACACTAACAATTGAAAATTACTTGGTCATGAAGGCATACTTAAGAAATATGTAGTTTGGTAGAAACAATTTTTTGAAAGGCAGTTTAGCTCAATATCGTTTCCTTTGTTTTACATGTGATTCCCATTTTTCTTTTAGTCATCTTTTCCACGTTATCTTTCAATCCCTTCCTTACATGTAATAACCATTTCAAATATATGTGGATATCGAGGTTTGACAAATATACGAGTTTCTTTTAATTTGTTGTTCAATAAATGTTAAATTTAAATTCTACACAAGTGTGATATATCAATGGTGGTAATTTTCTAACCATCATATTATGTTTATCTTTATTTTAATATTTTATCTTGTGTGAAATTCGAAACTAAAATACTAGTACAAATTTTTAAAAATTCCAATTTGATATTTTCAGTTTTCCATTTTTTTAAAAATACTACACCAAAACTCAACAAAATCAAACTCAATAGTTCATCTTTCTCTTTTTGTTTCGATTTATTCGATTCAATTTATTAAATTTCGTTATCCTAATTCAATTTTATCAAAGTATAAACATCCCCTTTCTAATGGGTTCATTAGTTAAATACTTTAGGAGAGTTTTGTACCATAGAGGTAGAATGACATTTCTATATAATATTTACTTCATGTATCTCATATAATATGATATACTTTCTTTTTTATCCTGTTAAAAAAATATATTTATATTGAAAAATAATTTAATCTTAAACTTTATATTTATATTATTAATAAAAGAATTTATAATCACAAAAAAAATATGAAATATTTCTTATCAGAAATTTAAAAGTTCTTTTTCTTCCATAAACTTTATATTTAGTAAAAACCATCACATAGATTGGGGATGAAAGAGTAGTCGTTTTAAGTTTTAACAATTTCCCTTTTTAAGTTTTTTTTTTGGGGTTAAATTTAATTTTCCCCTACCTCGGCCTTTTCTCCTCTTATATATATATATATATATATATATATATATATATATATATATATATATATATATATATATATATATATATATATATATATATATATATATATATTGTTATAAAATAGAAGTCTATTTAGAGTGAATGTCTAAGAGTTTTAGCTTAAAGCTAAGTCATTCCTCTTCCTATAAATAGAGGTGCTCTCTACCATTGTAAATCACCCCAAGTATTAATAAGAATACTTCTCTCTCTCCCTATTCTCTCTCTATTTGCTCTTGTTCTTGAGTTATTGTTCTTGTCTTTTATATTATTTCATAACACGTTATCAGCACGAGACTCTACCGTCTCAAGTACCATTCTCGAAAATCCAAGGTATTTTCCCTCTTCCTAATTTAATTTTCGAGTATGTCTGACATTATGAAAAGAAAGTTCGTTGCCCTTGAAATTTCGGGCAAGAACTATATGACATGGGTGTTGGATGCTGAAATCCACCTAGATGCTATGGGTCTCGGAGACACCCTCAAAGATAAAGAAAAAGCATCCACCCAAGATTGTGCGAAGGCCTTGATTTTCTTGCGCCACCACCTTGACGAAGGTTTGAAGATTGAATATCTCACCGTCAAGGATCCACTCGTTTTGTGGAACAGCTTAAAGGAGAGATATGACAACCTGAAGTTGGTCACTCTGCCACAAGCACGATATGATTGGGCCCATCTGAGGCTACAGGACTTTAAGTCCGTTTCTGAATATAATTCTGCTATGTTCAGAATTACTTCTAAACTGAAGCTATGTGGAGATAACATCTCCGATTACGATATGCTTGAGAAAACGTTTACAACGTTTCATGCCTCCAATATGGTACTGCAGCAACAGTACCGAGAGAAAGGCTTTACAAAGTACTCTAAACTGATTTCTCTCTTACTAGTGGCTGAGCGAAATAATGAACTGCTCATGAGAAATCACGAAAATAGACCAACTGGGTCTACACCACTGCCTGAAGCAGATATGGTGCACTCTCATTATGCCAAACATAAAAAGGACCATGGTCATGGTCGTAAACGGGGTCATAGCCAGGGACGTAGACAAGGAAGAAATTCCAATGAAGTCCGTCACCCCCCGAAGAGAGATAACCACCGAAAGCAGAAACGGGGTCATGAAGATCCTAAGGAAAATGGTTCAGAAACGATATGTTATCGTTGCGGTGGGAAAGGGCACTGGTCAAAGATTTGCCGTATACCAAGACATTTGGTTGACCTTTATCAAGCATCTCGAAAGAGAAAAGGCCTTGAAACAAATTTTTTCTATGACGACAATGAGGACATCACCCACCTGGATGTGGCAGACTTCTTTGAGCAACCCGAGGGGAAAATAGACCACCTAATCAGCGATGGGACCATGATGAAAGAAGATGGAGTTATTTGATTTTGTTCTACTTATTTGTATTAGTTAGTGAATAATCTAATAGTCATTAGTATTAACTCGTATTAGCTAGTTCATGATGCAATGTTAGTAGTAGTTCTTTAGAATATCTTCAATATGCTCAAATATCAATAAAACTTTTATTTTCCAGTGGGGGTAATCGACTAGCCTGAAAAACTAGTCGATTATCAACTATTTTCGCATTAAAGTTGAAAAACAATTGATCAACAATCGATTGTCGTTGACTAACAATCGATTGTCTTGAAACAGTGAGGTCTGGAAATTTTCAAAAATCATCCACAATCGATTGTCTTTGTCTAACAATCGATTGTCTTGAAACAGTGAGGTCTGGAATTTTTCAAAAATCATCCACAATCGATTGTCTTTGTCTAACAATCGATTGTCTTAAGACAGTGTGATCTGAAGTTTTTCAAAAATAACAAATAATCGATTGTGTGTGTTTAACAATCGATTGTCTATGTTCCAACAATCGATTGTGTGTGTTTAATAATCGATTGTCTTATGAAAAACGCTGAAAATTTTCAAACTGCAAAGTAATCAATTATGGATAACATATCTGATTTCGTTAGTCAACTGTTAGCTGCAGATTTTGAAAATATTATGTGACACAAACGAATTGAACTTATTTATTCATATGTTCGTGTATTTCTTTTATATGTGAAACCATGGGAAGTAAATTGATTGAAGGCTCCGGAAGAGCAACTGTAACTCTGCCCAAAGGCATGACGTTTATCTTAGAGAATGCAATATTCTCCTCCAAGTCTAAGAAGAACTTGTTGAGTTTTAATGATATCAATGTTCTCCTCCAAGTTTAAAAGGAACTTGTTGAGTTTTGAGAATCCATTTTAGAGAATGCAATGTTCTCCTCCAAGTCAAAAAGGAACTTGTTGAGTTTTAAAGATATCATTCAAAATGGATATCATATTGAGACAATAGATGAGAATAATCTTGAATTCTTCATGAAAACGAGGCTGCCCATTTTGGTTTGGGTTCACGCCATTTTGCATGCAGCAATGCTAGTTTGTCGGCTGCCCACTTTGGTTTGGGTTCACGCCATTTTGCATGCAGCAATACTAGTTCGTCGGCTGCCCACTTCGATTTGGGGACACGCCATTTTGCATACAGCAATACTAGTTCGTCTCTGACTGACGAATTGACACAAATATTCCCCGTTGTAATTGGTTTTGGGTCATGGAACCAATATATCCCATTTAAGAATCTTTGGATGCGCAGTATATGTGCCTGTTGCACCGCCATCCCGCACCAAAATGGGTCTGCAAAGAAGGTTAGGAATATATGCTGAGGTTGAATCGCCCTCCATTATTCGCTACCTCGAAACATTGACAGGAGATTTGTTCACTGCACGATTTGCAGACTGTCAATTTGATGAGACACTTTTCCCAAAATTAGGGGGAGAAGTTGGTGAAACCAAACGGGAAATTTTGTGGAAAAATGCATCATTATCTCATCTTGATCCACACACCTCTATTTGTGAGAAAGAGGCACAAAAGATTATCCATTTGCAAAGAATAGCAAATCAAATGCAATCAAATGCCTGACGCATTTATAGATTTGAAAAGGATAACAAAATCACATATCCTCGAAGTGAATGTGACAACATTTGATTCACGAATACATATTCATTATTGGAAGAATATGAACATGAAATTGGTATTAAATATACCACACTCACCCCTAGAAGGAGGTTTGAGATGATACCACACTCACCCCTAGAAGGAGGTTTGAGATGATATATGGCATGAATGATCGTTGGTCACGTACCTATTGTACGCCAAAGTATTTTGGAAATATGACTATTAAAGGACAACGATAATGCAAGAAACATATCTTGCATATAAGTTTGACATGACCATAATGGTATAACTTTCTCTTTAAGAAAGATATTCACCACATGGATGTTGATGAATCTGTGGTAGTACAAAATTAATTGAGAGCTCTAGAAGAGCCAATTATTACTATGTTGGAGAAACACAATTGAGTATTGTGCTGTAGTAAGTCTCAAAGAAACTTATTCAGTTTTCAAAGTACACGCGAAAGTGATTGATTATATTGAGACTATAATAAAGGAAGGCTTTGATTCTCCTATTACTACAACTTGTAGCGGGGTAATTTGTATATGAAAAGCTACCCGCTTTGTTCTCCAATTTGTACTACACAAACGAAAGAATGCCACAATAAAGTGGATATCTATTGGTATAAAACCCATGTCATAATAAACCCGAAGTTTATTGATAAGTGCACATGTCATGGTGTAAATTTGAAGTTTACCAATATTGATAATTTATTCAGTTGGCATTCATGTTAGCCATCTCATTTTAAGTATGATGTGCAAATTCACATAGGTGAATATTAAAGAACTAGAAAGTTCTTTACGAATACTCTTGTATCACTTGTTCTCATTAATGAACTGACCAACTAAAGAGTTCGGGTTGAAGCCCCTAAATTCTGGAAATATCAAAGGTGAATATGGGCCCATTCACCTGCCATGTATACCACATATGATGCATCTATGAAATGGTTACATGCGCAATTGTTGTTGACCCGCAGCCTGGCCGGTGCTTGCGAGGTAAATTGCTCAGTAATCTAACTTCGAGCATAATTTCCAGATTTTCTACTCAAGATAGTTCATCTTGATAAGTCGGTTTATATCAAAGTTGGTTTAGCAAGATAATTATTGAGTGCTTCCACTTAATAGCTAAACTGTTTCTTATGAGAACAAAGTTATATATATCAGTTTGATATAAGTTGTATACGAAAGTATATTCTCCCCTCACAAGTGGTTCAAGGTCAGGAACCAAATAATTTCATCTTATTATTAATGTGCCGTGTATATTGACATGATAATGCACAAAGATGATTTCCCAAAGTTGAGGAAACAAGTTAGCTTTACTAACATGAGGGGGAGACATGATAAACACTTGAGAAAAGGTTACATGGGATGAATTATCATTTGTATATGTATATCCCCGAATATCATGATATGAACCTGAAGTTCATAAAAGGGATAATTCAATTGCAACATATTGCAAAGCATGCTATACGCACTTGCTGACCCAAAGAAAGTAACTAAATGGAAGAGATACAATTCAAGAAGAATTGATTCTATATGAAAGACATGTAGTTTTGAACCTATAGTTCAAATGCTTGAAAGTATAAAAGTCAAAGTTGCTTGAAGCATATGCAATTCTTGGTCTTGAAGTACCACATCCCAAGTACAATTTGTGTACATATGTATCTTGCTATAACTATAAGCATGATGGCATTGAGAATGCATCTATGGAGATATTGAAGAGTTATTCCACGACATTATATGAAGATGTTCATATCTATCAAGAATGATGATTTCAAGGTGCGGAATATTTACTCAAGTCAATATGGTTGATTTATCAAATCTCTACCAAAGATCGTTTTGAAGATGATTCACAAGATTTGAATGCAAATGCTCAAGGATATAAATTGATGTACTCATTAGGGAGAGTCAATGCGCGTTGCACTCTTTTTCCCTTACAAGGTTTTGTCCCACTGGGTTTTCCTTGCAAGGTTTTTAACGAGGCAACCAATAGGCGCATATTCAAACATGTGTACTCTTTTTCCTTACTTTAATTTTTCCCATTGGGTTTTGGTTTTAAGGTTTTATGAGGCACATCATTGAATAGACATTCAAGGGGGAGTGTTATAAAATAGAAGTCTATTTAGAGTGAATGTCTAAGAGTTTTAGCTTAAAGCTAAGTCATTCCTCTTCCTAGAGGTGCTCTCTACCATTGTAAATCACCCCAAGTATTAATAAGAATACTTCTCTCTCTCCCTATTCTCTGTCTATTTGCTCTTGTTCTTGAGTTATTGTTCTTGTCTTTTATATTATTTCATAACATATATATATATATATATCCATTTCTTCTTTTTCCACAAATAACCTGAACCCGATTCTCAACCCAAAGTCAAGTTCCCCTTCACTTCTACTGTCTGTACACACTATTCGAAGAAGCTTCCCATGGCGGAGGCATCCGACGAAGCCATCATCGAGAAGCTTTATGAATACGGCGAACGCCTCAATGAGTCCAAAGACAAGTCTCAGGTCCGTAAAAATATCCAATATGTATTCATTGTTCACTTTCCTTTATACTAGGGTTCGAAATTGAATAAATTTATATTGATTCAAACTGTTGGATTGTTCTTTTGGTGTAGAATGTGGAGGACTATGAGAATATAATTAAAGCATCGAAGAGCAGCAATGCTAAAGCTATGCAATTGGCAGCTCAGCTAATCCCCAGATTTTTCAAGCACTTTCCTAGTTTATCAGGCCGTGCTGTTTACGCTCAGCTGGATTTCTGTGAATCTGAAGAGCTTGCCGTAAGTCTTTTTTTATTTTCTTTTTTATTGAAAAGATAAACTTGAACAATTTCTCCATTTGTGTGTGTCATCCGAGTTATTATGTTAATATTCTCTACTTCATTTCGAATTCATGAGATTGTTTCTTTTACTTATGATTATGAAATTGCGATAAGGTTTCTTTATTGTTCTGTGTGAAAGATGTATAAGTTTTTTTTGCCGAATAATGTTAGACATTATAATTATGATTACTTCCTATGTACCAGATTAGGTGAAGTACTTTCCTTTTTAGTCTGTCCTAAAAAAAATAATACTTTTCTATATTTAGAAATAATTTGATTTTAAACTTTCCATTGATTTATATCCACAAATATTTATGTCTTGTTTTAGACCACAAGTTTCAAATTTCTTTATTAAACTATGTGCTCAATTAGAGTGCATCGCAACTCCTGAGATGCAAGAATGTATGCAAGAGATGGGAATCATCTCGTAGTTTTAAACTGAGATTATGTGTAGCAGGTTCGTCTATTCATTTTGTGTTTTTGATGCTGAATTTGTGAAGGACTAGCTTAGGTCGCAAGTAGCTACTAGGATTGACTTAAGAAAATATTTTTATTGCTGGAGGTGGATGAGGAAAAGTTACTCCCTCTATTTCAATTTATGTGTCTTACTTTCCATTTTAGTTTGTTTAGAAAAGAATTTCACTTTGTATATTTAGTGACTAACTCTTTAGTTCCATAGTTTGTTTAGGAAAGAATGTTTCTTTGTATATTTAGTGACTAACTCTTTAGTTCCAACATCCTAAATGGCCTGTAGTCCATAAGGTTCAACGGGCATTTTAGTTCATTACACACATCTTTAATATAAGACCTCAAGATTTAATAGTCTCCCTTGCTTTCGTAAAATCCATGCTCAGTCAAAGTAAGACTTTATTATTACTTTTTTGAGAAAAGGTAAGCACCCTTTTAGCTATGCTGAACATTTTATCTATGTTGTTGACAACATCAATTTTAATCCACCAATAGAAAAGGCGAAGACATAGGCCTTTTTAATTGCTGAGTTGTCAATTTGTCATTCTTCTATCGTAAAACATCTATTGTTTCTCTCTTTCCATACCACCCAATTGCCATAGAGTTTTATGGTCTCCTGAACAGCTAGTCCTTTCCAGCTTCACAAAGCAAGTTTCAAATAACCTGGTATCATGCCACTGGAAATTAAACAAGTTTAGGCATAGCAGATTCTGCTCTACACATGTAGCATCTATCATATAATGAGAAACTCCTATTTATAAACTCCTCCTGAGCAAGAGAAGCTTCATTAACAGCAGCCCAACAGGAACGGCTACTCTTGGAGGCACTTTCATGTTCCATATCAAAATCAATATTAAACTGAAATATGGTTATTGTAATTTTCTTTTTTTCCATTTTTAGCTGGCTATTTCAGCAAACATTCCCCCCCTCCCCCACCCCCCACAAACAGAGATTTGTATATCCAATTGCATCATAGAATTGAGTTCATGAACCACAGGAATTTGAAAATCAATTTTTGCTGTATTTTGGGAGTAGCAATACCTGATTGAACTTTAGAAGTAAAGATATTAGATTGCCGGCTCAATAATATGAAAATCAGTAGGGAGAAAATTAAATCACGACAATGTAGTAATTGCATTCAAGGGCATCACATGAGTATATTTTTATGCTGCAAGTTTATTGTCGTGTCCTTTCGTTATCTTGATTTTTGTGGATAGTTGAAAAGATGAGGAAATATGATTTAGACTCTGGTAAATAAATTTAGCCTGTGAAAAGCATGCCTTTGTTATTCAAGAGAAATAGCAAGGGAGAGGAAATCATTGCCTTTTTTATTTCTTTAAAACAATAACCAGTATAATTCCACAAGCGGGATCTGAGGAGGGTAGTGTATACGCAAACCTTACCCCTACCTTAGGGTAGATAGGTTGTTTTCGATAGACTTTCGGCTCAAGAAAATACCTTTATTTTCTGCACCCAAGTTCCAATTAATTCTTGTATCTGGATTATTGGTGCATCGATACCTATATTTTCTGCACTCAAAGGTGTGGCTTAGTGGGCAATGACGTGGGTGCAAACCTTGGAGATCTAGTGTAAATCCCAACAGTGTCTGGCTAAGTTTTGGTGGGCCTACTTGCTCAATAACTGTGTTGGTGGAGGTAACATGTACCTAGTGGAATAGTCGAGGTGACCTCGAGCTGGTCTGAACACCACCGTTATAAATTTTTAAAAATACCTGAAGTTTCTCCTTTATCTTAATCAATTTCATTTTAGGGTAGAAAATGGGAAGGTAATGAGGAAAAGATCGTGATGATATTGACCTTTGAGTTGATTCTTTCTGTTACCTATTCTCCTTTCTAGATTTTCTATGTTTCTTGATTACATGCAAGACCTTGGTTTCATTTGTAATTATTATATTTTTTTCTATGTTTCAATCTTCTTCAGTTTCTTTCTGGTTTTGCTTTACTACTTTTTGACATGTTTAAAATATTCAATGAGTTTGGAATTCCTAGAAACGTTTGTCACCGCATGATTTAAGTTTCTTTCACTGCCAACGGATAAGAAGAAAAAAAAGATTTTTCTTCACAGTAGTTGCAACATAAAATGAGACTAGAATTCTGTGGGATTGATGTTTCTGGAGTGGAGCGTTGACCTTTGTTTGACCTATTAATGCATGCAGGTTCGAGTGCAAGCCATTCGTGGACTTCCCCTTTTTTGCAAGGACACACCCGAGCATCTTTCGAAAATTGTTGACATACTTGTACAACTCCTGACTGCTGGTATAGAAATCTCTTAGTCTTTCCATCAAGAATTGTTGATTATGAGAAAAAAGATATGTGATCTTGACTTCTCTATCTTTCTATTCTTTCAGAGGAAAATGTGGAACGTGATGCAGTAAACAAAGCCCTTTTGTCCTTGTTAAGGCAAGATGTAAAAGGTGTGTTGATTTTTTCCAAGTGACTTTGAAACCATGGACGTAGGTACTATCTTTAGATAGGTTCATCTTAAATTGAGTTTAAGAAATTAAATTTCCGAGCTGATCAAACTGCTTTAGTTTTTTTTGCTTTATGCTGTTTCATGTTTCCGAGTACCACTCTTTTAGCACAAAGGTAGAACAATCAATACATTAAAGCCTGGTCAAGACCAAATGATGCCACAAAATAATGGATGTTGTATTTGGTATCTCCGGTTCTTGTATAGTGCCTTGTTGGTATATAAGGTATAGGCATATTATCTTCAACTTACCCAATAAAATGCTAAAACCTTCAGAGTTTGTTGTGGGAAGAAAATGAACCTTGAGTTAGCTCTCTACTGAACGCTATCTTATGAGTTCAGGATTGTCTAAAACCATATTAGGAGACAAACAACGCCCTCCTCAACGTCCTAAACATCCTAAACACCCTGCAAGCCCATGGTTAGACATCTGGAGCTTGGAGAATATAACATGGGGCCCCAACATGTCTAAACAGAATGAGAATGAATCTGGCTCTCATACCATTTGAAGAAAATGATCGGACCTAATCCAACCCCAAAAGTTTGTTCACGAGGTGAGATTGTCGTAGACCATATAAGAAGACAAAATATAATGTGCAATACCTGGGAAGCTGTATGCCATTGTTGAGCTTGTTACATGCCTTGATTGGGCTACTAGTGCGAGGGTTTTACAGCCATAGGTGTGACATATTACAGTGCATCTTTTTATTACACTTATCGGACTTGGGAATTAAATTTATCAAATCCTTTTAGAAAATCTGCTCTTGTCCAAATTTAAATTAGCTATATATCAGAGCTTAAGCGATAGCTATGTGGATGTATTGCCTACAGACAAATATTTATATTTATACTTCAGTATGACACTGCTGAAGCCGGAAGATGTGGTGTACATTTGGCTTTTCAGAAGGAGGACAAGAAGATGCCTTCATGGGATGTACTTATGTGAAATTTTGAGAGAGAGGAATAAGAGAGGGATGAAGGACTAGATAACAAATTGGGAGCTGGATAGTTTTTGTCAGTTACTTCAACAATTAAATTTATGCTCAGTGGATGTGGATCAGAACAAAGTAGATTGGTTAATTTGGTTTAGCAACAATGACAAATTGTTCACAGTGAATAATTGCCATAAAATGATGTTATAGCAAAATAGTCAGGGAATTCCAAACTGGGCTTGGAATATGATGATTTCGAGAACTAAAGTAGCTGTGAAAGCAGCCTTTTTGGGTTGGCTAGCAGCTAGAGATGCTTGTCTAACCCAAAATAAGTTGCAGAGAAGAGGCTTCTCCTTGAGCAGTAGATGTTATCTTAGTAATTCGGAGGAGGAGACAGTGGAGCACCTTTTCTGACACTGCATAGTCTGAAGACAAAGCTGGGAACATTTTCTAAGGTAATACCACAGAAGATCTGTAACTTGTTGGAAATCTGGCAATCACAGGGAGTCGAGAGAAGTTTAAAGCAAATATGGAGGACCATTCCAATTTGTATTCTATGGACCATATGGTTGGAAAGGAACAAGGCCCTCTTTGAAGGAAAGAGGCTACAGAGTCCCAGAGTTAAAAATCGAATGCATTAAAAAGTTGTACTTCTGGTGTTATAGTAGTAATATAGATAGGATGGATCAGCTCCCAGGGCCTAGCTCAAGTGGTAAAGGGTGGTGGATTTTTGTCTTAGATCACAGGTTCAAGCCCCCACACCATGCAAGCAAAACCTGGTATTTAAGTGGAGAAGGGTCGAGGGGCGGGCTCATTATCTACCGAGTTTCGAAGACTGCGGTTGGTCCAAAGGATCGGCTTCTATGCGGATTTCTTGGTCATCCAAAAAAAATAAAAATAGATAGGACGGATCAATATTTGGAGTTTTTGCACTTCTTAGGAGACAATATTTAGTACGAACTAAGCAAGAGCTGCAACTATCTTGTACTTTTCTTCTGAGCCATCCTGGTACCAGTTTTAATAATATCTTTACTTATCAAATAAAAAAACGAATTTTTTCCTTGCCAATATTAAGAAAAGGACTTGAAATGAATTTGTACCACAGCGGGCTTGTCTTTGGTTTTAAGTGAATCTTGGTGCACCCACGAGGTCCCTGTTAGTGTAGAATAATTGGATGTCTAAGTCATACATTTTCTTATACTACCACTTCTATAGTGGGAATTTCCCCCAACACCAATAAAATTGTTACTTTATTAAAAAATATGAGACTGTCTCTAGTTGGGATCATTTGTAAAAGCAGATGGGTTAAAGATCCTGTTTGAATGCTAAGTACCAACATTTTCAAACACAAAAACTAAAAAAGAAGCATTGAATTTTTTTGGAAGTTTTAGCACAAAGCGAAAATAAAGCACATGCTTTAAGAAAGAAAGGTGCAAATGCAGTGATAAAAAATATACATGTAATCCATAACAAATAATAAGAAAGGTAAAGATTATCTTCATCAAAAAAAGAAAAAAGAAAAAGAAAGATAAAGATTATTAATGAGTACCAAGAAGGTATCAAAATAGTACGACCGAGAAGAAATTTTCCAGGAAGACAAAAGGTATGGCCTAAGACAGGGATATTGACAGTAAACACACACAACAATTATTTGGATGAAAATTGAAAAACCAAAATTTTTGATGATATTTGTGCAGTGTTGCCTTCTTCAAAACATTGCCCATGGGTAACGAGACGTAAGCCTTAGTGGCTTGGTGCCTGAACTAATCACTGTCTAAGTGAGGCAAAGTGCTCTAACTGTGTTGCACCTAGCTTCAGGGCTTAAGCTCACTTCAAACGAGCCTTTGATAGCACCATAGGATATTATGAAGGTTTTTTGCTCTCTATTTAGCATTATCTTATCTCCAAAATTGTCTGGTCTAAAAAAGGGAAAACAAGAAAACTAAGAATCATCTTTTATGAATTTAAAAGGCAAGTCATGGATTTCATGATATGTTTGTGTGAGCTGTTGTTATATTTCTTAGATGAGAGTTATTGTTTAGCCAATGCTACAACTCTAATTCTAGTTACCCTGGTGTGTTCCTTAATTAGACAAAACTGGTATTTGAAACTTCTCACATCAATTTATTTCTACCAGTCTGTAACCTATATCTTAATGAAAATATTTGGACACTGGATGCGAACTTTTTGACTGGTTATTTCTCTCTTCTGAAACAGAAAGAAGAAAACCCAAAGTAAAAGAAGAAATTAACCACAATCAAGCCAAAAAAAATCTAAAAAACACATACATACTTATATGCGCGCGCGCGCGCGCGCGCACACACACACACACACACACACATATATATATATATATATATATATATATATATATATATATATATATATATATATATATATATATATATATATATATATATATATATATATATCATGAATGCTTCTCCTTCATGAGTTTGCATGGTATTCAACCCATAGTCCATTATGCATACCTTAAATTGGAGATTGAAGAGAGGTTGGAGCAGCATACACAGCCATTATTCTTTCCTGTTGGTTCGTAGTTCATTTTGGAGACACATTGATGGGGTAGATTGTAGAGGGAGAAAGAGAGGAGGGCAGGGGCACAGCTAAGAAGGGAGAATAATGCCTGAAGAGTTAGCAAGGTTAACTGATAAGTAATGCAAGAGAGGATGCTCTGCAGTAGAACCAGCTTGTGCTTGCTATGAAAACTTTCAATCCCTCAGTATCGTTTTGCCTTCTGCTCTATTAATTCATTTTCCTTCTCTTTTCTTGATGCTTTAACTGCGTAAAATTTTCTGATAGAATTGCTGCTCTGTTGTTAAGGCAATAAACTTCCTTTCTTTTCCTGTAGCTTCATTGACAGCTCTTTTTAAACACATTGAGACTGTTGATGAGCAGATGTCTGATGATAATCTCCGTGAAAGGACATTAATTTTTATAAAAGACAAGGTAATAAGGTCAATATTTTTTGTGTGGATGAATGCCCATTTTGCGAGTCTTATGTATTCTAGTTGGCTGCATGTCTTTGTTGCAGGTATTTCCTCTAAAAGCCGAGCTCCTCAAGCCTCCAGAACAAATGGAAAGGCACATTACCGATCTGATTAAAAAGGTAATTACATATTCTGCTCCTGTTCTTTCTGCCCCGTAGGGAGTGATGAGGAGATTGTTCAGTAATTTTGACTTGCACCCCTTCAGAAGCTTTGCTTCTTCTACTGTCCGCCAGTTCCTGTGGTATCGTGTAGAGAAATTCTACATGCAATGTGATTGTTCTCACCTAGAATACGGGGATTATTGTGATACCAGTGAAGAAAATTGCCTAGATAATAAATACTCTATGTTCTAGATGATTAGCACGCAAGAAAATTAATTTTCTTGGGAAAGGTAACAGTGAGAATGCAAGAAGATTAATTGCATTCCATTGCAGAGTCTACAAGATGTGACAGGGGCAGAATTTAAGATGTTCATGGATTTTCTGAAAAGTTTGAGCATATTTGGAGATAAAGCTCCTGCAGAGCGCGTGCAAGAACTGATTGAGATCATTGCAGGCCAAGCTGATCTAGATGCACAATTCAATGTAAGTGTTCGTTCCATTTAGAATGTTGTAGAGATTTCTGGTTTCCTGTTCTTCTCAGTCAAAAAGGTCTCACTAGGGTGGTTGGTTGGTTGTTTTAGTCTACTGATGTTTTTGCATTGGTCTGAAAGTATTGGTTATTTGAATCTCTAGAACCAACAGTTGGATGCTCAAAACTTTACACTTCATTTAGTTGGTTTCTGTTTTAGCAATTTCACCCCAAGGTGAAAACGTTTACAATCTGCCATTGGGCTGAAACTATAAATTCAACACATTGGAGAAGACCCATCCGGAGTTCACACATCAAATCAACCGAACTAGTTCAAATTTTCCAAAAGTATTAGAGCTAAATGAAAACTTTAATTAATAAAACTGATCTAAACCTAAATACATGACAATTGCTTCATTGCTAATTTTAATCAGTATTATCAAATGCTAACATGCTATGAGTTCTGTTGGGGCTTTATGAGCAAACGGCAAATAAAGTGTGAGCTTTAATGAAAAAGGTGGAAAAGAAGAAAAAAGTGTATACGTATGTGTGTGTGCATGTGTAATAATTAAAGTATAATAATTTCAAGCACCAATAACAGTTATATGGAAAAAGAAGTTAAAATATTAAAATATTGAAATATTAACTGATTAGTATCGCCTCTTTAAGATAACACTCATGGTTACTAGACAAATGTATGGTGATTGCGCTGAAGCGTCCGTTAAGCCAGGCGAAGAACTCAGTCTGTTTTGCCTAGGTGCACTTTATGCGAGCTTTTGACAATATTGATTATGATTCTGAGCTTTTGATCTTAAGCATATAGATTTCTCTATCTATCTGCTTTCCTGGCATGTAGTGCTTAAAGCACTACAGGATGGAACCTCTGAACTACTGGATTGCTAAAGTCAGTATCCTAATTGTGATGTACGTCATAACTCGTACATCACATGTATCAACAGAAATCACATGTCATCTTGAAAGAATTAGATTTCTGTTCTATATTCTCCATCTTGTTTTCCCTATGAGTCTGAACTCCTTGTCTGAGTAAACTTCAGTACCATCTGTGGGCTTGTTAATCTGCAGTGCAGCTGAATTATTCCTGCTACATTCATCATCTAAATTGCTTGAATATTGCAGGTTTCAGACGGAGACCATACTGCTAGATTGATAGTCTGTTTGTTTATGGCTATTCCATTTTTTGAGGTTTGTCCTTATCTGGATACTTCATTATTTTTTTCAGTAGTGACTACAACTTGTCATGCCTAACTGATTTCTACATTTCATGCAGAGGGGTGCCTCAAATAGCAAATTTCTAAACTATTTGAATAAACATATTTTCCCAGTATTTGACAAGGTAATGCCTGATTTCCTCGTACCGTAGCATAGTTGATTCAGTTTCCTTATCTGCTATGAAATAGCAGCTGTCACATTTGGTTTTATTTTGGTGCTCAAAACATATTTATTTTTTGTTTCAAATAAGGAGATAGTTTGTCAAAGAAGAATGTAAAGAGACAATCTTTCTAAATTCCTTTTCCATTATGGGTATTAATTTGTTCTTTTGGTAGTTCCAAAAGTTGCTCTAACCTATGTTTGTCATCAGCTTCCTGAAGAACGGAAGGTAGACCTGCTCAAAAACCTTGCAGAGAGCGCACCTTACACAACTCCTCAAGACTCGAGACAGATCCTTCCCTCTGTTGTTCAACTCTTAAAGGCAAGTATTTAGTTTTCCTCGTCTGTATGCCATTCTATTAGTTCTGGTTAGAAGCACCTTTATGCGTGCAGAAAATCATAGGGCCGATAAACTTCTATACATCCTAAAAGTTTTTCCTGCATCTGCATATAGCACCTTAACTCTACCTTATATTATTCCGTGAACAAGGTGAAACCTTTTGAGTTTGAACTACCTCGTGAAAGATTAACCTTTTCAATTAATCATTTTCCTTATGAAACTTTTTTTGCTCTTTTAGAAATATATGCCTCGTCGAAAAGCGGGAGAAGAGATGAACTTTTCTTATGTTGAGTGTTTGCTGTATACTTTTCACCATTTAGCTCACAAGGTATGCCCTCTTTCCCTTGTATACATATTCTGTATCTGCAAGTTGGGTTCTCACCACTTCTTCGTTGTCGAATAGGCGCCAAATGCCACCAATAGTTTATGTGGTTACAAGATTGTGACTGGACAACCATCTGACCGGCTTGGGGAAGACTTCTCGGAGAATTACAAAGAGTTCACAGAGAGGTAGTTTGCTAGTCTAACTTCTTATTTTTTGCTTTCGAATATATCATCCTGCACTTAGTGCATATATATCAGGTAATTTTCTTGAAACATTTTTATTTGTTAGCGAGTCAAATTCACACTGTTTTTGCCTAGTAGCAAATTTGTTACCATTGGTTACTGCATCGAAAGTACGAATGTCGTTGCCAGGACAACAACAACAACCCAGTAAAATCCCACTGGTGGGGTCTGGGGAGGGTAGTGTGTACACAGACCTTACCCCTACCCCGAAGGAGTAAAGAAGCTGTTTCAGGAAGACGCTCGGTGTCGTTGCCAGGACAGTCATAAACAAACTTTGTCAGGACTAAACGGTTGTAATGTTGGAATGTATCTTGACTTTTGATAGTTAGACTGCAAACTATCAATAAGATAGTTCAATTGTAGTAGATCATAGTGTGGTTTGGTTAGTTATCAATTAATGTAAGAAGAAATAACTTACTGAAAAAATCAAGATCCTATTGTGCCCCTTCTTTCTCAATAGAGCTTTATTAGCTTTCTTGAGTTGTAGTCAAGACATGCGCTCTAGATAGTGCTCATAGTTATTGGAGGTGCAAGGTGCAGAAATGAATTGATGAGACTAGCAATGACCTAGGAAAAAGAGAATGCACAATTTTAAGAAGCACATCGTTAGCAAGCGATATAAAGCATGGGTTCAGTTTTGGAAAGACAGGTTGCTAGGGGATTCAACTCTGCAAAATGACTTTCCAAACCTCTATCACATAGTGAGCATACCTGATTCAACTATCTCTCAGAATAGAGCAGGCAATTCTTGGTTTCCAATCCCCAGAAGAAATTGGGTGAATTACTTAGCCTTCTGTAACAATTGGAGAAATGCATGGTCAATGAGCAGCTTCCGGATAAACTCATCTGGGGAGCAAGTATAAAGTGATATACACAATGAGAGCAGGTGGATACCTACACAGTATCAGCCAAAATGAAACGGTGGACAATTGGCCTTGGAAGCTCATCTGGTAAACAAAATTAACCCCCAAAGTTACATGTCATAGCTGGACTGCATTGAAGGAAGCGTGCCTCACTCAAGATAATCTCTCCAAAATGAGTATTCCCATAGTTAAATTGATGCAGTTGCTACAGATATCTGGAACTGTTCCTTTCAGTTTTAGGACTCAGCTGGGTGATGCCAACGAGTATTAAAGATGCTTATTGTAGCGGGAGTCCAAAGAAAGTTGGTAAATCCATCAGCATGATCTGGAAAATTATTCCTGTAGTAGTTTTTGGGCTATTTTGGCAGAAAGGAATATAAGGTGTTTTGATGGTTTAGCAACTCCAAATTACTCCTTGATGAGTAATTGTATAATTTTGTTATGTAGCCGGAGTAACCTCTCCCCTATCAGCTCCCCCAATTTATCTTTGGATTTTGTCAGCTCACTAACCCTAAAATAGGACCATCTATATAGAGCTAACATATCATCTTTTGTATTAGCACCTGAACAGTGCTCTTTTGCATCTTCTTGATGCTTTTTTATATATATCTTACTTCATCAAAAAGCATGGGTTCAATATATGTTTCTATTCAAAATGGTTTTAGCAAGTATGGAGGAGGAAAAAGAAGAGGAAGATGAGACTAGCAATGACCTAGGAAAAGGAGAATAACACTTGATGGTTGGGAGGAAAAGAGGAGTGTGCGAAGTTGGAGAACGTATCTGAATGGATGGTGAAAAAGTTGAGGGGAGAGCGAGAGGGGGATAGAGAGATGAGTTGAGTGGATGAGAGGCGTCCTAGAGGTTTCTGTCGTTTCCTATGCTAAATCAATCATTATGTATGCCTTCTTTAATTTTCCTTTTCGTTGATCCTACATCACAATTTTTCCATATCATAAACTCAGTCAAGAAAGTAACAAAAACCATTCCTAATAAATAATCCAAAAACACAAAGAAAAGATGACAGTATTGAAGTGTACCTTTTCTCTAAGCAAGCTATCGGAACCTCAGTGCGCTGCAAACTGTGGTTGGCTCTAGGTGTTCAAGGAACTGAAATGTTGGAACTTGGAAGACTTTTATCCTTATAACTTACTTCACTTGCATGCTTTCTTAGAGTCAAGGATCTATCGGGAACGGCCTCTCTACCTTCACAAGGTAGGGGTAAGGTCTGCTTACACACTACCCTCCCCAGATCCGACTTATGAGATTATATTGTTGTTGTTGTTGTTGTTATTATTGTTGCTGCTGTTGTTGTTGTAACTTAGAGCCTGTTTAACCAAGCTTCTAGGAGGCTAAAAGTACTTTTTTGGAATTTAAAGGTGTTTGGCCAAAACAAAGAAGTGCTTTTGAGCACCAGCAGAAGCAGTTTTTTTTGCTTTTGGGTACTAAAATTAATTTCAAGAGAAAAATATCCTTTCCAAAAAATTACATATCTCAAATTATCCCTCATTAGTTTGAATTTTTTCTTTTTCTTTTTTGTTTTACCATCCATTTCTTCATTTTTCTTATTTCCATCATTTTTTATTCTTTGTGCACATTTTTACATATTTTAGCTAGCATTTCGAGTGAGGTCTATTCTGTTGCTATCTAGTTTGTACCTTTTTGCGTATTTCGTTATAGTGCGTGTGTGCGCCACTGTTCCCCAAAGTCAGTTAGAGGGATAGTGGCCGCGGCGGGGGATGATAGCGTAAGGTCATGTCCTCAGGGGTGGGGGTGGGGGTGGGAGTGAGTAGGGGAGCAGGGGGTGGTCCTGCGGGTAGGGCGGGAGGTAAGGGTGGGAAGAGGGTAGCAGATGCCCATAAGATTAAGGATTGGGTCATGGAACATAGGCACTCTGACGGGTAAGTCCATAGAGCTGGCGAAGGTTCTTCAGAGGAAGAGGGCTAACATAGAGTGTGTCCAGGAGACTAGGTGGAAAGGTTCGAAGGCGAGGAATGTAGATGGGTTTAAGCTGTGGTATTCTGGGGTCGTGAGAGGTAAGAATGGAGTGGGCATCTTGGTAGATAGGGACCTAAGGGAGTCCGTGGTCGAGGTTAGGCGAGTGAATGATAGGTTAATGTCTATTAAGCTGGTTATTGGGGGTTGCGTCCTCAACGTCATCAGCGCTTACGCGCCGCAAGCGGGCTTAGACGAGGAGGCTAAGAGGCGCTTTTGGGAGGACTTGGATGATCTGGTGCGTAGTATTCCCCTATCTGAGAAGTTAGTTATTGGATGAGACTTTAATGGTCATATTGGGGCTGATGCTGGTGGCTATGATGAGGTGCACGGTGGCTTCGGCTTTGGGGTTAGGAACGGAGGAGCACTTCGCTGCTTGATTTTTCCAGGGCTTCCGAGCTTCTGATTGCGAACTCGACATTTTAGAAGAGGGAGGAGCATTTGGTCACCTTCAAGAGTTCGGCGGCGAGGACTAAGATTGATTACATCCTCATCCGAAGGAGCGATACGGGTATGTGCAAGGACAGCAAGGTTATTCCGGGAGAGTCTCTTTCAACTCTTCATAGACTCCTAGTGATGGATGTCGGTCTCTGGGTGAAGAGGAAGAGGAAGGGCGCTCGGGGACAACCGCGGATTAGATGGGGTGCTTTGACTATGGAGAAAGCACAGGAGTTGGAAAGGAGGTTAGTTGAGGGCGGAGCTTGGAGAAGTTCTGGGGAAGCGGACGCTATGTGGACAGTGACGGCGAACTTGGTTAGGGGGGTAGCACGGGACGTGCTCGGGGTAGCCAAGGGTTATTCAGGCAGACATCAGGGTGATTGGTGGTGGAACGATATAGTCAAAGGAAAAGTGGAGGTGAAGAAGGCGGCGTTCGCTAGGTTGGCAGGGAGCACAAGCGAGGAAGAACGGAGAGCGAACATGGTGATCTACAAGGTGGCGAGGAAAGAAGCAAAGATGGCAGTCATGGAAGCTAAAAACGCGGCGTTCGGTCGCATGTACGAGGAACTAAGGGAGAGAGGTGGGGATAAGAAGTTATTCCGGTTAACTAAAGCAAGGGAAAGAAAGGCACGTGATCTAGACCAAGTTAGGTGTATCAAGGGCGATGATGGTAGAGTTCTGATGGGGGAATCTCAAATCAAACAGAGGTGGCAAGCGTACTTTCGGGACATACTTAACGAGGAGGGGGATCGTAACATAGAGCTAGGGGAGCTGGGGCATTCAGAGCAACATAGAGACCTTGGGTACTGCAGGCGCATTAGGGTGGAGGAGGTCATGAGGGCTTTGCGTAGGATGAGTAGGGGTCGGGCGACCGGGACTGACGAGATTCCGGTGGAGTTCTGGAAGTGCATGGGTAAGTCAGGAGGGGAGTGGCTCTCCAGGTTGTTCAATGCGATCTTCAGGACCAAAAGGATGTCGGATGAGTGGAGGTGGAGTATAGTGGTGCCCTTGTACAAGAACAAAGGGGACATCCAGTGCTGCAACAACTATAGGGGAATCAAATTAATAAGTCACACGATGAAGGTTTGGGAGAGGGTGATTGAGGCGCGGGTGAGGGAGGTGACATCTATATCTGGAAACCAGTTCGGTTTCATGCCGGGCCGCTCCACTACAGAGGCTATCCACCTTGTCAGGCGGCTGGCGGAGCAATTGAGGGATAAGAAGAAGGACCTACACATGGTGCTTATCGACTTGGAGAAGGCGTATGACAAGGTCCCAAGGGAGATGCTATGGAGGTGCTTGGAGGCGAAGAGCGTGCCGGAAGCCTACATCAGAGTAATCAAGGACATGTACAATGGAGCTAAGACTAGGGTTAGGACGGTGGGTGGCGAATCAGACCATTTTCCAGTGGTTATGGGGCTCCATCAAGGATCGGCGTTGAGCCCCCTCTTGTTTGCCTTAGTGATAGATGTTCTAACCCGACATATTCAAGGGGATGTGCCTTGGTGTATGCTATTTGCTGTGACATAGTATTGATAGATGAGACGGGGGTCGATGTTATTGAAAGGTTAGAGGTATGGAGACAAACTCTCGAGTCTAAAGGTTTTAAAGTAAGCAGATCTAAGACAGAGTACCTGGAGTGCAAGTTTAGCGCCGAGCCGAGCGAAGTAGGCAGGGACGTGATGATTGGTTCTCAGGCCATCGCCAAGAGGGACAGTGTCCGATATCTTGGGTCTGTGATTCAGGGGGACGGAGAGATTGACGGGGACGTCACTCATCGTATAGGAGCGGGGTGGTCAAAGTGGAGGCTTGCATCAGGAGTCCTGTGTGACAAGAAAGTTCCACACAAACTCAAGGGGAAATTCTATAGAGCCGTGGTTAGACCTGCGATGTTGTATGGGGCGGAGTGCTGGCCCGTGAAGAACTCTCATGTTCAGAGAATGAAGGTTGCGGAGATGAGGATGCTTAGGTGGATGTGCGGTCACATCAGGCTTGATAAGATTAAGAATGAAGTTATTCGAGAGAAGGTGGGGGTGCACCGGTGGATGAGAAGATGCGAGAAGCGAGAAGCGAGGCTGAGGTGGTTTGGGCATGTGCGGAGGAGAAGTCCCGATGCCCCAGTGAGGAGCTGCGAGCGGCTGGAGATTGTTGGCGGTCGGCGAGGCAGAGGGAGGCCTAAGAAGTATTGGGGAGAGGTGATTAGGCAGGGCATGACTAGAATGCAGGTTTCCGAGGACATGACCCTTGATAGGAAAGTCTGGAGGTCTAGAATCAGGGTTGTAGGATAGGGGCTCCTAGAGTTTTTCGTACGCCTCATCCGGTGTTGGGTGTAAGTCAGCATGGTTGCCCATAGATGATTTGTGTTTTAGCTTATGTCTCCCATATGGCTGTTAATTATGGTAATTACTGTATGATATTATTGCATGCGATTGTATTTATGTTTCGTATGTTTAGATAATTATTTACGCTATTTCTGCTGGAGTTACTAATGCTCTATTGTTTTTGTTTTTGTTTTTGTCTTTGTTTTTGTTTTACTGCTATTTTTCCTTTTATCCTATGAGCCGGGGGTCGATTGGAAACAGCCTCTCTACCCTTTCGGGTAGGGGTAAGGCTTGTCTACATATTACCCTCCCCAGACCCCACCTGGTGGGAGTATACTGGGTAGTTGTTGTTGTTGTTGTTGTGTTGTTCTTTGGAATACTTTCTCTATGATTAATAGATCTCTTTTCTTTTATGTAGGATTTATGGAGTAAATTTTTAATTTATACTAAATGATATATTAATATGTTAGAATCGTCATGTAAAGAATATGTAATACCAATTACCAATATTATATCTTGGGATAACTATACTTTATATTGATTAAAATCTTTAAATATATATATATTTACTTTATGTTTTATAAATTCAATTCTCTTGTACAAATAATACTAATTGTAAATTGAACATTTACTGTTCTTTTACGCATAAAGTACTTGTTGGAAAGATTGACCAAACACAATTTGCTTATCAAATATTGCATAATGCACGTTTAAAATAAATTGGCCAAACACAAACTACTATTCTCCAAAAGTACTTTTTTGGAAAGCATTGGAAAGCACTTTTGAAAATAAGTAGTTTTTGGCAGCTTGGCCAAACGGGGTCGTACCGTGCTTGCAATCATGCAAGTCATTTTACTTCTTTTCCTTGGTATTTGATTCAGGTTAAACTGTTTTGAAGAGCTTGCTAGGGCTGCCATTAAGAAATTGACTCAGGGGATGGCGGAGCACAGTAAAGCACTCACTGCTGCTAAATCTGATGAAGAAAAGGAAAAACTCGTGAGTGCATTCTCCAGGTTTAACAGATTGTTCTTAAAATGCTACTACTTAATGGTGCACTATTTGAGCAGTAAAATCTTTTTGGTTCTGCAGAAGGCTCAGAAGCAGAATACTACTACAGGGCTGAGGACTTGCAATAATATACTGTCTATGGCTCAGGTAAGCAAACTTAATTTTAAGATACAGACATTTTAAATTTGCATATGCGAGTGAACCAATTATAATCTTTGATAATTCAGCCACTACATGTAAAAACACCTTCATTCATTGGGGACAAAAAAATCAACCTTTCATGGAAGGAAGTTCTGAAATCTACAGCACCATCAACAGCAAGTTCAGCAAGTTCAACTGGGTATGTTTTTGTTTGAACTTCAGAAAGATGATGCTGTTACACTAGTTTATATAACTTTTCTGGTATCATAATTAATATTTTTGCATGGACAATCAGTTGGCTGACAGGTGAAATATATCATATTAGTGAATTGAGATGTTGAGTATAAATCCCATCCCCGTTTTAGTATTACATTGATTTGGATTCAATAGATAATTTATTTCTATTCTTTTCTACGTCTCTTAGGAATAGTGATACATCTCAAACCAAAGGTTCCATTGTTAATGGTCGATGTAGATATGAAAGCTTGCTTCCTTCAGCCCATGCTTAGTGGCTCAACCCACTTTCATTCTGATAGGTTTCCAGTTTCAGCACATCTTATCAATGGCCTAAAAAGCTAGCTTCTAGCCCCACATTAAACCTCCTGTTATTATGGAATTCTATGTTTTCATTTGCTTGGTTTCTTGGTATCCAATAGGATACACGGTTCAGTCATCTGAAAACATTTTACATTTCTTCATGATTTTGGTCATGCTAAACTATTCCAGCTCTATATAAAGAGAGCACAAAGACATGACCCAAGAAATAGAAAAGTACAAAAATAAAGGTTTTCTTGCTTTACTTTTGTCTATCATCTCTAGATGCTTTTTTGGTCTTGAATGTTAACTGTTTACACATAGATTTTTCTGAGTTACCCCTGTTATTTGTTATTTACTGACTTGTATTGCTAGTTGTGTACTTCAAAGTCTCGTTCTATACGGAAGACTTCATAACAGCGGTTTATGCTCTTTTAGGACGTTCACTAGTTATCGTTTCATATGCTTCTCATCTTACATAGTTTATGTCTATTTCTTTATCACCAGAGTCAAACGGCCTGCTGGTGCAATTAATGGTTCAAGTAGTTCTGCGCCAAAGAAGGGCCGGGGAGGTGGTAGCACGCCGAACCAGTTTGTTGACAGGGGTTTTCATGGTCTGTCATATGGAGGGAGAAGTACAAGAGGTAGAGGCAGGGGAAGAGGTTTCCGCGGAAGGGGAAGGGGAAGGGGATATCACTAGCCCAGGTCTGACCTCAGTGTTATCTGCGAAACACTTTTCTGTGAACTAAAAGGTGCAGAGACGTTGGATTTCGTTTTAGAGATGCGATTTTGAGAAGTAGTCAGATGATTTGCGGATTGGGAAGCGTAGTTGATCTCGTACATGTGATGATGTGGTTTGTCAATTTTGATGTGGCAGTCTGAAATTGATCTTTCTCAAGATAATCTCACAAAGCAGCACTTGATCCGACCAACCTTTGGTGGCAAAGAAAATGAAAAGAAAATATGGTGACAAGATTCTAATGGATCATTTGTAGTATTGTATTTGTAATTTTCATTTGTGAGACGTTGTTTCTTGTTTAATTTTGTGATTTTCTTTTGGGAGACAGTTGTTTAATTTATTATTGTCCTCGTTTTAATACCCTGTGCATTTAAACATTTTTTAGCATGCCTAAATCCAGTTTAACAGTTTTTTTTGAGTGACGTTTGACTATGTATCCAACGTTAGTTTATATTTCTTTAATCTGGATAATTGATCGTTCCATAATGCGCACGCTGAAAATTGTAGTATCTTTGCACTTGCTAAAGAAAATGCACATTTTTTCTTTCAAGTAAACTCAAGAAAGTTCATAACAAATTTTAAGAGGAATTAGCAATTTGTCTTGTTTTGAACATTCCCCTGGCTTTGTTTCCTCGTGAACTTCCATTTTAGTTACACTCGGTGAAAACATATGTTGTCAAACTCGAAGGATCATTAGTGTACAAAGAAAATTGATAAATCCCACTAAATCGATAATTCGAATCAAATCGGACAAAAGAAATTCGATTGTGGTTTGGTTTGATTTGGTTGGTTTGGTATTGGATCAACCCGATCATAATTGGTTTGATTTGGTTTTAGCTAAAAAAAGTAACCAAACTAATCTGATAGTATATTTATACAACAGCAACAACGACCCAGTATAATCCCACAAGTGGGGTCTGGGGAGGGTAGTATGTACGCATACCTTACTCCTATCCTGAGGGGCATAGATGTTGTTTCCAGGAGACCCTCAGCTTAAGAAAGCAACAAGAGACGATATATTAGTACTATCAATAGAATCATAATAAAATAACAACAATATAAGAAATACGAAATAGATGGAAGGTATAATAATAACCAGCAGATAAAGCCCTGCATCAGTAGATGACCACTAGCATCCTTAAACTAACTCCTAACTGGCTAATCTCACTCTAATGCGCTGTAGAAATATTCACAACTTCCCCCTAGCCTACAACCTTAATGCTTGACCTCCACAATTCCCTATCAAAGGCCATGTCCTCAGCAATCCTAAGTCGCGCCATGTCCTGCCTGATCATCTCTCCCCAATTCTTCTTAGGTCGCCCTCTATATCTCCTAGTGCCCACCGCAGCCAGTCGCTCACACATCCTCACCGGCAAATCAGTGCTCCACCTCTGAGTATGCCCAAACCATCTGAGTCTTGCTTCCCGCATCTTGTCCTCCATGAAGGCCACGTCCACCTTCTTTCGAATTTTTTCATTCCTAATCTTATCCATCCTTATATGCCCGCATATCCACCTCAACATCTTCATCTCTGCTAATTTCATCTTCTGGATGTGTGAGTTCTTAACCGGCCAACACTCAGTCCCATACAACACGGCGGGCCTAATCACTGCTCTATAAAACTTACCTTTCAGCAATGAGGCACTTTCTTGTCATACAGGCTCCCGACTCTAACCTCCACTTCATCCACCCCAACCCTATACGGTGTGTGATATCCTCGTCTATCTCTCCGATCCGTTGAATAACCGACCCAAGTTACTTGAAACTACCCTTCTTGGGAATAACTTGAGAGTCATGCCTCACGTCCACTCCCGCTTCCGTCGGCTCGACCCCAAATTTGCGCTCAAGGTATTCTGTCTTCGTCCTACTCAACTTGAAACCTTTAGACTCAAGGGCATATCTCCAAACCTCTAGCCTCTCTTTGACGCCGCCTCGTGTCTCGTCAATTAGAACTATGTCATCAACAAATAACATGCTCCATGACACCTCCCCTTGAGTATGATGAGTTAGTACATCAATAACTAGGGCAAATAGGAATGGATTAAACCCAGACCCTTGGTGCAACCCAGTAAAAACCAGAAAGTGCTCGGAGTCACCTCCTACTGTCGTAAACCGAGTCTTAGCTCCATCATACATGTCTTTAATCACCCTAATGTAGGCAACTATAACCCCTTTAGCCTCCAAGAAGCTCCATAAGACCTCCCTAGGAACCCTATCGTATGCTTTCTCTAGATCAATAAACACCATGTGGAGATTCTTCTTCCTATCCCTGTATTGTTCCACCATCTTCCTGATAAGGTGGATATCTTCTGTAGTAGATCGCCCCGGCATTAAGCCGAACTAGTTTTCTGAAATAGACACCGTCCTTCGCACTCTCATTTCTACCGCTCTATCCAAACTTTCATGGTCTGACTCAATAATTTGATACTCCTATAGTTGTTACAGCTCTGGATATCGCCTTTGTTCTTATACAACGGAACCATTGTACTCCACCTCCACTCTTCAAACATCCTATTAGTTTTGAATATAACATTAAATAACCCAGTAAGACATTCCAAGTCTGCTCTACCCACACACCTCCAAAGTTCAACCGGAATTTTGTCTGGCCCAGTAGCTTTTCCCCTTTTTATCTTACGCATCGCCTCCATGACCTCATCGACCTTAATGTCCCTACAATAACTAATTAATGGGAACTTTCGAAATTCGTCAATTCACCTAGTACAATATCCTGATCCCCTTCTTCATTTAGAAGTTTATGAAAGTAGGCCCGCCACCTCCTCTTAATATGATCATCCCCCATCAAAACTTTTTCGTCCTCATCTTTTATGCACCTCACTTGGTCCGGATCCCGAACCATCCTCTCTCTCACCGTATCCAGTCGGAATAACTTCTTCTCCCCGCTTTTGTTCCCCAATTACTCATACAGATGAGCAAAAGCTGCAGTCTTAGCCTCTGTGACTGCCATCTTCGCCTCCTTCCTAGCTACCTTATACCTCTCACTGCTCGCTCTCCTCTCCTCCTCGCCAATGCTCCTTACTAACCGTAAGTAAGCTGCATTTTTTGCTTCCACTTTACCTTGCACAACTGCATTCTACCACCAGTTTCCTTTGTGGCCACTGGTGCAGCCCGAAGATATCCCTAACACCTATCTCGCCATCTTTCTTATACTGTCCGCCATCGTCGACCACATAGTGTTTGCATCCCCATTACTTCTCCAAGTTCCCATAGTCAATAACCTTCCTTCCAACTCCTGATCTTTATCCTTAGTCAAGGCGCCCCACTTAATCCTTGGATTGCATCGTACTGGCCTCTTATTCCTCCTTATCATAATACCAATGTTCATCACCAAAAGCCTATGCTGCGTTGCGAGGGTCTCACTAGGATAACCTAGAAATTCTTTCACAACCTTCTGTTGCATATCCTGTGGAGGAGATAGTCAATTTGAGTCTTCGACACCGAACTTGGGTAAGTAACCAAATGCTCCTCCCACTTCGGACAATTTGAGTTCACAATCACTAGTTTGAATTCCTTGGCAAAGTCCAACAACGAAGTGCCTCCTCAGTTACACTCCCCAAAATCGAAGCCGTCATGCACCTCAATATAACCACCTGTAGACGACCCAATATGACCATTGAAATCTCCTCCTATGAATAATCTCTCGGAAGGCCGGATACTACGAACGATCTCATCCAACTCCTCCCAAAAACGCCTTTTAATCTCCTCATACGAGTATCTATACGTTGGTCTCGAACATAACCGTGAGTCTTAAAATTGCAACTTGTGGTGTTCTTAAATAATATTGAGTAAGGATAGAAAGAACTCGAAAAACACCCAAAAATACGAAGCTGGAGAAACTCGAGCCCCGGGCCCACTTCTCAAAAAATTACAAAATTAACATTTTCGAAATCCTCGTCTTGCCACGAGTCCATATATATGAAGTTTATAAAAATCGGTGTCCAAATGGGCCATCAAATCCCCAATTTTCTCAAAAAGCAAGCCCTAGTTCCTTCAAATTTTACCCAAATTTCAGAGAATTAATGGATGATTTTCGATTAAATGGCGTATTTAGGCCACGAGACTTACCTCCAATCACTTTCCGTCGAAACCCCCTTCAAAATCTACCAACAAGCTCTCAAGGTGGTGCAAAAATGGAGGAAATAATGATGGGGTTGCGACTGTAATTTTTCATTAAAAGTCTTCTGTCCAAGTGATTCTCTTCTATGCGATCAGAGAGCACAAACTTAATTCCTCTAGATTTTCCTCCTATACGATCGCAATAGATCCCATGCGATCGCAATGAACTCAGGCCTCCAACTACACGATCGCATCCTCACCTCTACGAATGCACATAACCACTTCCCAATACTACGCGATCGCATAGACCCTTACGCGATCGCACAACAAAAAAATAGGACCCAGACCCAACCTCCTATACGATCGCAATGGCTCCTCTGAATCGCATAGAACTGCAACAACTGAAGCCCAAATATGCAACTTTCAACAATGCAAATGCTCTCCGATAACCACTCGAAACCATCCCGAGGCCCTCGGGATCTCAACCAAAACCACCAGCATACCCCAAATCATCATACGGACTTGTTCCAATCATAAAAACACGACCAACAACACAAAAATCACCAATTCACGACGGATTCAAGACTAAGTTAAACTAAAACTTTCGAAACTCACATTTGATCAAAAATCCGGCCAAACGACGTCCGATTGACTAGAAAATTTGCAGACATATCCAAAATCACCTAACGAAGCTATAGAAACTCTAGGAATTTCATTCCGACCCCCGGAATAAAAATCTCACCTATCAACCGGAATTCACCAAAATTTAAACTTAGCCAATTCAAGCCTAATTCTACACCGGACCTCCAAATTCAGTTCCGTTTTCACTCCAAAGTCATAAATCACCACGCGAAACTAGCCAAATCGTTGAAAATCCATTCCGAGCCCTATAACCCATAAGTCAACATCCGGTTGACTTTTCCAAACTAGCCTTCTCTTAAAGAGACTAATTCTTTCAATTCCAACCGAACTCTGTCCGAATCACTTCAAACTCTACAATCACATAAAATGAAACATATAGAAGCATAAAATGGGGAAAACGGAGTGGTAACTCACGTGAGGACGGGCCGGGTCGGACACGCCTCACAGGACACGCCATATAAAAAGTGCGGCCAAATCTTCAAAGGATGAACTATAGCAGCCAACTCCAAGTCATGAACATGGTAATTTTTCTCATGAGGCTTAAGCTGACGCGAAGCATACGCAATAACTCTACCCGTCTGCATCAATACACATTCGATCCCAACTCTCGAAGCATCGCAATATACCGCGTAAGAGCCTGAAGCTGAGGGAAACACTAGGACCGGAGTTGTAGTTAAAGCTGACTTGAACTTTTGGAAGCTCTCCTTACACTCATCCGACCACACAAACGGAGCATTCTTCTACGTCAACTTCGTCAAAGGAGAAGCAATAGATGAAAATCCTGAACGAACCTATAGTAATAACCCGCCAGACCGAGAAAACTCCGAATCTCAGTAGCTGAGGACGGTCTGGGACTTTTCTGCACCTCCTCAATCTTCTTTGGGTCAACCTGAATACCATCACTGGACACCACGTGTCCCAGAAAAGCCACGGAACTGAGCCAGAACTCACACTTGGAGAACTTTGAATAAAGCTTCTCCTCATTCAACCTCTGCATACCACCCTCAAGTGCTGCATGTGCTCTTCCTGGCTACGCGAGTACACCAGTATATCATTAATAAACATGATCACAAAAGAATCCAGATATGGTCAAAATACACTATTCATCAAGTGCATGAATGCGGCTAGGGCGTTAGTCAGCCCAAATGATATAACCAAAAACTCATAATACCCATATCTCGTCCTGAAAGATGTCTTCATGATATCAGAATCTCTAATCTTCAGCTGGTGATAGCCTGAACGGATATCAATCTTATAGAATACCTTTGCCCCTGAAGCTGGTCAAACAGATCCTCGATACGGGGTAGTGGATAATTGTTCTTCACTGTCACTTTGTTCAACTGTCTGTAATCAATGCACATTCTCATTGTGCCATCTTTCTTCTTTACAAATAACACCAGTGCGCCCCACGGTGACACACTCGGGCAAATGAACCCCATATATAGAAGTTCCTGCAACTGCTCCTTCAACTCCTTTAGCTCGGCTGGTGCCATACGATATGGAGGAATAGAAATGGGCTGAGTGCCCGGCACTAGATCAATAATGAAGTCAATATCCCTATCCAGAGACATGCCCGACAGGTCTGCTGGAAACACATATGGAAATTCCCTCACCACGGGACCGAATCAAGACCAGGAGCCTTAGCTCCAACATCCCTCACAAGTGCTAGATATGATAAACATCCCTTCCCAACTATCCGCTGGGATTTTAGGAAAGAGATTACCATGCTGGGCACATAATCAGTCGTACCATGCCACACGATCCTCGGGATACCCGGCATAGCCAATGTGACTGTCTTGGCATGACAATACAGAATATCATGGCATGGTGATAGCTAATCCATGCCCAGAATAACATCAAAATATACCATGCTCAATAGCAGAAATTCAACTCGGGTCTCCAGACCCCCAATAATAACAAGGCAGGACCAATACACATGGTCCACAATAACAGTATAACACACCGGGGTTGATACATGCACAAGTAATGCTAGACACCCTAGGGTAGTCCCCAAATGATGAGAAAAGTAAAAAGATACACAAGAATATGTGGATCCGAGATCAAATTAAACTGAGGCATCCCTGTGGAAGACTGAAATAATACCTGTAATAACAACATCCGAAGCAACAACATCTGACCTGCCCTAAAGAGCATAGCAACGGGCCTGACCACCATCGGATCGCCCCCCTCTGGGCGATCCCTAACTGCCTGACCCTCACCCCTAGCTGACTGGGCGGGTTCTACATAGACTGGGCTAGAAGACGAGGGTTGACCCCTCTGTTGAGATAAACCGGAAGAACGACGGGGACACTCCCTCCGTATATGCCCAAACTCGTCACACTCCTAACAACTCCCTGGGGGGGGGGGGCTGGGACTGAAGGGAACCCCTCGCACTAGTATGGCTGGCTGAAGAACTTGACAGGAATGAACCCTGAACAGATAGGGCATGAGACGAACTCTGCGCTGAAAGTGCTCTCATAGATGGCTGACCCTAATGGGAGCCTTGATAACCCCGACCAGAAGATGAACTACAGTACTTGAACAAAGCTGGCTGTGGAGCCCTGAAAGAACGACCCCTGCTCTGCCGAGACTAGCTCCTAGACGGAGCACCACTGGAGCCACCTGATCCTCGAGGCCTCTTGGCCTCCCTCTCCTCTCTCTCCTGACGGCGAGCCGTCTCAATATTGCGGGCTATATCCAGTGCCTCCTCAAAGGTATGACTCAGGACTCTCTCGAGTCATCAGAATACAAATGGGATAAATGAGCCCGCCCACAAATCGTCTGATCCTCTCATGATCCGTCTGAACCATCCACGGAGCATATCATGCTAACTTTGAAAATATCATTTCATACTGTGTCACTGACATAGCCCCCTGACGCAGCCACTCAAACTGCCTGCGTAACTCCTCCCTCCAAGACCGAGGCACCCACTTCTACAGAAAGATAGAGGAGAACTCCTACCAAGACAATGGCGCTGCATTTGCCGGCCTACGCCGCTCATAAGCCTCCCACCAGGTAAAGGCTGCTCCTGAGAACTAAAAAGTGGTAATAGATACCCCACTTGTGTCCAAGATCCCTACTGTCCTAAGCATGCATCGACACCTGCCGAGAAACCCCTGGTCATGCTCTCCCGGCTAAAGTAGGAGGTGAAAGCCTAATGAACCTCTCTTGATGACGCTGCTCGTCAGATGGCATCATTGGCACCCCATCACCCTAAACTGGAACAACTGGCTGAATAGGGGCAACGGGCTGAGCAGGGGCAACTGGCTGAACTGGTGGTGCCGCTGGGGTCTGCAAACCCTGTGCACCCTGCTCTGGAGTGCGAGCTGCAGGGGTCTGATGACCACCCTCAATCTGAGATGTAGCTACAGTAGTATCCGAGACTTCCTGAGCCAAGCTAGTGCAAACCGATAAGATCTGATCCAGGGCCTCCTGAAGACCCGGAATCACAATGGGCACTGCTGGTGCCTGAGCAGGTGCTGCTGGAACCTCTATAGCTGGAGACTGATCCTGAATGGGGGCAAGTGGTGCCGCCCCTGCTGCTTTGCCTCGACCCCGATCGCGTCCTCGACCTCTAGTGGGTGTCAATGGTGGTCGTCCGCCACGTCCGGTCGCACGCGTTCTAGCCATCTGCGAGAGAATAGAATGCAGAAGTTTAGTTCTCGGATCAACAAGGTCGCACGACAAGAATTTTAAGAATAAGAAGTTTTTCCTAAATGTTCTACAGCCTCTTGAGGATAAGTACAGAGTCTCCGTAACGATCCTTGAGACTCTACTAAATCGGCTCAAGACTCATGAGGCCTAGTAACCTAGGCTCTAATACCAACTTTGACAACCCTAAACCGGGTCATGATGGCGCCCAACACATTGCTAGGCAAGCCCGACCAATCACACTCACGTTCTCAGCTACAAGATCACATCCTTAATTCACAAATCATAAATAACGAAGAGAAAAATCCAAAATTTTAGCAGTTATAAAGATAGGAAACATCCCAACAATAAGTAATAGCAACCTCCCATAGATCTGGGGGTCATGAGTCTAGAGCCTATACCAGAATAGCATAATAACACTAAAATATATCATAATCGGAGTACGCGGAAATATCAAAAGTACAGAAGTAATGGAGGAGTCGGGTCCTGTGGACGCCAGGCAGCTACCTCGACAAGCTCCGAAAAATACTCTGAAAATCCGCTGCGAGATCAACTCTTCCCTGAGGTACTTGGATCTATACACATGGTGCAGGGAGTGGAGTGAGTACTTCCAAATCAATGAGTAATAGCAATAAATAACACCTGAATGTAAGAAATCTGGTAAAATCACTATACAATTCTATCACCAGCAGTAAAGACAGTAGGTGATTATCTTCTATGCAATCGCAGCCCCCGGCTTACAAATTTAATCCCTACATATTTTCCTTCTATGCGATTGCAATAGAATCCATGCGATCGCAATGAACTCAGGCCTCCAACTACGTGATTGCATCCTCACCTCTGCGAACGCACATAACCACTTCCCAATACTACGCGATCGCATAGACCCTTACGCGATCGCACAACACAAAAATAGGACCCAGACCCAACCTCCTATGCGATTGCAATGGCTCCTCTATGATTGCATAGAACTGCAACGGCTGAAGCTCAAATCTGCAACTTTCAACCATGCAAACGCTCTCCGATAACCACTCGAAACTATCCCGAGGCCCTCGGGACCTCAACCAAAAGCACGAGCATACCCCAAAATACAATACAGACTTGCTCCAATCATAAAAATACGACCAACAACACAAAACTCATCAATTCACGACGAATTCAAGACTAAGTTAAAGTAAAACTTCCGAAACTCACATTTGATAAAAAACCCAGCCAAACAACGTCCGATTGACCTGAAAATTTGTAGACATATCCAAAATCACCTAACAAAGCTACAAAACTCTTAGAATGACATTCTGACCCTCCAATCAAAATCTCACCTATGAACCGGAATTCACAAAAATTCAAACTTAGCCAATTCAAGCCTAATTCTACACCGGACCTCCAAATTTAGTTCCGTTTTAATTCCCAAGTCATAAATCACCACCAGAAACTACCTAAATCATCAGAAATCCATTCCGGGCCCTATAACTCGTAAGTCGACATCTTGTTGACTTTTCCAAACTAGCCTTCTCTTAAAGAGACTAATTGTTTCAATTCCAACCGAACTTTGTCCGAATCACTTCGAACTCTACAAACACATATAGTGAAACATATAAAAGCATAAAACGGGGAAAACAGGGTGTTAACTAGCGTGACGACGGGCCGGGTCGTCACACCTAGCCTCGTTAGTACCTCGCCGGGGTTAGGTCAGGCACTTACTAGCACATGGGGTCAGTTGTACTGATGCTATAGTCTACACTCTGTAAAGATACCAGAGCACCACAAGGATAGTAGCACTTGGGGAGCCAGCCTTCAGTCCACAAAGATCCCGAGGTAGTCCTGCAGGCGTCCGTATGCCTGACATTTTCTTCTGTCTGCTTATATGTTCTGTTTTCACTTGTATTCGAGATAGACTGTTAAGACGTTCTGTTTTCATTTGTGGTAAATTTATCCTTTTAGACTCTTAAGATCCTTATCATCACTGGGTACGAAGTTTTTCTCTATATAGTTGAGTTCCCTGTTATTAGTTTCACCTACACATGTCTTACTTGGAATTTATTTTCTCTTCTTGGTTTATTCTTGATGCCAAAGCGACTCTTACGTGTTTAAATGAAGACATTTACCCTTCTATTGTTACACTAACATTCTTAACTGCTTGTCTTTATTTGGAAAAACATTATTTCTATCTCTCGTGCGATTAATTGGTCTTACTTGGAAAGAAGTTAGATATCCTGTATTTAGGTAATATTTTCCTTAGTTGTAATTATTCGTATCATATTAATTTCATTGTTGTTGGACTGAGTATTATGGAATTGTTGTTTCGTATTATCTCTTCCTTGTTAAGTTGTTTTTATTGCGCTTAGTGTTTCTCTGTTACTGTTATTCCTTGTAAGTTAGTTGTACCATCTTTTGTTGAATGGAAACACCTGAGTTGATTTTGTTGCTTTGTTCCTGTATATATATATATATATATATACATATATATATATATATATATATACATATATATATATATATGTATATATATACATATATATATATATATGCATATATATATATTGACATTTATTGTGCAATACTTGAGACTGTGATGCACGAGGTTTCTGTCGTGCAGTTATTGGTAATGTGTTGCACGAGGTCTCTGCCGTGCAGTTATCGTTGAGAGGTTGCACGAGGTCTTTGCCATGCTATTGTTGTTATTGATGATTTGCACATGCGACTTTCTTATGTGTGGGTTGCACATGTGGCGGAATAAAGTGGGAACATTGTGAGGCACATGTGGCGAAATAAGGCGGTACTTAAAATATTATCATTGCACACGTGGAGAAATAAGGTGGGCTATTTCAGGGGTTGATTGTAATGAAATGTGATGACCTGTGGAGGTATTCCTAATTAGTTATTATTGTGATTGTGGGTTGCTTACCTGTATTAACTTTATCGCTTGGAAGTCATAGGGAAACAACGTATGTGCGGTCGTTTCCCCCATTCACGTTAATAGTTGTTTGAACTATTGTTAGAACACTTGCACAAGCATACACGTAGTTAAACATTCCCGTAGTGGTAAATTGTTCCTGTTTTCTAAGGAGAGAGGTATGCCTTTGTTTATCCATTATATATGTGAGAGTGGCCATAGTTACCCGGTTAGTGGTCAGTATGATTGAGAGACCGATGGGGGCACAAGATGCCGAGTGTTATATTTCAGATGTTGGGTTTTGAGTTGTGGTTTGCCTGAGACTTGGTAAAGTGGTGGAAGAGTGAATAAGACCTTATGTGAACATCATTGTAGGATATGAGTTATGGACTTGTGTTTCTCTTGATGTGTTGTGGCCTTAGGATTTGGATTGTGGTTTCCGTCGTTATGCATCATCATTTATTAGTTTCTCTTTCTTACTTGTTGTTCCTTTCCCTTGTTGTGAATTGTAGCATTATTGGTTATTTCGTGCATTCATCACATATTATTATATAATTTATGTTATTCCGATGATTATATTGTTTAATGACCGGTATGTGTCTTGACTGTTCCTCGTCACTACTCCACCGAGGTTAGTCTTGATACTTACTGGCACTGCTGTGGTGTGCTCATGCTACTCTTCTGCACCCTTTTGTTGTGCAGACACAGGTATTCCCATTCAGTTCTATCAGCCTTGGAAGGAGGCGTATTAGTACAGACTTTGAGGTATATCTGCTACGTACACAGACCGAAGAGTCCCTTTCCAGATTTTTGTAATAAATATAGCTCTTTGAGTATTTCTCCTTTTGTATAGATATTCTTTAGTCAGAGCCTCTTATGTATCCCTTAGCTTGTGATTTGTGAGATTCTGGGTTTTGGGAATTTTTTTTAGTTTCGAGAGTTGTTATTGTGTGCGCCATGCGGCACTCTAAACAGTGATATATTTTTCCAGTTTAGTTTTTAATTATTTTCATCCGCAATTTGGTTATATTCCCAATTGTTAGGCTTACCTAGTTATAGGGACTAGGTGCCATCACTACATGTTCACGGAGGGCGAACTGGAGTCTTGACAAGTTGGTATCAGAGCTCTAGGTTCATAGGAGTCACAGATTAGAAGTTGGTTTATTAGAGTCTCGTGGATCAGTGCGGAGACGTCTGTACTTATCTGCGAGAGGCTACGTAACCGTTAGGAAAATTCCAATTTGATTTTTCTGTCGTGCGAGATTTTGACATTCACAATCCTAAGCCTCTGTCTTCTACTCTCTCACAGATGGTGAGGACACGTACTACCCGAGGTGATCAGGCACCCACGCGCCATGCTGCAGCCGTCGGAGGTCGGGGTCAGGGTAGAGTTCGAGGACGCACACGTGGTGCAGCGAGAGAACCTGCACGACTGGCCGCCGAGGTACCACCAGCAGATCCAGCCGGAGTCCAGGCATCTGACACGCCTACAACTACTGCTACTCCAACCTTTCAGGAGACTTTGGCGCAGTTCATGAGTATGTACAACACTTTGTCTCAGGCTAGATTGCTTCCCATTGCTGCAGCCACACCCCAGGCCGGGATAGGAGCACAGAATCCCGCCGCCCACACTCCTAAGCAGCGAGCGCTTGTTCATCAGGCCTGAGATTATTTCTGCGCCGCCTGCGACACCAGTTCCACCTGAGGGCATGTTAATAGTTTCCGAGGAGCAGCAGATGAGGCTAGAGAGGTTCAAGAAGTATGATCCTTCGGTATTTAGTGGATTATCATCAGAAGATGCCTTGGGGTTTGCTTATGAGTGTTATCGCATTCGCCGTGCTATGGGTATATCTGGATCGAGCGGGGTTTATTTTGCTACTTTCCAGCTTCGGGAGGCCGCCGATGATTGGTGGCGCACCTATGAGTTAGATAGACCAGAAGAGGCAACTTCCCTAACTTGGACCCAGTTTTTAGATATGTTCTAAGAGAGTTTGTTCCTCACATCCTCATGGATGCATGGCGTGCGGAGTTTGAGAATCTACGCCAGGGTGCCATGACCGTCTCGGAGTATGCTGTCCACTACACCAGTTTGGCTAGACATGCCTCAGCCTTGGTTTTTACTGTTCGCGAGAAGGTTTGTTGGTTCATTGAGGGGATTATTCCTAGCATCAGGTCCAGTATGGCCCTGAGTTAGAGATGTATATTTCATATCAGCAAGGGGTGAACATTTCTATGAGGATAGAGGGTATGCATGCTAAAGAGAGAGAGAGGGTAGGCAGGGTCTTGAGAGAGAGAACAGACGAGATTAGGAGAGAGAGCTTGAGGAGGCAAGGAGGCCTCGCATACCAGTGAGATATGCAGGTTCTTATTTTGGAGGCAGGGTGCATCAATGTTGAGGTTTTGCGGGTCAGCCAGTTCAGTTCGCGCTTTAGGCTTTACAAGGTGACTCAGGTGTTCATGGGTCCCGGAGTACTCATACTGCATAGTTCCCACCATCTTGTCAGTAGAGAGGGTGCTTTGAGTGTGGAGATACTAGCCACATGGTGAGAGATTGTCCCAGACTTTGGACCGATGTGTCGCAGCGAGGTATTTAGGCAGGTAGAGGGCGCCTAAGAGGGGTAGGCCCAACTTTTTGATGTGTTTCATATAGTAGGTTTGAGGCCGGCATGCCAGCTAATGTCATTCAAGTATGAGTCTAGTTTGTTATTGAGGGCACTATCTGTAGTTTATCACAGTTCTGCTTATCGGGGCGAGTTTCCTTGTTGTTGTTCCATTTATGGGAGCGCTTCATGATTTGCATTCTGGCTATGTGATTATCCTATTGGGAGAATTTATGAGTGATTTCCGTGTCTATCATCTATTTCTAGCCATTTTCGAGAGTTATGAGGCTAGTAGAAAATTCATGTTGTCTGTTTCGGTAGGTTTGATGTGATCTCTGAGTATTCTTTGTTACGAGTTGTGATTTCTAGGCTCCATCGGTGTGGGAGCCGGTCTGTGTTGCAAATTGTAGACAGAATTGATCTAGTTGAGAGTCTCTATATGGGTTGATGTTTACCCCACTTGTGATCCAATGTTGAGGGAGGAACCCTTATTATTTTCAGGTGATTTGATATTTTGTGACCAGGCTGTGTACTACGGTGAGAGTTATATCAATATCAGATATTTTTGAGTCCTTTATATGCTTTCATTCTTAATTAGGTGTCTTGTAGATTTGTGTTTTAGAAGAATTTATGCCAGTTTAATTTGTTTGTTAGTTTCCTTATGTGTTTTCCTTTCCCATATTCATTCATTTTCATTCTATGCTTCTTGAGTTTTAGTTTGTGAGGTGTGTACCCATTGTTGTTGGCCGAGATTTGGTTATTTAGGTATTTTTTCATGTGGTTTTCGTGGTTATTGTATCATCTCCAGTGTTATGGAGGTTTAAAAAGAGTTCCTATTGAATATGAGGCTTATGGTCGGTACAAATTTGATCTCAGGCAAGTATTGCTATCAAATATGTATGGCGTGACATGTTGTGTGGCTGTACCTTGTGTGTGTTGGCTTGTATTGAATTAGCAGGTTGAGACTGATACCGGACATAGACTTAGAATCGGGTCTTTTGGAAACGGATGGAAGGTAAATTTTTTTTTTGTCTTGTAGGCTTATTGGTATTACTAGATAGGCTAAATTTCAGTTGCGTTCGTGTCTTCATATTTAAGTGGATTGGGGTGACGTGGGATCACCCGCAGGTGTACATTGGAAGTGCTCACTCAGTGACTTGAGGACTTCGAGGCAAATCTTAGCACGTTCAAGGACGAACATTGGTTTTAAGAGGGGGAGGATGTGACGACCCGACTGGTAGTTTTGAGAATTAAAGCTCCGTTCAGCAGCATAAGGTCTAGAACAACTTCAGAATATGAGTATTGACTTGCGTGCATGGTGGAATTCGGATTTCAGATGGTTTAGAGTCAAATTGGAAGAAGGAACCTTGATTTGGAGGTTGGAAGGGTTAAAAGTTGACCGGAATTGGTAAAGTGGTGGAAGAGTGAATAAGACCTTATGTGAACATCATTATAGGATATGAGTTATGGACTTGTGTTTCCCTTGCTGTATTGTGGCCTTAGGATTTGGATTGTGGTTGCCGTCATTATGCACCATCATTTATTAGTTTCTCGTTGTTACTTGTTGTTCCTTTCCCTTATTGTGAATTGTAGCATTACTGATTACTTCGTGCAGCATCACATATTGTTATGTCATTTATGTTATTCTTATGATTTTACTGTTTAATGAATGGTAAGTGTCTTAACTGTTTCTGATCATTACTCCACCGAGGTTAGTCTTGATACTTACTAGGCACCGCAGTGGTGTGCTCATGCTACTCTTCTGCACACTTTTGTTGTGCAGATACAGGTACTCCCATTCAGTTCTGTCAGCACTGGAAGGAGGCGTATCGGTATAGACTTCGAGGTATATCTGCTACGTCCGCAGTCCGTTTCCAGTAATATAGGTTTTTCAGTATTTCTCGTTTGTATAGATATTCTTGAGTCATAGCCTCTTATGTATCCCTTAGCTTGTGATTTGTGAGATTCTGGGTTTTGGGAAATTTTTGTTAGTTTCGATAGTTGTTATTGTATGTTCCAGGCGACGCTCTAAACACTGATTTACTTTGTTTAATTTTTAATTATTTTATTCCGCAATTTGGTTTATATTACGCATTGTTAGGATTACCTAGTCGTAGGGACTAGGTGCCATCACAGCATATTCATGGTGGGCGAATTGGGTTGTGATAGAGGTGGTGTAGAAAAATAAAAAATAAAAAACAGAAAAGTAAAAAAAAAATTTCCGGGAGGGGATGGAGGAGGCTGGGTTCAAAAAAACAAAATAATAGAAAATTGAAAACACAAAAAAAATTCCGGGGATGGGTGGGTGCGTTAGCAGGGTAGGTGGTGATTATGAGTACATGATTTTTTCTCGATGAAAAAATACTCCTACAAATTCACTAATTCTTCGCATTTGCGGGGCTCACATTTACAAATCCCAGTCGCAAATACGACACCTGCAACTGATGAAAACTTGACTTAGATGGAATTTTTGATTCGTTCTTCAAAATTTCAAATTTAAGAACCCTAGAGGCAATTTTTCAATGAACCTTTCTTCCCCAAATCTTTGTAAGTAATTCTAAACTAGTTTCTTTCAATCTTTCAGTACTTATCCTAAGATTTCAACCTAAAATCTAGTGCTTTCATGGTGATAATTGGGAGTTTGGGTAAAATTAGGGATTTTTGAGAAATTAAGATTTAGACCCAAATTGGGGTCGAATTCCAATATAAATTTCATAACCGGGCTCAGGGGTGAATGGATAATCAGATTTTGATCCGAATTTTAGGTTTGGACCAAGCGAGCCCGGGAGTATACTTTTTTAATAATGACCTACATTGAATCTTTTGCGATCATGGGTGATTCCTAAGGCTTTTTTTGAATCGTTTAGTTGGCAATTTGCCAGATATTGTTATCTTGGAGGCTTATTTGAAAGGCAAAGATGTGGTTGAGCTTTGAGTGGTCTTTGGAGCGAGGTAAATGTCGTGTCTAACCTTGAATTGAGAGAATTAGGAACCCTCAGATTATGTGCTATGTGAAATTTTTGTGAGCGGCGTATATGCGAGGTGACGAGTGCTTATATGCCGTCGAATTATCTGTTTTACTGATTTTCCACTTTTTCTCAATTATTTATTTTCATGTCTTAACTGTTATATGCTCTAAATTATTTTCATGCAGAATCGCTATTTGTTAATCAATATCTCCTCATGTTAATGATGTTAGCTCTTTCAAAGTTTCATGATTCCTGCTATTTTCTTAAATCAACCCACACCTTCTAATTGTCAATTTCTAGATTAGTCTCTTTGGTTTTGTTTAGTATTTATTGATCATAAAGGCTTTGTGGTTTGAACTGTCAATTTGACTGTGCTTTGAGTATTTAGTACTGATGTGGTGGGATCGAAATGCACGCAGCAGGTGTAATAAGAATGGATTAATATGGTGGAATAAGGGTTAATATGTTCTTTACGGTGGGAGCGGGTTGCATGCCGCAACATGTGGAATAAGAGTGGATTGATATGGTGAAATAAGAGTGAACTATGATACTAATATCGACATATGGTGGGATCGGGTTGCATGCCGCAACATATTTATATTTATTATCTCTGTTGTTGATGTTATTATGGTGAAATAAGGGAGGATTTTGTGATGTTTGGTAGGATCCAGTTACGCGCTGCAACAACCTATATATTTTCATTTCATGAGATGTGTTGGTTTTCAGTATTTTTATTCGCACTGTTAAGGATTGGTAATTCTGGACGACAATAATTTATTCTTGATGTTGTGGTTATTATTTTTAGTTGAATGTTTAACTATGTTCAGTACACCTATTTTTCTGTCATTATTATATACTGCGTACATGTTGTAGTGTAGGTGACTCGCCTTAGCCTCGTCACTATTTTATCGAGGTTAGGCTCGACACTTAGCAGTACATGGGGTCAGATTTACTAATACTACTCTCTACATTTATGTGCATATTTTGGAGTTGTTCCCACTGACGACTACTAGAGAGCTCGGATTGGACAACCAACAGAGAGTTAAGGTGCAGCTGCTCAGAGCCTGCAGCTCCTGAAGCCCCCTTCTTTGTTTCTAATTAGCTGTGTATTTTCATTCAGACATCTTTATATTTATTTTAGACCCTTGTATGTATTACTCTAATAGCTCGTGAACTTGTGACACGAGGTTCAGAGATTTTGTTAGTAGATGTTTGATAGTTTTAGCTTCCACATTCATGTTTAAGTTATTTCAATATTTCTCGTTATTCAATTCAACTGTTGAAAATGGATAATATGTTCTAACGTTGGCTTGCCTAGCAAGTGAAATATTAGGCGGTATCACGATCCCAACGGTGAGAATTTCGGGCCGTGATAGATGTTATGACTCAGAAGACGGGGAATCTTGGATTTCTTCATATAGGCTTGAGGATAGCCATATGGAATATCAGAGAGATGGATGTTCGGTTAATTTTTATAAGGAGATCTTAGTAACAATTAAATGAGAGAATGGAGAGTTGAACCAGTGAGGCTTAGCTGACATATTTTACTCATTGATTAAGTTTGGTCGCCAACCATGATGAGTACTACTATTCAGTGTTATGTTGATTTACTACCTTATTATTGTTATTGGTGTGTCACATTGTTTCAATTGTAACTCCGCAATTGTTATCTTCTGGTTTGAAATCACTTGTTTCCTATGGTATTGTTGTTATTGGTGTCTAGCAGGATAGACATGCAAGAATTTATTTGAGCCACACTTACACAATATATTCTTAATATAATTCTTGATAGTCGCGTCAGAAAGAAAATGTCTGTTAGGGATGGACGCGTCAGAAAGCAATTGTCTGTTAGATTCACATACGTGTCTGAAGGCAATGGTCTGTTAGATTCACTGCAGAAAAAAATTGGATAACAATTAATTTTATGATGTGTTATATTTGCCTGTCTTTTAGTTTGCAAACTTGGATAGAGAAATCTATGAAATTGTTTTCCCTTAAAATTGGATAACAATTAATTTTATATGTGGGTTTAAGGATATGAGATATAACTTAATACAAATTAAGAAGACAGATTAATATAGAAATTAACGATAAGAAAATAAATATAAATCATAGAAATTGAATATTCTTAGCCTCTGAGTTTGACCACTACCGAGGCAAGAAACATATTTTTTACCGTGAAAATGGTAACAATAATTAAATTTGTAAATGAGATTCTAAAAATACGTGATCAATTCTCGAGCTAGTCATTTTGAGCAGTTGATGCTAAAAATACAAATGATGAAGCGCGAACTAAAACGGGGCAATAGTTGAACCTACATGCTTACTGTCCGGGATTGTTTTACCAAGAGGGATATGGGGTAAAAAGGGAGTTGAGCGAGCCAAGGATCCTGTTACGCGGGCGCAGGGCTGGTTGGTGAAGGCCTCGGGGTAAACGTTTTAGTCAAGCTTGAGCTTCCGAGGGAAGTCGGGAACGAGATAACAATTAAGATATGATCAAATAAGGCTTTATATGGCCAATACCAAGTAATATAATGAAGTATACGCAAGAAAGCTATAAATATTAGAATGGCCTTGGGCCAGAAGAACTAGTAATTTAGAAAGAAGAGAGAGAGAGATATTGTTGCACTTATTGAGAATAGTTGGAGCTCTTCTTTACAGGATTAGCGACTCCTCTTTTATTGAAACGAGGGACCCAAAGTTAGTACAAAATACGTTGCGTGACAAAGGAGATGGGATAAGACAACCAGCTAGTTTTATGATATAAGCGTGGGCCGGTATCGAACTTGCTTGAATAGGCTTGGTCGACCCCAGATATATTCCTTGGGAAATTCCAATGTCTATCGGGACTTCAACACGCATTATCCTTGGCAGGGCATCGATCGATCTTGAAGGAAGTGACTGGCTCGAGGTGTGGGGCTTTCGGGATTACCCTCCAAAGCATTTTCTAAGGAGAAAGCAGCCTCCCCGATTTCACCGCACACATATAGTTTGCGTGTTTCTTAAAGAGCAGTGATAAGAAATAATTGTGACACTTCACTACTCGGTCCTCCATAATGACGTCACATCGATGGTGCATCCTTTTTTTACAAATGCCGAGGCTTTTTGCCTTTCCGCTTCTTCGGGATCACTCAATTGTCGTCACTCTTCATTCTTCAGAGTTTATGCTGTTGATATCTATCCAATTTCTATGAATGCATTAGTTACGCCTGTCGTTGCGCTTTTCAAAGGCTGTAATAGTGTCGTCAGTTACTTTGCCCTCCCCTTATAAATGGGGCTTCTTGTTCAAACTTCCCCCGATACCCATCTTTTCTCATTTTCCAGCTATTCTTAGTTTTTTCCATCTCATTATGTTCGAGGCCCGCGACGTCAAGACATTATCATGCGTTCCTGGACCCAATTCTCGATCCTTGTTTGGATGGATGAAGTTGTGATGCTATGATGCTATTGTTGTTGCTGTTGCTGTTATTGCTGTTGTTGCAGTTGCCGCTAGACCGGGGTGATAAGGTAGAGGGTCGATTCCCTCCGACCCTGGGAGATATTTTTAGATTATGCACCGCTGCTCAAGCGGGGGCTTAGATTATACGCCGCTGCTCACCCTCCTTTCTTGGCTCAACCCATTATACCCCTTTTGAATTGCTGGGGGGTGCGGTGGTGGTTTCTGCTGACTGTCGCCTCATAAGACGAGGCAATGTATCAAGAAGTGGCTTAAAAGTTGGTAGTGCTGGCAGAGTTTATACTTGCCAAAATTTCACCCAGCTACTTCTTGTCTCTTTTCCCCACCTTTCTCTTCTATATTATTCCTTTTGAAGATGCCATTCATGGAGGATTAGGGCGTGGTACCCGTGGGGATAGGACTTGGAAGATATTGTTCTGAGTTCATTCACATAAGCAGATGATGACGGAGATGCATCATTTAGGGAATAGTCTAGACCCTTAGGCTTTTTTGTATGCATATCTTTTGTACTTCTTCATTATTACATAAGGATCACCCTAAAGGCTTTTGTAATCATATGCAAGGACCCCCGAGGGTTGTTGTAAGTGAATATTTTTATGTAGTCAAAGATATTTCCTTGATTCTTTTCTTTGATATTTGTTGTACTTCTATATGTTTTTGGCAGCCCCGGATGCACAATTTTATTTCGCCACTAGTGATACTGACCTCGATGTGAGCATTCCCGGCCTTTGGTTGATACAAACTGCTCTGTACGAGGTCCTTCGTGGTTTCTCGAATTGAAAACAAATATGGCCGATAGGCTCGGGCCGCCAGGACCTTCTTTCTTACGTAGAGGTGTGTATAGTGTTTTTGGCTCGTAATAACCCTTGAGAAGGGACTTGATCGAGGACCCGCTGACCATGGATGTTGGAGACTTCCTAAAGGCAGTCTCTGAGCAGAGGCCTACTTATTATTGAACAATGCTGCACAGCACTCAAAGCCTGGTCCATACGGGTGTTTTATTAAAGAATGCCCATGTCTTCGTAAACTGGTGTCCCTTGTGGGAGGCCTTTGGAGCTGTGTGCCAATCTCGTGTTTGGTGAAGGCGTTGTTGGCCTTCTGAAGCATTGTCATACTATGACGGAGGCCTTAGGGGCTGCGCATTAACTTAAGACAAGAGGTGGTGCTGATGGTTTGTCTCTTTAGTTGGATTTGAATCGTTGCTACCCTTCTCGTATGCAATGTGAGGCAGCTTTCGCCTTATCGGGGATCGTCGGATTCTTTTGACTTTATCGGTGCCGGTGGATCATGCCTTTAACAACTATTATCTAGGGGACGGTGGAGACAGGGCACGGGCAAGTCGCTCTGGTCGGGTGTTAACCGTTAATACAACACCTTTGAAACCTGTATTTATTTGTTAAAAAATGGAACAACACTGTTCAGGTGGTGTGTCCCATGTTTTTCTGGCTATTCTTACAACTATAATGTATTTAGGATCCGTGCCTCCCTTCCTCTACAATGTTTGTTCGAGCGTTTGTTTTGCATTGGATGGTCCCTCAGGGGTGAGGCTGTGCCCCATTCGGAAAAAAGAGGGGGGGGGGGTCTTTGTAGGGTCCCGATCTAGGGGATGACGATTATAAATGAGATATGCGCTTCGTAATGTGATGGAGCTTTCATCGGGAAGAAATGGGCCTGTGCTTCTGAGGAGAGCGCATCATCCATGCCAAAAGATTTGGGCCAACAAGAGTGTGCTCAGCCACGAATATCCGTTGTCTATACTTTGTGGCGAGTTTCATCATGATTCATCTGCTGATTGGCTTGGTCCTTTTCCGAGCCCATCATCATGCCTTGGATTGGGCCTAAATTGGCTTGATAGGTTCGGACCACTCGGGCACTCTGAGTTGCATGGGGATAGTATGCTGAGCTTATGCATTGGCGACATGAGCCGTATCGGTGCTAAAATTATGAGAGTTATTATGATGGAGCAGGTAACCTTTCGTAATACGCGCTTCACTTCTTTTGACCCTTTGAGGTTAATCCTTTTTTCCTATTCTAGCTGCAGAAAAAGGTTAACCCCCTTGCCTATTCTAGATGCAGAAAAAGACGGAGGCCTTGGAGTACCTTAAGGGCGCAACGAGTTGTGTAGGAATGCTTGCGGCGAGCTAAGGGCTCAGGTCCAGGCTCATGCTTTAGAAGAGAAGGGTACTTCTGAAAAATTTCCCGCATTCGAGGTCCGACTTTGACTGGCTCGTGATAATGCTCTAGTTCACGCGGATGTTATTGTGAGGCTTGAGTCTGAACTCTTGAGGGTTAGGGCTGAAATAATCGATGCCCGGGCTGAGGCATCATCAAGTTGAATCAAGACTCATGAGAGATGACAATTTCTATGAAGGACGCCTGTAATTCTAATGTTATGTTGAAGTGGGACCTTCATCATGAGGAGAGGATCGAGGAATATATTCACTGTAGATCCCGAAGAGAGGTACTTGAGGAGATTAACACTAGAGGCTTCGTTCCCTCAGAGGAATTGGCTCGAGCTAAAGCGGACGAGTGTGATGCTTAGTCACTCCTTATTGACGTTATGGGGAGCGAACCCGGCAGAATGTAGCCCTTTGGGGCGGAATGTGGATTTTGCTAGTTTTTCCCTTTGTATTTAATATTGGTAGTGCATGTTGGTAGATGGAAATTGCTCCCCTTGCATATGTAAGATAAGAGAACGCTTGATGTTTTACCTCCTTCGTATCTTTTCCTGTACTTCCTTTGACCAGGAGGGTTGGCTTTGATGTTTGACCGGATACTCGTAGGTCTGGAGCTAATCAGGTAGGCCTGGAGGCTTTCAAGTGCGATCTTTGACGTGAACAGGCATTGGGCCCTTCGCACTTTGCCCGACTGGTTTAGGCCTAGTCTCCGAGTCAAGCATTTGCTCGAGTTCGCCTGAACTTTCATCTTTTGTGCCCGTGGGGGTGGATAGTAAGTGTTTTTGTCGCCTGCCCTTGGAGGCTTGCATTCCAACTCTTTTTGGTCCAGTCTCCGAGTCGTATTACGACTCGAGCTGTATTTGACCCTTAAATTCTTTCATGGGCGGACAACGATGGTTTTTTTCATTTGGTCTTCTGGTCTTTACACTATTTTGGGTTCAGTATCCAAGCCGCGTTACAACTCAAGCTTTAATTAACCCTCAAGTTCTTCAATTTTCAAGCTAGTGGTAGCGATTCTTATGCTTTTTGGTTGTCGAAACATTGAGATAAGTGGCCCGGAGGGTTGCATATTTAATTATATTGGATCCGATCTCCGAATCATGTTACGATTCGAGCTCACTTTAATCTTCAAGTTGTCAATTTTTAAGCTGGCGACAATGGCTCTTACACTGTCTGGTTATTGAGATCTTTTGTGTGTGGCCCGGAGGCTTGTTTAGCTGGAGACGATGGCACTCATGCTTTTTCCAATAGGATTTTTGTAGGCTTTGTTGTCCACTCGTTAAAGTCTTTTGAATAATTTTTCCTGACCCGTCGTTGGTTCCGGAGGAACCTCGATTTCAAGTCATTATCGGCAATGTTTTGAGTACCTCGGAAGGTTCATATCTCATAGGTTGAGTAGGTAGAAGCCTTGTGGTTTGGAGCTGACATGGTTGAAGCTTATTTTTTCCTGTTGAGGGAAGCATGTTTTAACCAATTTTTTACGAAGTATATTCGAATAATGGCCTGGGATTTTTTTAGCGATGGTCGGGCGTCCCCGAGTCGCATTAATTTATTTTTTTAGCCGCTTTGATCATAGTCATATGTGTTTGGATGGAGCCACTTTTTGATCCCGAGTGATAGTTTAGGCGTATACACCGTGGGTATGGCCTTTTGGGACTCTTACAAATGCAACGTATAGCCTATACTTCAAAATTTTGAGTTTCTTGCCTGTGGAGGTCTTACAGTTTGTCATGCCTATTGAGGTCTTAGTGTTCGGTTCAATACATTATTTACCTATAGCAACCTTATTCGACACCTCAAGAACTCCTTCGATGGGGCAGCTTCCTAGGGGAATGCCCCTTGCTAGTCAAAAGTTGGCCGCAGGGGAAGTTTCAAATATTTTGCAGAGTTCCCCCTTAGGAGGCTTGCAAATGTTGCCTCGTTAAAAACCTTACCGGTAAAAACCCTTCTTTTGGGATAAAACCTCGGTCGATGCAAAAGAGAGCAACGAATGCGTTTTCAAAGCCCTGTGGTCTTGTGATGGTAGCTCTGGTCAAGTGCCCACACAAGGGTTAGTTCCAAGTTTGAAATAAAAAGGGGGACAATCGTACCTTGAAGTGATATATGCTGGCGACACCTGAGAATCGGTTCTTTATAATCTCCTAGGGCGGAGACGCGACATGGGTTTCTCTTTTTCAAGCTTGATAGAGGGTGACGCCCAAGTTGCTCTCAGGTTTATTTGGGGGCGGAGGTATAAGCATTAGTAACATGTCGTATACTGCGAATATTTCCTTTGTCACCTGTAGCTTCCCCTACATGGTCTTGATCCCGTTTTTTGTTGGGAATTTTATCCTTTGGTGAATGGCTGATGGTACTGCTCTAATGCAGTGTATCCACGACTGCCCAAATAAGGTGTAATATCTTATATATCCCTCGATGACATGGAACTTCGTGTCTTGTGTTGTACCGGCTACGGTAATTGGAAGGATGATTTATCCTTTCGTTATTCCGCTTGCCATGTTGAATCCATTGAGTACCCATATGGCGTGTATGATTCATTCAAACAGTCCGAGCTTCTCTATCATCCTCGATCTGATAATATTGGCCGAGCTACATGGATTCAACAGTACATGCTTTATTTGAAAATAATTTACAAGAAAGGAAATTACAAGGGCGTCATTATGGAATTGAGACAGGGCCTCAGTGTCCTCTTCGTTGAATGTGAGGGCATCTTCGGGGATGTATCCCTGAGTCCATTTTTCCCAGGTGATGGATATTTCTGTTCTTCTCATCATAGGTTCCGACGGGGCAGTGGCACCCCCCATGATCATGTGAATGACATGTTGCGGCTAGTTTGCTTCATTTTTCTTGGTTGCCTCCCTTCTCGTAATTGGTTTTTGGCCTGATCATTAAGGAATTCCCAGAGGTGTCCTTTGTCGAGCAGTAAAGCTACTTCTTCTCCCGGTTGATGGAAATCCTCAGTCCTTTGGCCGTGCGTGTTGTGGAATTCGCACACTAAGATGTAATTTCTCTGTGAAAGATCTGACTTTTTCGGTTTGGCCCTCTTGGCATCTCTGATCTTACTGATGGCGAAATGATGTCCGACACATTGACACATAAATTGTATTCCGATAGGTGGGCCGCATTTGTTTGCACCATGTTTCAAACGAACCTGGTTCAGTTGATGAGCTCTCGAGGGTCCTGTCCTCGATCCACTCTACGATCATTGCGAGGTAGGTTGCTTCTTGGGGCATTTCTCCCATTTAGAGGTATGGCTGGTACCTTCTTTGTTTCATTTTAATTCTTTTGCCGGGAGTCTGTTTTGGTATACTGAGCCCGAGAGGGCTCTTTACTGGTATCCTCGGCTCTGATCTTCGATTGGTCACGGTTGTGGATGTCCGACCAGGTCACGGATGGATACTCAATTAGGTTCTGCTTCAGCTATTTTGAACCCACTGAGCTTCGTTAGTTCAGACATTGGGTGAAGGCTTGCACTGGCCAGTCATCGGAGATTGGCGGTAGCTCCATTCGTTCCATCTAGAAGCGAGACACAAATTTCCGTAGCACCTCATTTTCTTTGTGCTTGATTTTGTAAACGTCGAACTTCCTTGTTGCTACCTTGATGGATCCAACATGTGTCTTTACGAAGGAGTCTGCTAGCATGGCAAATGAATCTATGGAATTGAGGGCCAGGTTGTGATACCACATCATGGCCCCTTTTGAAAGTATTTCTCCTAATTCTTTCAACAATACGGACTTGATATCATTATTCTTTATGTCATTGCTGTTTACTACGTAGGTGTAGGCAGTAACGTGTTCGTTAGGGTCGGTGGTACCGTTGCACTTAGGGAGTTCCAGCATTCTAAACATTTTTGAAATGAGCTTCAAGGCTACTTCCTCGGGGAACGACCTCTATATGAACTTCTTTGAATCTAAATCCTTGAGGATCGGGGGCACACCCGGGATCTAGTCGACCGTAGAGTTGTAGGTTTTGACCTTTTTATCTTTGGCCGCAATCATTTTCTCGCCCGACTTGATCCTTTTGGTGAGGTGTCCTCGAGTATCTCTACTATGACAGGTCGGCTACATACCTATTATTGCTTGACCTTTCGAGTGCTTGCTCGGGGGGAGGGGGGAGTTTTCTCCAAGCTACCGTGCTAGGAATCTTTAGGTGGATTTGAAACTGAGTAATGGCCTATTGTTGTGCCTATAACATTTCAAAAATAACAAGAAGACTAACTCCGCGCTCTTCCCCGGCCGAGGTCTTTTGACCTTCTTGTCGGTCGCTTTGTTGTACGCTTATGTCATTGTGAGAAGTTTCATCGACATGCTGTGCGTCCTGCGAATCGCATATGCTAGAATCAATCCAGGCGTGTTATCGGGATTCTGCGGTGGTACTCCAGCGGCCGGGACATGCATGCCATTTTCCTTGTGGTTTTCGAGGTTATCATTTGCGATTCTTTTTACCGAGCCAAACATTTTGATCTGAAACCAAAGGAAACTGGACAAGAAAAGTATGAAAGACAACGTGCGTTTGTGCAATGAAACCAACAAGAAAATAATCAATATTATTTTTAGCCCCATAGTGGGCGTCAAACTATTTACCTGAAATTGGTAACAACAATTAAATTTGTAAATTGAATTCTAAAAATACGTGATCTATTCTTGAGCTAGTTGTTTAGAGGAGTTGATGCTAAAATACAAATGATGAAACGTGAACTAAAACGGGACAATACTTGAACCTGGAGGCTTATTGTCCGGGCTTGTTTTATCAAGTGGGATACATTCTAAAAGGGGAGTTCAAGGAGCCAAGGAGCCTGTTGCCCGGGCGCAGGACGGGCCGGTGAAGGCATAAAGGTAAATGTTTGAGTCGAGCTTGAGCTGTAGGAGGAAGTCGAGAACGGGATAACAATTAAGATATGATCAAATAAGGCTCTATATGGCCAATACCAAGTAATATAATGAAGGATACGTAATAAAGCTATCAATATTAGAATGGCCTCGGGCCAGTGAGAACTGGAAAGAAGACGAGAGAGAGAGATATTGTTGCACTTATGGAGAATAGTTGGAGCTCTCCTTTATAGGGTGTTAGCGACTCCCCTTTTATAGAAAAGGGGACCCAAACTTAGGTACAAAATATGTTGCGTGACAAAGGATATGTGACAAGAAAACCGGCTAGCTTCAAGACGTAAGCATGGGCCGATATCGAACTTGTTCGAATAGGCCCGGTCAACCCCGAATATATTCCTTGGGAAATTCCTAAGTCCACCAGGACTTCGTCCATCTTTATCCTTGGCAATGCATCGATAGATCTATAGGGAAGTGATTGGCTCGAGGTCCTGGGCTTCCTTGATTACCATCTGAAGCATTTTGTTAAGGATAAATCAGCCTCCCCGATTCGCCGAACACACATATCAACTAAGGTTATAATTGAACAACAAGATGATGAAAACTAGAAATGATCAGTGTATTGCTTTATTTATGCGTGTTACAATGCTCCTTACAAATGATCAGAACTCCCCTTTATATTTAGGGATGTTCTACTCTTGGTAAAATTCTATACAAGGTAAAAAATCTCATGATTTTCCAATTAATCGGTCTCTTGTTGATACATACAGATATTTCTTTCGTCATCTTCGACTGATCATGGATATTTCGGCTTGTCATTTTTGGATCGACAAATTTACCCCGATCATGTTCGATCTCTGTGTCACGAGCCCGACGATCTAATTTTGCGCCTTGGTTTGATGTAACCCGAGATCGATCTTTAACCTTCCATGTTTTAACCTCAATCTGTCACTCAATGGTTGACTCGGTCCCTACCGTATACATATAGTCCCACATTTTTCGGAGAGAAGATGGCAATAAATGATATGAACTTCCGAATCTCTTTTCAATAGATCATGATGTAACTGACAAACGGTAACTAAAACATCCCGTCGGCCCAATCTCCAAAGCATTAAATGTGTGTCCATGCTGGTCGGGCACTATTGTTTTTGAACCGTTATTAGAAAACTATAAATATCCCTACTTTCGTTCATTCAAAACTTTATGTTCAAAAGCTTCTTCTACTCTTGTTCTCTAAAAATCTCTTCACTCTCTAACTTTTGTACCCAGATTTCTTGAACCCTTTGTGACCGCTAAGCATCCCTTCCTAGTTTACCTTTCTTCTTCTCTGCTTTAAAATGGCAAAAACTTCTAAGACTGTTCCACAGAAAGAAACAAACTCTTTACCACGGCCTACCAGCGATGGGACTACATCAGAACAATACCATGAAGAGTTTGTTCCAAGATGGTGCCCGGTCGGTGCTAATTTCAAGATTGAAAAACTTCCTCGATATTGGGTTGATGCAAGACGATCCCGAGATATACATGTTCGATCACCGATGATATTCTCTCAAAGATTAAAGAGGATTGTAATTGGGCTGATAAACACGTGGTGATGCCCTCGCCTGAGGAATAAATTACTACCCACGTGGAGGGTTTCTTAAGTGTTTACACTTACCCCTTCACGTTGAGTCCCTTAGACCCGATCATTATTGCCTTATGCAAAAAGTACGATGTGATCCTCATTCAAATTAACCCCTATTTCTAGAGGATAGTGATTCTTCTACGCTTTTTTGTAAGCAAAATCGAGGGGTGTCTCTTCACCCTCGATCATCTCATGTGTCTGTAAAGTCCCAGACTCTATCGAGGGGGGTTAATAAAACATACTCGCTAGGCCAATATGGCTTCATTTTCGATTATAGATGATGATCAAGCCTGAGGTTGGATGAGTCAATTTGTTCTAGTGAAGACCTTGGACTTGATTTCTATCGAGGACATGCCATTTACCAAGAAATGGAATACGAAGCGTAAGTATAACTTCTCCTTATACATTCTACTTATTGTTTCTCCCATTCCTCCCTTCTTATCGGTGTTTTTATGGTGTAGCCATGGCTTGGATGCTAGATGCAGTTCCTCAACTCAATGAGATGGTTGAGGGCCTTGTGTCATAGAGACCATATTTCGAGCGCGCATGGCGCGAATTGTTGAAGGGTTGGTGGGAGGCACGTAATCACGGTAAGTCTCTTTCCCGATTTTATGATATTTGATTTTCACTTTCCACTGCTGAATTCATTCTTTTGTATGTCTCCCTAAAGATGTTGCTATGAGGCCTCCATGTAGTGATGAGGATTTACCTCTTGAACTACTCCGAGGTAGGGTGACAAGAATAAAAGAAAAAAGGATTTGAATTCTCCAAGCTAGGAAACGAAATAACCGAAGAAGTGGTTGACGCATGAACTCAAGGGAGCACAAACACTCTATTCTTGGAATCAGTCCACCGACCAAGGGATAAGTCAAAGTAAGATAGATCCAATCTGGCATTCCATCTGTAGGCATGTGTCTTGATATAAGAGGCTGGCGCACCAATGGGAGTTGAAATTAAACAATTTCGACTTGAGGAGGCCGATGGGAGAACTCTAGCCAAAGCTCTAGAATGCTTGGGCAGAGGCCACACCGCCCAAGCTAGGGTGTCAAGAAGAAGACCAGGGCAGATGCTCATGAGGCTGAGGTTCAGGGTCTTACTAAGAAGAGGGACACCTACAAGATTCTCTGTGAAGTTTCAGGTCGAGTTAGAAGCAACTCGGAGGGAGCATGGTGAGATGCTCGAGCAAGTAAATTGAGTACTTTACGATAGTTAAGATGAATTGGACATAATGGCTAACAATCCGATCTTGCAGGTCCGAAAGAGGTTTGAGCAGATCGGGCAGCTCCAGGCACAGATAGATACAATACAAGCTGAGGGTGAGAAGTTTAAAAAAAATATAGACCTCATAGCCTTGATAAAGGAAGCTACCCAAGCGCAACTGAAGTCGGCCGAGGCCCAGGTACGATCTGCAAAGGAGAAACCTTGGTTTATGCCATAAAAATCGAGGAGCTCCAATCTGTGTTGAACTCGGCTATTGCTGGTAAAGAGGATCTGGCCAAGAACATGAGGCAGCCAAATCAAAGGTGGTTTTGGACAAGATTAAGGCTGATACTAAAGTGGCCCAGTACAAGGTTGACGTTGAGGTGATTTAGGCTCAGGCTAAAAGTGTGGTGAAGCATGAAAGATTTCAGGCTCGAAGGGAAGCCCTCAAGGCATTCCATGCTCGGAACTGTGATATATTGGCTGAAATTGATAATACTAAAGTAGAAGAAGGTAGGGCCCGAAAGGTATACTAGGTGAATTGAGAATACCAAAGTAGAAGAAGCCAGAGCCCGAAAGATGGCCTTTCCCGAAGAAGATTCCAAGAGCGTAAGTGAGTCTAAAGACAGGGAAGATCTCGAGGATGAAGATTCTGCCTCTAATGGGGACCAAACCACTTAGGTGTTTATATGTTTTTATTATTTTTATTATTTTTATCTGCTTTTTTGCATCTTTTGGAGGTCGTTTCGGCCGTTGTAGATTTTTGATTTGGGGCTTCAACTTTCAAAATTTTCCTTTGTTTTATTACTTGTATTGACAAAGGCCGGAGCTTTAGCATAAAATAACTCAGGTTATGTTCGAAAGTTAAAAAAAACCTTGTCTTTATATTACCCTATTTTGAGGTGTTTTGGGGGTTCGGTATTACCGGAAACATTCTCCCAAAGTAAGTAATTCAGATTGTGGTTTTCTAAGGGTAGCCTTTAAAAGCCTATCTTTTGTTACGATTCTCTGATGTCTCCGAGAAGTGTTATTGTGGTTGTAGCCTTTTTAGTTTGGGCGTTGCCTAGTGGGATTGCTCTATTGAGTTATCCAGGCTTGCATAAGATAATAGTCCCCGAGTGCGTACTGCCATGACTCTAAAATTTGGGGGTTGCATAATAGGTCGTATGCCGCTGAAGTTTAATAACTCGATCCGCTCAACTTTGTTTCTGGATGGAAGTCCCCGAGTAAGGGAGTGATCATTCAAATTCTAGTTATAAGCAACCCTTAGGCTCGTTACCTTTAGGAGATAGAAAGTACAAAATTCTTTAAGGGATTTAAAGAGGAAATATATTTTTTAAACATAAGATGATTAGAAGGAAAACACTTCTCTTTATTCTTGTACAAAACAATTATACACGCGTACATATTTTATGTCAGGGTTGAGTATATATATGGGCACGGTTTGTTTGACCGCTTGGCCCTTGCAACAAATCTTACCCATCCAGACCCTTCCATTACGAAGTAATATTTCACTAAAATCGATATATGAAGGTAATGATCCCCCAGTATTCAAGGTTGTTTGTATAGGAACCTCAGATACTATAAATGCGATATTTGACATCGATTCGTGATCGGCCTTTGATTCTAAGTTAGCACGATCCACTGTTGCCTCATTAAAAACCTTGCCGCAAAACCCATTTGGGACAAAACCAGTCTAAGAAAAAAAGAGTGTAACACATGCTTTCAGACCTAATACTCTGTGCTACTTCTTCTTGAGCTCTTATGAAAGTGTTAGTCCAAAATAAAAGGAAATGAATGGGTTTATACCTTAGAAGTAATATCGTCTTAGGTGATTTACATTCCGATTTCTTGATATTTGTTCTTTGTTCATCGTTCCGGGCTTATAGGATCCTTTCCTGGTGACTTCAGGATTTGGTACAGTCCATCCAAGTTCGGACCTAACTTTCCTTCATTCGGATTTCAGGTGTTTAATGTGACCTTCCTTAGTACTAAGTCCCCAACATTGAAGTATCAAAGTTTGGTCCTTTAATTATAATACCTCTCTATCCTTTGCTTATGGATGGCCAATCAGACAAGGGCAGATTCATGCCTTTCATTCAATAGTTGTAAGCTCGTATTCATGGCCTTGGTATTTGATTCCTTTTTTGAATATAGGAATCTGATACTCGGCTCCACGTCTTTGACCCATATTAGATATTCGGCGCCATACACTAATGAGAACGAGGTACCCAGGTATTAGACTTCGAGGTTGTGTAATATGCCCAATGAACTTTGGGCAGGATCTCTTTCCATTTTCCCTTGGTGTCGGTCAAACGTTTCTTAAGGTTTTTGATATAGTTTTGTTAGTTGATTCGCCTTGTCCATTCCCACTAGGGTGATAAGGCTTCCATAAAATTCTTTTGATCTTATGATCCTCGAGAAACATGGTTGCTTTGTTACCGATCAATTTTTTCCCGTTTTCGCATACAATTTTGGATGGCATCTCGAATCAACATATGATGTGGTCCCAAATGAAGTGAATGATCTCTTGTTCCCTAACCTTCTTTATGCCTGTGCTTCAACCCATCTAGAAAAATAGTGATTCATAAATAAGAGAAATTGAGCCTTGCGTGGTGCCCATGGAAGAGGGCCGACGTTGTCCATTCTCAATTTCATGAATGTACATGGCGATAAGACCGAATGTAACATCTCCCCACGTTGGTGAATCATCGGAGCATATCTTTGGCATTTGTCACATTCACGAACTCATTTGCATCCTTTTCCATATCAATCTAGTAATAGCCAGCTCTAATAACCTTTTGAACCAATGATTTGGAGCCTGAATGATTTTCTCAAGTGCCCTCGTGAACTTCCCTTAGAACATAATCAGTATCTACCAGTCCTAGACATGTTACTAGTGGGCCATCGAATATTCTTCTAAATAAGGTTCCATCCTCCAACACGTTCAATCAGGCTGCCTTTGTGCACGGGACCCTTGATTTTTTTAGATCTGTGGGAAGTTTCCCAGTCTTCAAATACTCTACGTATTTATTTCTCCAATCCCAAGTTAAGCTTGTGGAGTTGAACTTCTTATACTACCGACCTCATGAGTAGTACGACTGCCCTCGAGTTGACCTTTTCGTCTTAGACCAACGACCCTAAGTTTGCAAGGGCATCAACCTCGCTATTTTTATCTTGAGGCACGTGCTGTAAAGTCCATTCTTTGAATCGATGTAATATTACCTGTATCTTATCTAGGTACCTTTGTATTTGTTCTTCTCGTACTTTGAACTTTCCATTAACTTGGTTCACCATAAGGAGGGAGTCACACTTAGCTTCGATCACCTCCACCCCAAGCTTTTGTCCAGCTCGAGACCTGCAATCATGGACTCATATTCAGCCTCGTTGTTAGTCAATTTCACAATTCTAATGGGTTTTATAACTATATTGACATCGGGTAGGATATCCACTTCATATAGGTAATCATATTTTTTGGACAGAGTTCTGTACAGAGTAGGATAAATCTCTCTACATCCCATCAGATGGAAAAAAGATATTGCAAACTGATGCCAGCCATGAATATCAGAGTGGTGTTTTATTTGAAGAAAACGATGGCTAGAGGAAAATATGTGGATACCTGAGTGAAAAATTCAAAGATGCCGAGCAACATCATCACTCCACTTTCAAGGAATTCTTGCAGTAAAAAATGGAATCGAGAAATTCAATTTCTTCTTGATCCATACAGAATTTCTAATAGAAATGGATATGAAGGCCTTCCCAATGTTCCCAAAGACGATCCACTAAATATGTCTGGGCTGATTCATTACGATGCCAAGCCCGTACCCCTTTCTATTTGAGGCACCATCCGTAAAGAGAGTCCAGATTTCCAAAGACATCTTCGAGTTTCCTAACATCTCTCTTTCGACTTTGGATATTAGGGCCTACGTAAAGTAAGCCACGAAATCTTCCTAAATTTGAGATTTAATGGCTATCCGGGGTTAATATTCGATATTGTAACCACTGCTGTCTACAAGCCATTTGGCCAATCTTCAAGAGAGTTCGAGTTTATGAATTATACACATAGGATGAGACTAAAAATATGGTTTCAGTTTCCTAGAGGCAGTTAGCAAAGCGAGATCCAATTTTTCTAGGTGAGGATATCTATTTTTGGCCACACCTAAGATCCCGCTAAAATAATAAATTGGAAATTGCATAGTTTGTTCTTCTTGATCTAGGACTCCACTTACTACTATTTCAAATAATACCAAATACAAGTGTAGCCATTCATTTGCCCTTGGTGTGTGAAGTAGTGGCGGGCTCGTTAGCTATCGTTTAAATTATTCTAAGGCCCATTGACATTTCGTGGTCTATGTGAAGTTGCTTTTTCCCTTGAGTAATGAGAAAAACCAATGGCTCTTGTCGGAGGATGTCAAGACAAATCACACCAGGGAGGCAATGCAAATGGTTAGCCTTTGTACGACCTTCACATAATCCACTACCATGATATCCTAGATAGCTTTTATCTTGTCGGGGTTGATCTTGATTTCTCGTTTGGACACCATAAACCCAAAAAATGTACTTGATCCGACTCCGAACACACACTTTTTTGGATTTAGCTTCATGTTATATTTCTTCAATATACTAAAGGTTTCTTTCAAATGCTTTAAATGGTCCTCTGCTCGCAGTGAGTTAGCCAACATATCGTCAACATAAACTTCCATGGATTTTCCTATTTGTTCTTCAAACATTCGGTTTACTAGGTGTTGTTAAATGGCACCAGCTTTTTTTAATCCGAACGTCATTATGTTATAGCATTATGTTCTATACTTAGTGATGAAGGAGGTCTTTTCTTGATCCTTCGGGTTCATCTGTATTTAGTTGTACCCGAAGTAGGCATCTAGAACACTGAGGATCTCGTGATCGGCCACGACATCGATCATATGATCAATGTTAGGCAATATGAAAGAGTCTTTGGGGGTTAGATATTTATAATCCACACACATTATCAATTTGTTCTCTTTTTTAGGGACTACCACTATGTTTACTAACCATTCCGGATATAAGATCTCCCAGATTGATCCTATTTTAAGGTGTTTAGTTATCTTGTCCTTGATGAAAGCATGCTTAATCTCGGATTGGGGTCTCCTATCTGCTTGACTAGATGGAATTTTGGTTCTAGGATCAGATTGCGAGTAATGATCTCTAGTGGGATCCCTATTATATCGAGATAGGACCAAGCAAAACAATCTAGAGGACCACGCAAAACAATCTAGGCTAGCTATAAGAAATTGAATGAGTTTTTTCCTGAGCTGGGGGTTAACTCCATGCCTAGGTATACCTTTTGAATACAAAATACTCCAGCTATTCGACCATTGATTTGGTAGCATCGGAATTAGCGTTATAAAGGTTTGAGCAATCCCATAATCATCAACTTCGTCAATCCCCAACATAACCAGTTGGGTCAAGGACAACATCGGTGATTGCTATTTGGTTTCCCGCTTTGCTTTCGAACCTAGCTCTGTTGTCGATAAGAGTGTTGATATCAGAATTACTTCATCGGCGACAAACATTTTCTTTGTGGTAGGTTGTTTTCCGTAGACTGTCTTAATCCCTTCTAGTGTTGGAAATTTGAATGGCTAGTAAAGCGTCAAGGGATCAACCCTTATTTTGTGGATCCACGGTCTCCCAAAATGGGTGTCGTACCTCATATCCCCTTCAATAACATAAAACTTCGTCTTCTGGGTGGTTCTTGATACTTTAATCAGTAATGTTATTTATCCCTTAGTAGTTTCACACGCCATGTTGAATCCGCTTAGCACTCAAGCCAGAGGCACAATTTGGTCCTGTAGGCCGAGTTTCTCTACGACACTCGATCGAATGATGTTGGCCAAGACCTGGATCAATTAACGCACGTTCAACTTGAGTTTGAAACATAAGTACATATATTATGAGTGAATCATTATGCAGCCGCGTGATCCCTTTTGCATCCACGTCGTTGTAAGATAAAGTCCCTCCTGGTATGCAATTTCGGGTCCATTTTTCCCTTGTGATTGATATTTTGGTGCGTTTTATCATCGGACCTTGAGGAACATCGACCTCTTCAATAGTTATATGAATGACATGTTAATGTTCATCTTGCTCATTTGCTTATTTGAATCCCTATTTCTGAAATGGTTCTTGGCTCGGTCACTCTAAAATTCCCAAAGGTGCCCGTTGTTGAATAGCCGTGGTACTTCCTCTCTTAATATTCAATAATCATCCATTCTGTAGCCATGAGTTCCATGATATTTTTATATTTGGTTGCAATCTCTTTGGGCTTGATTGCTTTGTAAAGACCTAGGCCATTTGGTATCTTTGATACATCCGATAGTCGATACGATGGCTGTTGCATCAATATTAAAGTTGTACTCTGATAATCGTGGTTATTCTATAGGTCTGATAGGCCCGTCGAAGCTGTTCTTGCTCATGATATCTCTATATCTCTGGCCTCGATCACTTCTCCTTTCATTTTGTGCAAAATTTCACCCAAACCCGCTACGCCTTCTATTTCCATTATATGGCTACTATCGATGTCAGTTCAACCTCAATTATCAGTCAATATATCTCTTGATTCTATCGATGGGTCTGATAGGATAAATAGACCCGACAGGAGCCCCAAGTTGATCATCTTCGACCCCGATCTTCGATTAATACCGATTATGAATATTGGCCTATATAATAGCATGGTACCATATCATACCTCCCTTTGACAGGGTCTCTTCGAATTTCTTTAGTACGATAGATTCGATCTCGACATCCTATCCCCTTTGATAGCACATCTTCAAGAGGTAACGTGCTCATTTGGATCGGTCTTTCTATTGTATTTAGGAATATCGGGCATACGGAATTTCTTGGGAATTGGCTTGGGAGCTGCTCTCAGGGAAGGGGAGGAAGGTGTTTGGATGAACTTTTTTGAGTCTAGACCCTTTAATATCCGGCAGTTCCCCTAGGATTTGACCGAACATAAAATTATAAGTTTCCACCTTCTTGTCATTTGCCTAGATCTTCTTTTCCCCCCGACTCAATTTGCTTTGTTAGTTCTTCGAGCATCTTTATGATTGCAGTACTGGTCTCCGATTCTTTCTCATTTGATTTCCTTGAAACCGATTGGACCTTGTGGACAATTTCCTGCTATGGATTAGGCTCGATCTTACTCGGTGAGTGATTTGGTTTTGGAGTTGGGTTATCACTGCATGTTGAGCTTGCAACAATTCAACGATCACCCACAGGTTGATCTCGCCAACTTCGCTGCCATGTGTGCTTTGAGTGGCTGATCGAACACCGCCACGAACACTGTTCTCAGGATCGATGGTCAAATTTGTATTGTTGGCAACATGTGAGTTGACAGTATTTCAATCGGGTTATAGGATTTGTTGGCATATTTTTTTGAGGTTTCGAGGGCCTCAAATTGATTTTGGGTGTTTATCGGACTTGATTTTGAGTTGAGAAATCAGTTGAAGTGCTACTATTGTTGGTGTAACCACACTTACAGAGTGCGTACCGCAGGTGTGAGCTAGCAGAAGAGTGGCAATGATCGCAGATGCGTCGAAGGACGTGATGGTTAGAGGTTTCAGGTGCGAAGACTTTTTCGCACGTGCAATTTTTGGAGAAGTGGGCAGAAAGGCGCATATATGAGATTTTATGTAGGTGCAATATCATTTCCGCACCTGTGATGTACGTACATGTGGTATTGGGATTGCAGAAGTGGAGGCAGTGGCCTAGGTGATTTTTCACAAAAGAAGAGTTTTGAATGCCAATACGACCCTACATATGCGGATATAGGGCCGCAGGTGCGAAGGTTCTGGGCAGATCATATAAATATGATACTTCGAGAGTTTTCACCATTTTCATCATTTTTAGGTTGGAGTTTTGGAATTTGAGAGGGATTTCGAAGTGATTACTGAGGTAAGTTTCTTGTTCCGATTTATCATTAATAATTGTTTTTTCCCACTGATTTTACACCTAATTAGTGAGATTTTGAAGTGATATTTGGGAGTTTAGAGGTTGGGAATTAGAGAGTGAATTTTGGAGTTTTGAACGACCAAATAGTGTTGGATTTTGATAAATTTAGTATGGTTGAACTCGTGAGTGAATGAGATTTTGGGTTTTGTGACTTTTGTCGTATTTGAAGACATGGGCCGGGGGCCGGGTTTAAGCTGATTTCGAATTTTTGGCTTTAATCTAGTACTTTTCTTATAGAATTTATTCCTTTACCATATTTTGATTGTGTTGTAATACTTGTGGCTAGATTCGAGATATTCAAAGGCTGAATCGTGAGGCAATGACATTTTGAAGTAGCGTTTTTCAAGTATTGAGGTAAGTAACAATTATAAATTCGACCCTAAGGGTATGAAACCCTATACGTTATGCTATGTGATTATTTTGGAGGTGATACACATGCCATGACGGGCATGCATCGTGGGGATTGTAACTTGGCTCGTCCCCTGAAATCGTAAATTGAAGTAACTTGTTATTATCTATATGTTTCTCTCAGTGTTATAGAAATTTGACTGGAATCCATGTTAGAAATCATGCTAGTGCTATATGGTGTCACTGTTGGGACCCGTAAGGTTGTGTACTTGTTGGATTCATTGCTATTTACCGTCTTGTACTTAATCATGGCTTTACTTGTTTATCATACCTCGATCCCTTGTTGTTCCTTCTTGATACATGCTATTATCTCTATTTGGGCTAATTTATATGATTTTTGAGAGCTCGAAAGACTGGAGCAGTTGGTGACTGAGATAGGGCTTGAGTGTCGAGCTGTGAGTTATGTGTCTATATATAGATCAGGTTGCACACCGCAACGAGCCTTAGGGACTTATTTATGTATATGGATCGAGTTGCACACTGCAATGAGCCTTATGGCTATTTTATATATTATAAATCGGGCTGCATGCTATAGTGATATAGCGCTGGGGCTGAAGGATCCCTCCGGAGTCTGTAACCCCCAATGTGGGCTGGTGCATATTGAGTGTGAGTACTGAGGGCTGAGAACCGAGTGATTGAGCTTTTGAGATGAGTTGAGTGACTGTTTCCCTGAGAGGCTGTAATTTCTTTCATTTGCTATTGCACTTAGTTGCTATATGTCATTTCGAAGAAATTCTCTGAAAGATTTTGTTTCCTATTCACTTGAACTTGAAACTTTATATCATAGATTTTTCTAGAACTACCGGATTTGAAAGCATGTCTATTCTTTGTCGAGATTAATGAAAATTAACTATGACTATGTAGCTCGTCACTATCTTCAATTCCTTATTTATTATTGTTACTTACTGGGTTGGACGTACACACGTTACTCCCAGCGCCTCGTATGTAGATCCAGGAATTTCCGAAAATAGTGGACGTTGATCTCGTGCTTGGTTGATTATCGAAGACTTACGAGGTAGCTTCCGGTGTTCACAGTACTTCTCGCTCCTTCTTGTTATCCTTCTTTTTTATCATTAATGGTATTTTGGATACAGAATCTTGTAGACATTGTTTTAGGATTGGTTATTTAAATGATCATGACTTGTGACACCCCGATGTCAGACTATTTTTCCGCACTTATGTTTTGGGTTATCCCATTTATGGAAAAATATAAGTTATTTTAAATATCTTAAACTTATTTCTGATAAATGTTGAAGGTGTTTTGGAAATGTTGGGTTGCCTAGTACCACGATAGGAGCCATCACGACAGGTTAAGTTTTTGGTTCGTGACAGTTGGTATCAGAGCCTAGGTTATATTTGTCTCACGAGTTATAAGCATGTTTAGTAGAGCCTTGTTGATTGGTACAAATATGTCTCTACTTATTTTCGAGGGAGGTAGCAGAACCCTTAGAAAAACTTCACATTCTTGAATTCTTGTCGTGCAAATCTGTTAATTCTAGTAACTAAACTTATGTTATTCTATTCTCTCATGGATGGTTAGGACATCTGCTAGTGGGCATGACAGATAGCCACAAATAACCCTTGTTAGGGCCGCAAGAGGTCGAGGTCGCAGTAGAGATTGTGGTAGAGGCAGAGGTACACCGCAACTAGGGCTACATCTGCAGACCCACCAGTTGCTCAGTTTAGGATCAGGTCCCAGTTGTGGATACACCAATAGGACCAGCTCAGGCACCACCTGTTCCTATTGTAATTCTAGGCCTTAGATCATATTTTGACAATGTGCACAAGTCTTGCTCTGGCAGTCTATAATCTGGCCGCAGTTGCCACTTCTTAGGCCGGGAATGTAATGACCCAGCTGGTCGTTTTGAGAATTTAAGCTCCGTTCAATGGCATAAGGTCTTGAACAACTTCATATTAGGTGTATCAACTTTCGTGCATTATTTAATTCAGTTGCCGGATGATTCAAAGTCAAATTGGAAGAATGAAGCTAGTTTTGGAAGCTTAAGCGATAAGAATTTGATCGAAATTTGAATTTTGTGTAAATGGATCAAGAATGAGCTTTGGATGATGTCAGCAGCTTTGTATGGTGATTTTGGACTTAGGCATGCGTCCGGATTTGGATTCGTATACATGGTTGGTAAGCACAAATTTGGGAAAATTGGCTAGTGGCCTAGCTATTGTGACTAATATGGGTTCATGGCAAAGTGTTGATTTAAGTATAATTGGTGGGCCATCTCCGACATGATGAGTTTGAATCGCATGTCTCCTACGAGGTTTCCATTCGGTAGAGTGAAAATGTTATCGTTTTAGAGCATTTGAGGAAGTGTTTTGACTATTGCAATGATGGACAAGCATTTGGTAGAGTTTTTAAGGGTAATCTATGATTAATATTGCATGAACTTTTTGAAGTATTCAACTAAATTGTTGCGCGGTATCGGGGTATGCTGTGAATATATGGTACTTTGGGGTGCTGATAAGTTGTTCTATTTCTTCGAGCTAAGTGGTGGAGTCTTTTACTAACGATCAGATTATAGGATCGTGGGCTGTACTAGTTTCCTGACCGAGGGATTTCTTTGTTATTTCATCAAATGGGCATATGCTGGTGAAGCAGGGGTTGCTCAAAGCGCATTTGCTATGTATTGAGATCAGCATAAGATGAGTTGTTATTAAGAATGTTATGGCGAGTTCCAGGTCTTGTGTAGCCTTTATGCAAGAAATGTCTTTGGGCTCCCAGAAGGTTCCCTCAGGGTGATCATATCAAATTGTGTTACTTTTGGTTTCGCAGTCTGTGCGACTCAGTCAAGGTAGATGAGATTGGTTCTGATTACTCGATATGTTAATAGGTCCCGAAGAATTTATCATGGTTATGCCTATAGTAATGTTTCCCTAAGATTGAGTTAAATTCAAGGTTCGCGGTTGATAAGGTGTTCAATGTTTCCATGGTTCAGAGTTGATTATGGAACTTTCATAGTGTTACCAGTTAGCATGTTAGAGGCGATGCGCTGTGTGGGGTTGAAAAGTTGTTTGTACAAGGTTATGTTTTAGTTTTTTAGGGAAGGATATGTGCTCTTGATGACACGGATGATTTCGGGTGTTTAAAATTTTGCTGGTACAATCTGTTCCCACCAGAGAAGAGTTCGCATGTTGGCAGGTGCATTATGTTGTCGTGATCCAAATCGATGGTCCACGATAGACATCCGATACATTACTCAACTGAGTACCAATATAACGTATGTTTTCGTATCATACTATCGTAGATAACTGAGCCGGAGAGGTTGCCGTGAAATAGGTAGAATATAACATGTAGTACCAACTTATACGTAAGACATATGGGCCTCAAAGACCAAAATAACCACTCATACACTGAATATAGGGCGACAAGGCCATCCAATATTTTACACATCTATATACAAGCCTCTAAGGATACATAATTTTGATAAAGGCCGGGACAAAGCCCCACAATACCAAATAAAATACATCTAAATCATACTAACCAAACAAGCAACCCCAGAGTAAATGGAGAGCACCAACATCTTCTGTTGAGTTGATCACCTACTTGGAGGACTCTCGACCTATCTATCGAGACTTTCGGGCATGAAACACACGTACCCTAGTAAAAGGGACGTCAGTATGAATAATGTATCGAGTATGCAAGGAACATAAATATGTACATAAAAGACATGGAAGAAATATAGAGCAAATGACTCAACCTATAAGTTTGGATAACTCTGTAAATTATGAAATATTTTTAGTGTTATGCATATATGTATGATGCCATGTTGAGCATAAGTACACATGTTCATTGCATCATCAAGCATCTGAGAGCATCCCATCATATCATCTCGACCACTGTGGATAAAGTCATCAATGTATACCAGCTGATCAGGTGGTGGTGCCTTTAAAATGCCGTAACCTTTTCCCATATCCTATATACATATATACATGTATATAACACCGTATAATCATGGATCAATGGATATATATAAATGAATGCAATGCATGAAAAGTACGCCAATAAAATCTTTCGGAATGTGATAATATTATTATATCTTTGAGTAATATCATTAAGTAAACTTTTTTCAAATTACGTATCTTTCTGAGGCCCATGAATAAATGATAGAATAATATGACACATGAGGAATCAAGAACATATGCATCTCTAATATTTATATGAATAGAGTCATTTATGAAAATTGTGCATTTGTTTGTTTCGTTCGTATCATATGGATCATGTCAAAAAGAAAGAAGGGATAACCTTAACATACTTATTTTCGATAAAAATTATACCGTACTATCTCAATTTGCGTCCCATACTGCTCTAGCATTAAGAGATTTCATATGAATCCATAATTGATATTGCAACCCATCTTCATAATACAAATTCTTGCTTGTTTCCCCTTTTCTTATCTTGAGATTTTCCTTATCACTTGGATAGATATCATCTGCTAGGAGGACTTTCACATTTCTTTTTCTTCCCTTTCTTTAAAACACTCTCCGTAAGTTACAATACATACACCTAATATAATGGTTCATAATTCTGAACCTCTTGTTTGTTGTCAACGTCCTGCACTTAATTTCAAGTATTCTATTCCACATCAAATTCTAAGCTAGCAAGCTCAAAAGCTCCCACCTACTATCCCTTTTCAAAGTCATATCTTAACTTCAAGAATTCCATCACTTTATTCTTTGTCGCTCCTTTCTTTATATTTTCTTGTAATAAATGAATTGGATAGCCTTTAAAGACAAGATAGAGATGGCTAAAACCAATCACTCCTTGCGTCTAAAAATGCCTTAAGACTTAAGAAGAAATTTTCAATCCTTTCTTAAATGATTGCCATCTTTCATGTTAAAACATGAGTCATTTCAAGTTGGCAAGGGGACCGGCACATCATACAATATAATTGATGAGTAATATCCCATTGTTAAGAATTTCATTATCCAATAATTATTTTCTTAATTAATTAGGTAATATCCCTATCTAATAATTAATGAATTACTTACATAATTAAGAATTACCTCAAATTACTTAAAATAGTACTCACTTTTCACATATCTTATACAACTTACAATCACGGTCATGTGGTACCTTGTATGGCACTAGCTTATAAATATCGAGTATTTCAGTTCGAGCCATATTTTATCCCAAAATGTCAAACTTCGATAAAAATTTATTTTCTTCGATTTGCTTATGCTCTCACCTTCATGAATTCACTCATTACTTGTTTGAAATAGTATAATGCTTATAATCTCCAATTAATCTTGTCCTTGAACTGAGGTCAATTCTCTTACGACAATTTCACGTATAATACTAGAGGGTGAAATATCGCCATAATATAATACTGTGAAGCATAACATCTTTATAATATAATAATGAAAGGCGTAATATCATCATAATATAATACTGTAGGATGTAACATTATCCTAATATAATACTGCTGGATCTAATATTGACGTAATATTGTGGGGCATAACATCATTCCCCCCTTTGAAACATTTGTCCTCGAATGTTAACTGATGCACTTATCATTCTCACAACCCATATCTCTTGCGAATATTTTAATATTCTCCATTCCATTTAGGAAACTGTTCTTTGAATAAATTCAAAGGCCAAAGTATTCCCCCCATTAGTCCTCTTTCTCAATTTATGAAATCTTTTTCAAGTCATTACTCAAGTGAAGACCCAAACTCCATCCTTTACCTATCACAGTCACACCCTCATTCCACTACCAGTGAACATTTCATTTCTTCTAGATGTTATTAGTCTTAGATTTTTTTGCGTTCATTTAGGCTATGCTGAACTTTCTATAACTTAGACAAACCATTAGCTATCTTATTTTCTTGGGCTTAATTACAAGGACTTATCTATTCTTGTTACCTTCTCACTTACTATTTCATATCCTTACACCTATCATAAAACTTTGTTGATTTACTATACTTTAGCTTGCGACCTATACGTATCTATTTACAATATTCATAGACTTCCATAAAATTGCTTGCACCATAGATTTTCTTGTTCTATTCTATAATATCAAGCGAGACATCACCTCATCTCTAACTCTTCTTTACTCTTATTACTAGATCTATCGGTACTTAGAAACCAGAGGAAGGAAGGTATGCCACTAACGATGCCGTTATCATTCCTGAATATTGAATACCAACAATGCTAGCCTTCTATTCGAAGTATGGACTATTCACAATCTTTGCATTTGAGTATCTCATATGTTGTTTGCTTTTACCTTACCACCTTAAAAACTTGCATCGTATCTTCTACCTCTTTCATGACCTTTCTTTCACATAGGTATTATTCACATCCATAACTTGAGCTTGTATTATAATACTTGCACCTGTAGTGCCTATACAATCTGGTGGGAGCTCCATACTGAATTCTTATGAGGCTGGTATTTTTCTAACTGGCTTTATCGTAGAGCCGTTATATAATATGTTTGTTGTGCTATCTCTCATGCACCTCTGATGTCAAGAGTGATTCTGTAATATTTTCAATAGCGATGTCCATATTTCTTGGTGCTATAATCGGATTCCTAATTTACTTCGTTGATATAACTCTTAGTTTCTTCCTTTTTTGATTGGCCTTTATGTAGGCTTAAGGTATCTCCCGATCTACGGTTCATGGTATTAGTTATGCAGTTTAGCCTTTCATGGGCACTGAGAAATATGCATGATACAATCCTTTAATAATTTAATCCTTCATCTATGAACTGCGCTCAATTCTTTCTTTTAACGTATATTGAAATCTTCTACTGATGTATATGCTGCATGTATAAAATTCCGAACCCTTAGGTGCGTTCATAATGTAACCAACTCTGGATCATTGATCGAATAATTTCTTCCGTTCCATCATAGCTTTCATTGAAGATAAGCTATTACTTTTTCTCTGTCTTTATTCCCCGTGTTGCGTCCATACTTAGCTTATCTTAATGCCTTCGCATGCCAAAGTTTTTGTGAAACCTATATGATATCGAATATTACTTCTGATTTTACTTCATGTTCATTAGCCTTGGTAGGTGCCACTTTCCTTTTGAGTGCTTCCAATGCTGTTGTGAGATTGTTGTAACACTACCATTTCCTTTTTTAGGGCGCTGTGCTTAGGTTGAAGCCTTCTTTCTTATTTCCTCAGCTAGTATTTCATTGTAGTACTTAGGGAGAACCATTGACTCTCATAAAGCTGTGAGCTTATTGCGGACCTTTTGAAGGAATATTCTTAATTTATCTGAAGTATGAAAAAATCTGTATAATATTCTCGAGAAATATTTTACCGTACTATCTCAAAATTGCATCCTAAACTGCTGTAGCATTACGGGATTTCATATGAATCAATAATTGATATTGCAATCCTGTCTCCATAATACTAATTCTTGCTTGTTTCACCTTTTCTTATCTTAAGATTTTCCTTATCACATGGATAGATATCATCTGCCAGGAATACTTTCACATTTCTTTTTCTTCCCTTTCTTTAAAACATACTCTCCATATGTTACAATACATACACCCAATTATAATGGTTCATAGTTCTGAATCTCTTGTTTGTTCTCAACATCCTGCACTTAATTTCAAGTACTCTATTCCATTTCAAATTCTAAGCCAACAAGCCCCAATAACTTCCACCTACTATCCTTTTCAAAGTCTTATCTTAACTTTAAGAATTCTATCACTTTATTCCTTGTATTTCCTTTCATTATATTTCCTTGTAATAAATAAATCGGATAGCCTTTAAAGACAAGATAGAGATGGCTAAAATCTATCACTTCTTACGTGTAAAAATGCCTTAACACTTGAAGAAATTTTCAATCCTTTCTTAAATATTGCCACCTTTCATGTTATGACATGCGTCATTCAAATTGGCAAGGAGGGCTGCCACACCATGCAATATAATTGATGAGCAATATCCCTTTATCCAATAATTATTTTCATAATTAATTATGTAATATTTCGTTATTTAATAATTAACCAATCATTAACATAATTATGAATTACCTAAAATAACTTAAGATACTACTCATTTTTCACATACCTTGTACACCTTACTATTATGGTAATGTGGTATCTTGTATGGCACTAGCCCATAAATATTGAGTATTTTAGCTCGAGCCGTATTTTATCGTAAAATGTCAAACTTCGATGAAAATTTATTGTCTTCGATTTGATTACGCTCTCACCTTCACGAACTTACTTATCACTTATTTGAAATAGCATAAGACTTATAATCCCCAAATAATCTTGTCCTTGAACTGCGGTCAATTATCATACGACAATTTCACATATAATACTATAGTGTGAAACATCATCGTTATATAATACTGCAAAGCATAACATTTTTGTAATGTAATACTACAAGGCGTAATATCATCATAATATAATAATGCAGGATGTAACATGATCTTAATATAATACTGTCGGACGTAATATTGGCGTAATATTATGGGGCGTAACATATATGTTGACTTATGGGTATATTTTTGCAAGATGATGGAGTATGAATGACACATTAGCTTTTTGAGTAGCAGTGTTGAGATCGGGTATGAAGATTCTGGTATTCGTGAGGTTTAGAGATTAGATATTCTTTTTGGCAGACTATTCCTTGACTGCAAGTTATGAAAAAATGTTGAGGATTTGATGAGTGATGGTAGGTGTTATGTAAAGTTGTTATTGACTTTTGGAAGGTTAATTACATGTTTGGCGATGATCAGAAATTAGTTTAAGGGTTACTTTTGAGCCTAATGAGAATGTGTATTCTGTATCAGATCAGATTTGCTTGCTCTTACTATATGTATATCATCAAGCAGAATGGATGTTATTCGCACCTTGGTTTATGTTATATGTTTCTTTCTTATACTATGACGGGTTGCGAATGTTACATGATTTTTTGCATGCATACTGTGATTCAGTTTAAGCCTCATGGCATTATGGTCTAGGTGGCCTTCGTGATGTTGATTTGCTTGTTGCACCATATTTGTGCTTGACGTTGTGAGTATTATTTGTTCAAAATAATTTTCTTACAGTTATATTTTGTGCACTTTATTATGTTTGATGTTGAAGCACATGTGATGAGTGAGCCCGTGTACTATGGATCGATGGGTATCCAATATGGATTGTTAATACAAGATCGTGTTGAACGTCGCAACGGTACAATGATGAATTATAACACCTTACTCCTATTTGTGTTTTTTATTTCACCTTGTTGAAAATAGTTCATAGTAAAATGCTAAAATTTGCCTGCCTACTTGACTTTCTTAGTAATCTTCTTATTTAGTTTTCCTACCGTTATCTCTCATGTCTGAATCATTACTTGTTGGTATACGTAACCGAGTTGCATGGGGATCCATATGATCATTGTTGGTACTTGTCGATGGGGCTGCTTGTATTGGCTGAGATGAGGTTTCTAGACTTGCGATTTGCACTATTGTATTGGGATGAGGAAGGTTTGGAAGAATAATTGTCACGACCCGGATTTTTTCACCATCGGGAGTCGTAATGTCGCCTACTGTCGGAGCTAGGCAAGCCAATCCTTTCATAAATATTTCATAAAAACTTTAATCTTAAACAATATAGTAACTGAGATAAATAATTAAGAATATGCGGAAGACTTCTAATGAAAATAATAGAAAAATACGGAAGATTTTAACATATCGCTACCCAGTATCTGGTGTCACTACTCACGAACTACTAAAAGAGTTCTACAATCATCAGTCTGAAATAAAATGCATAATAAGTCTGTTTCGATACAATGAAAACAAATGGAGTGAAATAGATGAGACTCAGGGACCGCAAACGCCAGTGAACTACCTAGGAGTCTCTGGACTAAAGCCACGCTCCCAAGCTACTACTGCGATCTGTATGCTGTCTCCTGACCTGTGGACAAAAGGGCGCAGAAGTGTAGTATTAGCACAACCGACCCCATGTGCTGGTAAGTGCCTGGCCTAACCCTGGCGAGGTAGTGACGAGGCTAGACCGGATCTACCACAATCAACCTGTACATATATATGTGCAATAACGAAAAGATAATTAAATTTAGACAAATAATGGGAAGGGGGCATGCTGTGGGGTGTAACAATTCAATTATAAGACAACCGAACAAGAAATGGAAACTAAAAATTTAACATCTATAAAACAAAGCCAGTGAATCAACTTCACTCTCAAATATAGTGCACGTCATCACTCTTCGTGCTTTCCTCACCAAAACTGTCAAATATAGTGCACGACATCACTCTTCGTGCTTTTACTCACAAATATAGTGCACGACATCACCCTTCATGCTTTCCTCACATAAATCTCACATCAAGGCACGAAATGACCCTTCATGCTCAAATAATCAAGAACATGACACGGAAAGACCCTTCCTGCATAATTATCGAAACATGGCACGGAAAGACGCTTCGTGCATAATCTCTCTCTTCCTCACCCAATCAACGGTCACAACCAAACAGGGAAAGAAATATACAACAAGATTAATCATCTCGGCAAGGGAGAACAATATAACAATAGGTTCCAGCAAGGGAGAAAAATTCAATAATAAGTCCCGGCATGGGAAAACAATTCAACAACAAGTCCCGACAAGGAAATAGTACCACACTTCCTTCTTTAACTCATTTTCTTCTCAACTATCACTTCATAATTCATTTAACACGTAATTAACTCAATTATTTCACCTCTTTCGAATTTAAAAGCAATTACGACTCACGGTCATGCTTGACTCGGGCGCATAGGTAACCATCACCATACCTATACACCCACTCCACATAGCACATAATAGTTATTATCCTAATCCAATTCCCTCAAGCCAAAGTTAGATCAAACACTTACCTCGAAAGCTTTCAAACTCAACTCACGCCTCTAGGATAACTTTATTCCTCAAATTTGACTCAAAACCGGTCGTATGTAATCACAATTTACTCAAATGTATCAACAAATGCTAGTTAAATCAATTTGAATGCATAAGAATGAAATTCTAAAAGTTTTATCCAAAAATTCCTAAAACGACCCCGGGCCCACGTGGTCAACACTCGAGGTTCAAACCAAAACCGGGTTACCCATTCCCCCACGAGTTTATATATGCAATTTATTTTGCAATCAGACTCCAAATTGAGTTCCAAATCCCCAATCTGAAAAAACATAGGTTCTACCCCAAATACCCATTTTTACCCACTGAAAGCTTTGATTTTAGGATGAAATCATGATAAAAGATGTTAAAGATTGAAGAAATTGAGTAAAAGTTGACTTACAATTGATTTGGGAAAGAAGGAGTTGAGAGAAAATCGCCAATGGAGGTTCGGATTTTTCAAAATAAAGAATAAGGTTTAAAATTGTCTAAGTATAGAATGCACAGTCGTAGATATCGCAATTGCAAAGATTTGTTTGCATTTGCGAACAATGCAGAAGGAATGATGGATGTCGCAATTTGCGAGAAATTTTTCGCAATTGCGAACAGGGCAGATTTTAGGCGGAACTCGCATTTGCGAGGAAGTTTTCGCATTTGCAAAGACTGGTCCATTAGAAGGGGGATCACATTTGCGAGTTATTCCTCGCATTTGTGATAGGAGCAGGCCAGGGGAAAATCTCGCATTTGCAAGGCTGGCTTCGCAAATGCGAAGCATGCAGATACCAATTGCTTCAATGCTACAAAATGAATTGCGAGGCTAGCTTCGCAAATGCGAAACATGCAGATACCAGCTGCTCCAATGCTACAAAAAGAATCTAACACCTATCCGAAACTCACCCGATCCCTCGGGGCTCCAACCCAAACATGCACACAACCTCATGAACATCCTAGAGACTTACTAGTGCGATCAAATCGCCAAAATAACATCATTTGCATAGAATCAACCCTCCAAACTCATGATTTTCATTTCAAAGTTCAAAACTTTCAAAATTTCCATTTTTAGTCGGAAACACGTCAAATGATGTCCTTTTTCAACAAAACTTTATAGATAGCGCTTAACGCTCATTTAAGACTTGTACCGAGAGTCGGAAAAAAAATACAAGCCCGATACCATTACTTTTGATCAAATCTCATTTTCATTTTCTCTTAAGCATTTTTAGAAAACAATTTCTTTCAAAAATTCGGTACTCGCGCTTGGGGCCTCGGATTCCGATTCCTAGAATACGCCCGGGTCCCATATTTTTCTACGGACCCTTCGGGACTATCACATCATGGGTCCGGATCCGTTTACCCAAAATATTGACCAAAGTCAACTATAGCAGTATTATTATTATCATAATTCATAGTTTTTAACATAGATTTCATATATTTTTACATAAAAGTTTTCTGATTTCGATTGCGCATGCAAATCAAGGCAACCAAATAAGTAGTTTTCAAGGCCTCAAAAGTACAAAAAAAGGGAGAATTACGGTGATGAACCTTTGGATGGTCACATCCTCCATATCTAAAACAACCGTTCTTCCTCGAACGGACAAAAAAAAGAAGTATCTGAGTTGGGGAATAGATGGGGATAACGGATCCGCATATCAGACTCGGACTCCCAGGTTGATGCCTCAGGAGGCTGACCTCTCCACTAAACACGCACTGAAGAAAAACTCTGCAACCTCAACTGTCGGACCTGCCCTTCCAAAATAGCCATCGACTCTTCCTCATATGATAGATCCTTGTCCAATTAGATAGTACTGAACTCCAACACGTGGGCGGGATCACCGTGATACTTTCGAAGCATGGATACGTGAAAAACCGGATGCACGGCTGACAAGCTAGGCGGCAAGGCAAGTCTATAGGCCACCTTCCCCACGCGGTCAAGAATCTCAAATGGGCGAATAAACCTAGGGCTAAGCTTTCCCTTCTTCTCGAATCTCAGCACGCCCTTCATTGGCGATACACAGAGCAATACTCGCTCACCCACCATGAAAGCAACACCCCCGACCTTACGATTGACATAACTCTTCTGCCTAGACTGAGCTGACCGAAGTCTATCCTGAATGATCTTGACCTTATCCAAGGCCTCCTGCACTAGATCTGTACCCAATAACCTAGCCTCTCATGGCTCAAACCATCCGACTGGGGACCGACACCGCCTACCATGCAAAGCCTCATATATAGCCATATGAATACTGGAGTGGTAGCTATCTTTGTAGGCAAACTCTGCTAAAGGCAAAAATTGGTACCACGAGCCTCTAAAATCAATAACGCAGGCTCGGAGCATATCCTCAAGAATTTGAATAGTCCTCCCAGACTAACCGTCCGTCTAGGGGTGGAATGCTGTGCTCAATTGGACCTGGGTGCCCAACTCATGTTGTACCTCTCTCCAGAAATGTGAGGTAAACTGCGGACGCCAGTCCAAAAATAATAGATATGGGCACCCCATGAAGGCGAATGATCTCTATGATATAAATTCTCAGCATATCTCTCGGATGAATAGGTGGTGGCAGCTGGAATAAAATGCGCTGACTTGGTCAGCCTATCAACAATGACCCATATAGCATCAAACTTCTTTTGAGTCATCGGAAGGCTAGTAACACAATCCATGGTGATTCTCTCTCATTTTCACTCAGGAAGCTCAATCCTCTGAAATAACCCACCAGGCCTCTGGTGCTCATACTTAACCTGTAGACAATTCAGACAATGAGCCACATATGCAACAATGTCTTTCTTCATTCTGCGCCACCAATAATGTTGTCTCAAATCCTGATACATCTTTGTGGCGCCCGGGTGAATAGAATACCGAGAACTGTGGACCTCCGTTAGGATCGACTCCCAGATACCATCAACATTGGGCACACAAACATTCCCCTGCAATCTCAATACGATGTCATCTCGCAAAGTCATCTCCCTGGCACCTCCCTGCTGCACCGTGTCTCTCAAGACACACAAATGGGGATCATCAAACTGCCGCTCCCGGATACGCTCCATCAATGACGAACGAGCAACCGTGCAAGCAACACCCTGCTGGGCTCAGAAATATCCAATCTCACAAATCTATTGGCCAATGCCTGAACATCCAAGGCAAGTGGTCCCTTGCTGACCGGAATATAGGCAAGACTACCCATGCTGGCGGACTTTCTACTCAATGCATCGGCTACCATATTGGCCTTCCCTGGGTGGTATAAGATGTAAACATCATAGTCTTTTAGCAACTCCAACCACCTCCACCATCTCAAATTTAAATCTTTCTGCTTGAAAAAGTACTGAAGGCTCTTATGATCCATGTAGACCTCACACATCACACCATACAAATAATGCCTCCAGATCTTTAAGGTATGAACAATGGATGCAGACTCTAGGTCATGAACTGAATAATTATTATTGTGGACCTTCAACTGCCTCGAAGCATATGCTTTGACCTTGCCATTCTGCATCAACACTGCCCCAAGCCCGATGAGGGAAGCATCACAATACATAGTATAAGGCCCAGATCCCGTGGGAAAAACCAATACCGGTGCCGTAGTCAGAGCTGTATTGAGATTTTGGAAGCTCGTCTTGCACTCATCTGACCACCTGAACTGGGCACCCTTCTAAGTCAATCTAGTCATTGGGGCTGCGATGGATGAAAAACCCTCCACGAAACATCTGTAGTAACCAGCTAACCCCAAGAAGCTCCGGACATCTGTAGATGAAGCTAGTCGAGGTCGGTTCTTGACTGCCTATATCTTCTTCAGGTCCCCCTGAATACCCTCTGCTGATATGACATGACCCAGGAATGCGACTGAACTCAATCAAAACTCGCAATTTGAGAACTTGGCGTACAACTGACTATCCTTCAGAGTCTGAAGAACCACTCTAAGGTGCTGCTCATGCTCCTCCTGACTGCGGGAGTATATCAAGATGTCGTTAATGAATACAATCACAAACAAATCCAAATAGGGCCTGAAAACTCGGTTCATCAACTTTATGAATGCTACCAGGGCATTGGTCAACCCAAACGACATGACCAAAAACTCATAATGCCCATACCGAGTACAAAATGCTGTCTTAGGGACATCAAACGCCCTAATCCTCAGCTGATGATAACGAGACCTCAGATCTCTCTTCGACAACACCCTAGCACCCTGAAGCTAGTCAAACAAATTGTCAATCCTTGGCAGTAGATACTTGTTCTTCATAGTCACCTTGTTCAACTGCCAGTAATCATTGCACATCCTCATCGACCCGTCTTTTTTCTTCACAAACAACACTGGTGCACCCCAAGGTGATACACTAGGTCTAATGAAACCCTTATCAAGCAAGTCCTGAAGCTGCTCCTTCAACTCTTTCAACTTTGGCGAGGCTGTGCGATACGGTGGAATGGAAATAGGCTGGGTTCCAGGAGTCAGATCAATACAGAAATTAATATCCTTGTGGGGCAGCATACCCTGTTCTGAAGGAAAAACCTCGGGGAACTCCCGAACGGTAGTAATAGAGTCGATAGATGGAACCACTACATTGGAGTCGCGAACATACACCAAATATGCTAGACACCCCTCCTCGACCATACGCTGAGCCTTGACATACGAAATAACACTACGGGTGGCATGACCTGGGGTCCCTCTCCACTTAAGTCAAGGAAAATATGGCAAGGTTAAGGTCACAGTCTTGGCGTGACAATCCAGAATGGCATGATACGGGGACAACCATTCCATCCCCAATATAACATCAAAGTCCACCATATCTAAAAATAATAAGTCGACACGGGTCCCAAGCCCCTCAAATACCACCACACACGAACGATGCACTCGGTCGACCACAATAGAATCACCAAAAGATGTGGACACATATACAAGAATACCTAAGGCCTCACTATGCATGATTAAATAGGGCGCAAAATAGGACGACACATAAGAATACGTATATCCCGGATCGAATAATACTGAAGCACCTATATCACAGACCAGTATAGTACCTGTAATCACAACATCTGATGACTCGGCCTCCGGCCTAGCTGGCAATGCATAAAATTGGGGCTGGCCCCCACCTCCTTGAACTGTGTCTCTGGGACGATATACTGCGGGCTGACCCCTACCTCTGGCTGTCCGAGCTCCACCTCTACGATCTCCCTCCACCTCTATGATCCCTACCCCCGCCTCGAGTTGGCTGGGCGGTCTGTGGATCACCTGCTGCCTGAATCGTAGGGTGAGGACCCTGCTGCTGTTGTAATTAGTATGGACGTCTCATCTCCGGCCTGAGCTATAATATATGTCTGAGCTGCCACTACGGGCTGAACCTCTAGAACCTGAGTCCGGGGAGCTACCTGCTCTGGAGTACGTGTATCAGGAGTCTGAACCCCTCCTCCAGCCAAAGAAGTGGCTGCTGTTACTGGCAGCAAACCCGTTGTAGCGACATCGTCCCTAAATCCTACTATGCGAACAAGAGAATCCTAGAGATCCGGGGAAAACATAACCCATACTGGGACCTGATCTGGGATCACTGGAGCTGGTGGGGCTGGAAACCTCTCATCAAAGTCAATATGAGGCTCCACCTCTGGAACTGCTGCCTGGGGCTGAGCTCTGCCCCTGCCACGGCCTCAGGCACGGCCTCGGCCCCTGCCTCTCGCAGGAGCTGCCGCTGGGGGCTCGTGCTGTTGCGTAGAATAAGAAGACGCACGTGTTCTCGCCATCTACAAAAGAACATAGTAGAAGGACAATCAATATTTGAGAAATAGAATCGCACGATTTGAATGAACAAAGTAAAATTTTTCCGAACTCCGTAGCCTCTGGGGGTTAAATACCGACGTCTCCGTACCGATCCCTCAGACTCTACCGAGCTTGTCCATGAGTTGTGAGACCCAAGTAACCTAGTGCTCTGATACCAACTAGTCACGACCCGGATTTTCCCACCATCGGGAGTCGTGATGACGCCTACTGTCGGAGCTAGGCAAGCCAACCCTTTTAAAAATATTTCATAAAAACTTTAATATAAAACAATATAGTAACTGAGATAAATAATTAAAAATACGTGGAAGACTTCAAACGAAAATTATATCAAAGTGCGGAAGATTTTAACATATTGCTACCCAGTATCTAGTGTCAGTACTCACGGACTACTAAAAGAGTTCTACAAAAATCAGTTTGAAAGAAAATGCATAATAAGTCTGTTTCAATACAATGAAAACAAACATAATGAAATAGATGAGACTCAGGGCCCGCGAACGCCAGCGAACAACCTAGGAGTCTCTGGATTGAAGGCGTGCTCCCAAGCTACTACTGAGATCCTTAAGCTCTCTCCTGACCTGTGCATAAAAGGGCACAAAAGTGTAGTATCTACACAACCGACCCCATGTGCTGGTAAGTCCCTAGCCTAACTATGGCGAGGTAGTGACGAGGCTAGACCGGACCTGCCATAATCAACCTGTACAAATATATGTGCAATAACAGAAAGATGACAAAATTTAGACAGATAATGGGAAGGGGGGCATGCTGTGGGGTGTTTTAATTCAATTATAAGACCAACGAACAAGAAATGGAAACTGAATATTTAACATCTATAAAAGAAAGTCAGTGAATCAATAACTGCACGCCATCAACCTTCGTACTTTTACTCTTAAATATAGTGCACGGCATTACCCTTCGTGCTTTCCTCACCAAAACTCTCAAATATAGTGCACGACATCACCCTTCGTGCTTTTACTCTCAAATATAGTGCACGACATCTCCCTTCATGCGTTCCTCACATAACTCTCACATCAAGACACGGAATGATCCATCATGCTCAAATAATCAAAAACATGGCACGGAAAGACCCTTCTTGCATAGTTATCGAAACATGGCACAGAAAGACCCTTCTTGCATAATCTCTCTCTTCCTCACCCAATCAACAGTCACAGCCAAATGGGGAAAGGAATATACAACAAGATTAATCATTCTGACAAGGGAGAACAATATAACAATATGTCCCGGCAAGGGAGAACAATTTAATAATAAGTCCCGGCAAGGGGAAAGTACCTCACTTCCTTCTTTAACTCATTTGCTTCTCAACTATCACTTCATAATTCATTCAACACGTAATTAACTCAATTATTTCACCTCTTCGAATTTAAAAGCAATTACGACTCACGGTCATGCTTGACTCGAGTGCATAGGTAACCATCTCCATACCTATACACCGGCTCCACATAGCACATAACAGGTATTATCCTAATAATTATCCTTCAAGCCAAAGTTAGATCAAACACTTACCTCAAAAGCTTCCAAACTCAACTCATGCCTCTTGGATAGCTTTACCCCTTGAATTCGCCTCAAAACCAATCGAATCTAATCACAATTTACTCAAATATATCAAAAAATGCTAGTTAAAACAATTTAAATGCATAAGAATAAAATCCCCAAAGTTTTACCCAAAAATTCCCAAAACTCCCATAGGCCCACGTGCTCAAAACTCGAGGTTCGAACAAAAATCGGGGAATGCGAGTTCATATATGCAATTTGTTTTGAAATCGGATCCCAAATAGAGGTCCAAATCCTCAAGTTGGAAAAAAACCTAGGTTCTACCCCAAATCCCCATTTTTACCCATTGGAAGCTTTAATTTTAGGATGAAATCATGATAAAAGATGTTAAAGATTGAAGAAATTGAGTAAAAGTTGACTTATAATTGATCTGGGAAAGAAGGAGTAGAGAGAAAATCGCCAATGGAGGTTTGAGTTTTTGAAAATATGAAGAATGAGGTTCAAAATTGTCTAAGTATAAAATGCAAAGTCACAGATATTACAATTGCGAAGATTTGTTCGCAATTGCGAACAATGCAGAAGGAATGACGGATGTCGCAATTGCGAACATGGCAGATTTTTAGCGGAACTCGTATTTGCGAGGATGACTTCGCATTTGCAAATACTAGGCCATTAGAAGGGGGATCGCATTTGCTAGTTTTTCCTCGAATTTGCGATCGGAGCAGGCCAGGAGGAAAATCTCGCATTTGCGAGGCTGGCTTTGCAAATGCAAAGCGTGCAGACACCAGCTGCTCCAATGCTACAAAATGAACCTAACACCTATCCGAAACTCATCCGAGCTCTCGGGGCTCCAACCCAAACATTAACACAACCTCAAAAATATCGTATGGACTTATTCATGCGATCAAATCGCCAAAATAACATCATTTGCATAGAATCAACCCTCCAAACTCATGATTTTCATTTCAAAGTTCAAAACTTTAAAATTTTCCATTTTAGTCTGAAACACGTCAAATGACGTCCGTTTTCAGCCAAACTTTACAGATAGCAGTTAACGCTCATTTAAGACTTGTACTGGACGTTGGAACTAAAATACAAGCCCGATACCACTACTTATGATCAAATCTCATTTTCATTTTTCCTTAAGCATTTTCAAAATATAATTTCTTTTAAAAATTCCGTACTCGGGCCTGGGACCTCGGATTTCGATTCCGTGAATACGCTCGGATCCCATATTTTTCTTCGGACCCTCTTGGACTGTTACATCACAGTTCCGGGTCCGTTTACCCAAAATGTTAACCAAAGTCAACTATAGCAATATTATTATCAATATTAATAGTTTTTAACACAAATTTCATATATTTCCACATAAACTTTTTTCGGTTTCGTGCCCGGACTGCATACCTAAATTAAGGTAGCCAAAAGAGGTTTCAAGGCCTCAGAAGCATAAAGAAAGGGAGAATTATCGTGATGACCCTTTGGGTCGTCACAATAATACTATATTTTACTTAGGATTTGGACAATGTCCCTAGTCGAACGAGTGAGTTTCTTGGCTTATTTATTAGATGAGTTGTTAAAAGGGTATGTATGCTTCTTTCATAGTCGTCAGGGTATGAAGGTGCATATCCTACTGTGAGCCTCATGTGATGGGGTATATAATGTGATTACATCTTGGGTTATAGTTATGACTCGGTACAACTTGTTCAGACTTATACAATGTGTAGATGTGTGGTTCGAGTATTGTAATGAATGCTGGATAATAGAGATTAGGTTGTAAGTTATATGGACCCAAGGTTGAAATAAGGATCTCAAGTTATGTTGTGCTAGGGGATTATATGGAGCAGGGTGACGTGGGATAACCCCTAGGGTTTATGCATAGTAAGGTTACACCATGATTTTTTAGATTTAGAATGACTCCTAACACATTCGAGGACGAATGTATGTTTAAGTGGTTGAGGATTTAACGACCCAACTGGCCCTTTTGAGGTTTTGCACTTCGCTCGCTTCTATCAGTGCTCGAGTATCTTCACATGATGTACTATGACTTGCGTATATTGTCAGTATTAGTTTTCAAGTTATCCGAAATCTATTTGGAAGAATGAACTTTAAGATTTCAGCTCTAAGTTGGAAGAGTTAACCAAGTTTGACTTTTGAGCATTTGACCTCGGAATGGACTTTTGTCTATTTTGTTAGGTCTGTTAGGTGATTTTGTACTTAGGAGCGTATACAAATTGTAATTTGGAGGTCCGTAGTCGAATGTATCTTAAATTGGGGAATGTTGGATTTTTGGGAAGTTTGACCGGGAGTCGACTTTTTGATATCGGGGTCAGATTTTGATTTCAGAAGTTTGAATAGGTCCGTATTGGAAATGTGACGTGTGTAAATTTGAGGTCAATTGGATGTGATTTGATAGGTTTCAGCCCTTGTTGTAGAAGTTAAAGTTTCAAAGTTCATTGATTTTGACTTGAGGTGTGATTCACTATTTCGAGATTGTTTTGCGCAATTTGAAGCTTTGAGTAGGTTCATTTTGTCATATAGAACTTATATGAAAAAATTGGCACCATTTGGAGTTGATTTGATATGATTTGGACGCTTGGATGCGATTCTGCAAGTTCTTGAAGCTTAGTTTGTTCTTCATGCGTTTTGGCATTCGATTCATGATTTAGAGTTTATTTTGATGCATTAAGCGTCTGAGTGAGTTCCTGCGTTGTTTCCAGACCTCTTTGCATGGTTGTTTTGGAGCCTCGGGGGATATGGTGCATTTCATATTGGTCTCAAAAATACTTTTCATAAACTTTGATTTCTAACCTCAAGGCATCCATTTTTATCGCAAATGCAACAATTGCAATTGCGAAGTGGTGACGACTCGGCCAGTCATCTCATGAGTTACCACTTTATTTCCCCCATTTATTCTTCTTATTGCTTTTGATATCCGTGTATTGAGGTACCGGGTTGGTTGGATTTGAATCCAGATTGGTTTTAGTGAGGTTTGAGACACTTGGTCTTTTTTAAGAAGGCATAAGTTGGAAAAGTCAGCTGGATGTTGACTTATGTTGTAAAGGGCTCGTATGTGAGTTCCGATGGTTCGGTTAGCTTCGAAAGGTAATTTATGACTTAGGAGTGTGATCGAAATGGGTTTTAGAGGTCCGGAGTAGATTTAGGCTTGAATTGGTGAAGTTGATATTTTGGCAATTTTCGATTGATAGGCGAGATTTTGATATTGGGGTCGAAATGGAATTTTGAGGGCTATAGTAGCTTAGTTATGTCATTTGGGATGTGTGTGCAAAATTTTAGGTCACTCGGATGTGGTTTGGTTGGGTTTTTATAAAAAGCATATTTTGGAAATTTTAGAAACTTAGGCTTGAATGCGATATGTTTTGGGTGATTAGATGTTGTTTGAGTGTTTTGATGATTGGAACAAGCTCGTATGAGGTATTAGGATGTGTTGGTGCTTTTGGTTGAGGTCCCGAGAACCTCGAGGTGATTTCGGGTGCTGAACGGAGGAGTTTGATGTTGATTGCAGCTTCAAATTTTGCTGTTTCTTGTGTTTTCGCACATGCGGTTTGGGGACCGCATGTGCAGTGTTGCATAAGTGGGAGAAGAACTGCAAAAGCGATTTTGGAAGAAATGTCTAGAACTGCAGATGCGGTAGACAGCCCGCCCCTGGGGAGCCACAGATGCAGCTAGTGCACCGCAGATGCAGTTTTGGTCCCTTAAGTGAATTCCACAGAAGCGGTGGGTTAGACCGCAAATGCGGTACCACATAAGCGGATTTTTGACCACAGATGTGGAATGTGTTGGGCAGACCATATATGTTATTTCATTTCGCAATTTTGGGTTATTTCACCATCGTTGCCTTAGACCTTGGAGCGTTTTGGGAGATTCTGAAGAGAGAAATCAATAGACTTCGTTAAGATAAGGATTCTTGGTAAAACACATTTCTATGGTAGTATTTCATAGATTAAGACAATAATTAAAGGGATTAAAGGGCTAAAATTAAAGGATTAGGGCCTGAATTTAAGAGACTTCTAAATAGGGATTTAAGGGGGTGATTTAGACTCTGATTCTTGTATTCTTGAAATGAATGAACTTGTAGGGAGACGAGAAATCTAATGATGTGTTTCTCAGTTTTGAGAAAAGGGCTCGAGGGTCGGGTTTTGCTGAATTCGGGATTTTTGCTCTTTATTTATTGTTTTTGCTTGGGCTTTGCTTCCTTAGAATGTTTACTAGTTTGAAGAGCATTTTACTTGATTTTACTGGTTCTTTATTTTATGTGATTTTACTGCTTCATTATAGAATGCATTGTGTTTTTACGTGCATTCTTATCATTAGTCATTATTTATATTCGTTACTCACTGAGTTAGAGTACTCACTTTACTCTCTGCAGCCCGTATGCAGATTCAGGCATTGCTGATCCTTGCAGTACGAGTTGAGAGCTCTCGGAAGACTTCAGAGTCGACGAGGTAGCTGCTTGGCTTCCACAGGACCGTGTTTCTCCTTCTTATTCATTTCTATCTCTGTAAGACATTTGTACTAGTTATGACTTTAGCAAACTTATATTATTGTTTAGAGATGCTCGTGACTTGTGACACCCCGATTATGGCTGTTTTGGGTTGGATTTTCTGCATTTTTATCGATATTTCCACTTTTTAGTATTATAAAATCATGTCTAAACTATTTTTACGTTGATTAATTGCTAAAAGGTAAATTGGATTTAACTGGGTGGCCTTGTCTTCACGAAAGGCGCCATCACGACCGAGTTCGGGTTTGGGGTCGTGATAAGTTGGTATTAAATCCTACGTTACATAGGTCTCATGAGTCATGAGAATGTTTAATTGAGTCTCGTGGATCGATTCTGAGACGTCTGTATTTATCCTCGATAGGCTGCAGAACCTTTAGAAAAAAATTCATATTCTTGAAATTCTTGTCATGCGAACTTGTTGATCCGAGTACTAAACTTCTGCTATTGTATTCTCTAACAGATGGTGAGGACACACAGCACCAGACAGGGTGGACGACCACCAGTGCCACCAACTGTATCCACCAAAGGCAAAGAATGCAGTCGTTGTCTTGGAATAGGCAGCGTAGCGAGGACAACACCTGTAGACCAACCAGCTGCCCCAGTTTAGGACCAGGTCCCGGCTATGGACACTCTAGCAGCACCAACTTAGCCACCAGTTGTGCCCATTGTGATTCCGAGTCTTTAGGAGACCTTAGCAAAGATCTTATCAGTTTACACTAGCCTAGCTCAGGCGGTTTCAGCCATTACAGCCGCAACTACTTCTCAGGCTGGGGGAGGTAGTTAGACTTCTGCCGCTCCCAACCCTGAGCTGGTCGTGCAGGGATTTCAGACGTTGGGGGCACACCCTGCCCAAATGGTTGCAATTGCTTAGGACTATCTAGTTCCTGCCATTCTAGAAGATGCAATGTAGGTTGGAGAAATTTTATAGGCTTCAACCTCCGACATTCAGTGGTGACACACCTCCTTTTTCACTACACCCCGTAAGAGCATAAAGGAGATTTTCCAATTAAAAGACAATAGGAACGAGATTTATTGTTAAAGTTCAGAGTCGCCACTGGGATGGGACATTAATGGTGTCCCAATTCACCGGTTGAATCCAGAACCGAGGAAAAATATGACTCCATTAACAGTCCGCGAACTAAAAACCCGAGTAAGGAATTCTATTAACACGGAGAAGGTGTTAGGCATTCCCGAGTTCTATGGTTCCAGCACTGTCGTTCAACTGTTGTATTTGATTTTATTTGATTTGAATACATGCTAGTTTATGTGCCTTTTATTTGTAAATCACTTTTGTCATTATTTAAAAGGAATTGCAACGTCGTGAAAATGCGTCTCGAACCACGTCGCAATCAATGCACCCATAATTATCAACACACTCCGACTCTGTTGAGATTTGGATTTGTTAGATAATACGCTTAACGCTATAGGGGGGGGAGGTGAATAGCGTTATAATAAAAATTAGCGTAAACTTGCGGAATTTAAAATTTGCAGAAAATAAATAAGTGCGATAAATAAGAAAGAACACACCGAAGTATTCTGGTTCATCACAACCCGTGGCTAGTCCAGTCCCCGAGAGACTCTCTCGAGATTTCCACTAACTCGTCAAGCTTCCGGGTGCTTAACAAACCTTTACAACTTGAGAACACAAGCCTCAACACCTTTGCTCGGAGATACAACACTCCAAGACTTCAACCAAGGAAACACAAGTTCCTTCTTACAACAAGAGAATAACAATTCTCTTCAAGTGTACAAAACACTAAGTACTCAAACAAGACACTCCTTTATGAGTAGATATGAGTAAAAGAATACGCTCAAGATCACAACAACTTTGAACAATAATTTGGCTCTCAAAAACTTATGTAATGAATATAAAATAATAAGCAATAGAGTATGCAAGCTTTAGCAATTGAATGATCAGTTGTCGTGTGTTATTGTGTGCTCAAAAGACTGAATTTAAGCTGTATTTATAGTTAAAAAACTTGTATTACCATTGCCTAATTGCCAATTAAGAACTGCTGATTTTACTCTGTGACAATCGATTGTCAAGAATCCACAATCAATTGTTTGCCAATCGTTCCAAAAATCAATCCCAGATTTTACGCTTAACAATCGATTATCGGCAACGTTCAAAAAATCATTTCCAGATTTTAAGTAAAACAATCGATTATACAAAATCAATAATCGATTATTCAGCAACGTTCAAAAAATCCTTTTCAGATTTTAATTTCAACAATCGATTATACAAAATCAAAAATCGATTACCTGATGGTATTTGAAAATATTTTGGCAAGGGTTAGTTATACAATCGATTATACTAAGTTAACAATCGATTATATATCAGTCTTGAAAAATCAATTTAGACACTGCCTCGTGACAATCGATTGTTATATACTCGTAATCGATTATTTAATAATTTTGAAAAAGTCTGGAAGACACTGCCTCAACACAATCGATTGTCATATGTTCACAATCGATTATTTTGTGACTTTGAAAAATCTGATGGACACTGTCTCTTCACAATCGATTGTCATTAACTTCACAATCGATTATTTTGAGCGTTGAAAAACTTTGATGGACACTGCCTCATCACAATCGATTGTCATAAGGTTCACAATCGATTGTCATGCAGGTTTGAAAAACCTGATGCTCACTGCCTTAACACAATCGATTGTCATTAGTTCACAATCGATTGTCATGCAGTCTTGGCTTAACATAATCGATTATCATAAGTACATAATCGATTATCTTAGTCCAGATTTTAGAGGCATGTTTAAAAATCATTTTGACTAAAGTAAATATGCATGATTTAAAATCATTTAGCATTAAATTAAATATGCATGATTTTGTAAAAATAATTTTACGAGAGAAGCCATGTCATGAGTCAAGTTGTCTGATCAAGATCACAATTAAGAACGACTCATGTAAAACTATAAAACTTGGTCTTGTGCTTGAATCTCGTTATATATCAATTGTGCGCTTGTACTTGAACTTCGTCATATATCAATTTGCGCATCGTTTGTCATTCATCAAAACCTACACATATGAACACACGTTTTAGTATAATGCTTTGAGAACGTGTTTCCAACAATTTCCCCCTTTTTGATAATGGCAAACTTTAAGCGGGATATGCAAATTAAACAATTCATAATGACGATTCAAGACAAGTAAAGATATGCAACAATTATATGGATATGCAATTTGTTCCCCCTCAATATATGAATTCCCCCTCAATTTATGCCGATAAGTATTGAGAGTGCATACCCGTTATCTTCCCCCTTTTGCCATTAGCAAAAAAATGTAATAAGATGGCAAGGATTGAAAAAAAACTTGTTTTATTTATTGAAAATAAAACGTGATTACTTAAAGAGAGTACAATAACTCAAATAATAGCAGTACAGTCGATTATTTATACGAGATAATCGATTATTAGACGACAGAAAACCGATTTTTCTGAAGAAGACTCGATTATTGCGCGTCATGCTTTATAATCCCCCCTACCTTTAGGGCGATACCAGCAAAAATTCGTTAGACGTCTCCGACGCTCAAGTTAGAAATCATGTAAAAAAAAGATGCAATGCATGACTTAGATCAACGTGGAGTCAAGAATCCCGAGTTCACTACGAATTCGGAAGAAGGACTCTTTCTCTAAGGGCTTTGTAAAGATGTCGGCCAATTGATCTTTGGTTTCAACAAATTCGATTTCGACATCGCCCTTGAGAACGTGATCTCTTATAAAATGATGTCTAATTTCAATGTGTTTTGTTCGCGAATGAAGAACGGGGTTCTTCGTCAAGCATATGGCACTAGTATTATCACATCTAAGAGGGATATGATCAAGACTTAGGCCATAGTCCAAGAGTTGTTGTTTCATCCATAGGATTTGAGCGCAACAACTCCCCGCGGCTACATATTCAGCCTCGGTTGTGGACAACGCAACACTTACTTGTTTCTTGCTAATCCAAGAAACGAGAGAGCTACCGAGCAAGTGGCAAGTGCCACTAGTGCTCTTGCGGTCCAATTTGCATCCAGCAAAATCGGAGTCGAAATAGCCAACGAGTTGGCATGAAGAACCTTTGGGGTACCATAGACCCACATTTGTAGTACCAACAAGGTACTTCAAAATCCGTTTTACTGCAGTAAGGTGGGACTCCGTCGGACACGATTGATAACGGGCGCATAAGCACACGCTAAACATGATGTCCGGACGACTAGCAGTAAGATAAAGAAGAGAGCCAATCATACCTCGATACTTCTTAGTGTCGACTTCCTTACCTTTCTCATCTTTGTCTAGATGATCGGATGTGCTCATGGGAGTCGCCATTGCTTTTGTATTGTTCATTTCAAATCTTTTCAGCAATCTTTGCAATATTTGGCTTGGCAAATGAACGTACCTTCTTTCATTTGCTTTACTTGTAATCCCAAAAAGAATGTTAACTCACCCATCATAGACATCTCAAATTCGCTTGTCATTAAATCGGAAAATTCCTTGCATAAGACATTGTTAGTAGCACCAAATATGATATCATCCACATATATTTGAACTAATAAAATATCATTGTTTTTATGCTTAACAAAAAGGGTGGTGTCAACTTTCCCCCTAATGAAATCATTTTCCAATAGAAATTTACTCAATCTTTCATACCAAGCTCGGGGAGCTTGTTTTAAACCATAAAGAGCCTTTTTTGAGTTTGAAAACATGATCGGGAGATTTAAAATCTTCAAAACCGGGGGGTTGTTCAACATAAACTTCTTCTTGAATAACACCATTTTCATCTAGTTTGTTTCGAAAAATCCATTTCGTACCAATTATGGTATGATTTTCGGGTCTTGGCACCAAATCCCAAACGTCATTCCGTTTGAATTGGTTAAGCTCCTCTTGCATTGCCAAGGTCCAAAATTCATCCCCAATTGCTTCGGAGATGGTTGTTGGTTCAATTTGAGACACAAAAGCAGTATGTCCTAAGGTGTTCTTAAGGGAGTTTCGGGTACTTACCTTTTCTCCAACGTCGCCATTACCTGTTCGAGAGGGTGATCTTTGATTGTCCTCCACTCGTTAGGCATTTTCGTTTCTTTCTCCAATTGTGGCGCTTCCTCCGTTGGTTGTTTCAAAATTTCGTCTTGATTTTCCTTAGGCGTTGTATTTTGTCTTTCAAGCTATCTAAGATACCTGCAAGATCAAAACCGGAATCCTTTCTCGCCAAGCGAGCATTATATTCGGAAAATACAACATGAGAGGATTTCTCCACAGTTTCGGTTCTTTTATTAAAAACCCTATATGCTTTGCTACGTGAGGAATAGCCAATGAAAATTCCCTCATCGGACTTAGCATCAAATTTTCCCAATTGATCTTTTCCATTGTTATGAATAAAAACTTTACAACCGAATACTCTAAAATGGGAGATATTTGGTTTCCTTCCCTTGTAGAGTTCATAAGGGGTTTTCATGAGTATTGGCCTTATGACTACTCTATTTAATATGTAGCATGCGGTACTCACGGCATCCGCCCAAAAATGTTTGGGAATCTTAGCCTCTTCGAGCATGGTTCTAGCCATCTCTTCGAGACATCTATTTTTCCTTTCCACCACCCCATTTTGTTGTGGTGTTCGTGGAGCGGAAAAGGTATGCTCGAGAGTTCGTCACAAAAGTCCGCAAAGAGATTGTGATCAAACTCTCCCCCATGATCACTTCTAATTGAAGTGACGGTTGTTTCCTTTTCGTTTTGAACACGTTTAAGGAAATATTTAAAATTCTGAAAAGCATCACTTTTATGGGCAAGAAATAAAGTCCAAGTAAATCTAGAATAATCATCAACAATCACAAAAGCATAACGATTTCTTCCTAGACTTTCAATGCGAGATGGTCCAAATAAATCCATGTGAAGCAATTGCAATGGTCTAGTAGTTGAAACAATGTTTTAGGATTTGAAAGATGCTTTTGTTTGCTTCCCTTTTTGACAAGAATCACAAATAGAGTCGTTTTCAAATCTCAAATTGGGAAGACCAATAACTAAGTTTTGTGAAATCAATTTGTTCAAAAGATGCATGTTTATATGTGCTACTCTACGATGCCATAGCCAAGTATCATCCTCTTTGCTCATAAGGCAATCCACATATTCGGGTGAGGAATTAGCAAGATCAACCATATAAATATTATCCACTCTAAAACCACGAAGGATAATTTTGAAATCACTACGTCTAAATACTAAGCATTCATCCGAATCAAATAAGGCAAGATTTCCCTTGTCACATAATTGACTTATGCTCAAGAGATTATGCTTTAAACCTTTAAGAAGTAATATATGCTTAATAGAAGAATTTTCATCCTTACCGACCGATCCAATGCCGATAATCTTTCCTTTATTGTTGTCACCAAAAATAACACTTCCTCCTTCTTTGTGTTCTAGTTGAAGGAATTTGGATTCGTCTCCCGTCATGTGCTTGGAGCATCCACTATCAAGGTACCATAGTACACTTGATCCCTTCAAACACACCTACAAAACAAATTAATGCGTTTTAGGTACCCATGCCATTTTGGGTCCTTGAGGGTTAGGCATATCATAATGATGCGATTGAGTGATATGTCTATGTCGTGTAAAACATGCAGGAGCAATATGACCAATTCGTCTACAATAATGACAAGTCACGTTGGGATTATGCATCCTTCTAGGTTCATAGTAATTAGACGACGAAAATTGTTCGCTCTATTTTCGACACTATGGCTATTGTGCATTTCATGAAAGTCATTTCTCCTACTATTATGAGCAGCATTTCTAGAATAATTGTTTCTAGGTTGAGGGCCATTTCTAGGTGTTCTGAAAGGTTCAAACTTCCTTCTAGTGTGTGGCCTAGAATATGCATCGTTTCTAGAGTAGTTATTTCTAGGTGGTAAGTCATTTCTAGGTCTTCTAAAGTGTTCAACATTTGGTCTAGCATGCATATTGGTTCTAGGGTTGTTATTTCTAGGATGAGCATTTGTTTTATTAATCCTAGGTTGAGCCTTAGGTGGTTGGGGTTTGGCTTCAACCTTTTCTTTAGGCTCATTCTTAAAACCTATGCCATGCTTGGTTGACTTCAAATTAACAAGGACCTCATTCAAATTTTTGTGAGAAGAATTAAACTTATCTAAGGTGCCCTTAAGCCTTTCTACTTCATTTTGAGATGCATGCAAGAAGTACAATTTCTAATAGAGCTTTCGGGCTTGTCGGCGCTTCTTTTTCCGAAAAACTTGTTTTCCTCTTTCAACTTCTCATTTTCTAAAACCAGTTTTTCCAAATCCTTTTCTTTCAATGAGAGTTGTTTTTGAAAATCTTTTTCTTTTGAAGAAGCATTTTCTTTTATGCTTTTAACAGTTTTTGAAGCTTTAATAAATTCACTATATAACTCATCAAAAGCATTTTGCATTTCTTCAAGGGAAAAGAAATTTTTAGAAGAGATTTGACATACCTCATCTTGCTTGTCTTCTTGTGCCATATGACAAAGGTTTGCGCTTTCCTCTTCTTCTCCTTCGCTTGACTCATCTCCGGAGTCTCCTCCCCAAGATATATATGCACGTTGCTTTTTGAAAGGTTTCTTTTCCTTTTTGATGTTTGGGCAATTTGATTTGATGTGCCCGGTTTCTCCGCATTCATAGCACTTTATTTGTTCTCCTTGCTTTATGCCCTTTCGTTCATACTCTTTTCGCATGAACTTTTGAAATCTTTTGATAACGAGTCCAAACTCGTTGTCTCCGTCCTCATCAACTTGCGGTTGGCTTGTGCTTGCCTTTAGAGCGATTCTTTGCCTCCTTTGATCATCAACAAGAGGGTTAAGTATAGTAGATTCATAAGTCTTAAGATTACCTCTTAATGCGTCGATGGTAACATTTGAGACGCCAATGGACTCTTGAATCGCGTCGGCCTTTGATCGCCATGCCGGAGTGAGACTTCTAAGGATTCTTCGGACAAGTTCCCTATCCGTGAAAGTCTTCTTGAGAGCATGTAGGTCATTTAAGATTATTGAAAATCGTTCAAACATTTCATCCACATTTTCACCTTCCTTCATGTGAGATAATTCATAAGCATGGGTTAGGAAATCAATTTTGGCTTCCCTTACCTGGTCCGTACCTTCGTACGTAATTTTCAGCTTGTCCCACATTTCCTTCGCCGTTGTGCAACACGATATTTTCCTGTAATCGTCAGCATTTACAGCACAATATAATAAATTAATTGCTTTAGCATTATTTTGCACCTTTCGGATATCATCCGCGTCATATTCTTCTTCGGACTTGGGAACCCATTCGTTTTCAACCTTTTTGGTTGGAATTTGATTTCCCTTTGTTATCACCTTCCAAAGATGAAAATTGTTTGCTTGAACGAAGATTTTCAGCCTCTCCTTCCAGTACGTATAGTTTGTACCGTTGAATAGTGGTGGTCGGGTGGAGCACTGTCCTTCCTCTATTCCTGCAAAAGAGTCACGAATAGAAGCCATGGAAGTTTCTCTCAAACTGTTAAGTCTTCAGAGAGTTGGGCTCTGATACCAATTGTTAGATAATACGCTTAACGCTAGAGGGGGGTGAATAGTGTTATAATAAAAATTAGCGTAAACTTGCGGAATTTAAAATTTGTAGGAAATAAATAAGTGCGATAAATAAGAAAGAACACACCGAAGTATTCTGGTTCACCACAACCCGTGGCTAGTCCAGTCCCCGAGAGACTCTCTCGAGATTTCCACTAACTCGTCAAGCTTCCGGGTGCTTAACAAACCTTTACAACTTGAGGACACAAGCCTCAACACCTTTGCTCGGAGATACAACACTCCAAGACTTCAACCAAGGAAACACAAGTTCCTTCTTACAACAAGAGAATAACAATTCTCTTCAAGTGTACAAAACACTAAGTACTCAAACAAGACACTCCTTTATGAGTAGATATGAGTAAAAGAATACGCTCAAGATCACAACAACTTCGAACAATAATTTGGCTCTCAAAAACTTATGTAATGAATATAAAATAATAAGCAATAGAGTATGCAAGCTTTAGCAATTGAATGATCAGTTGTTGTGTGTTATTGTGTGCTCAAAAGACTGAATTTAAGCTGTATTTATAGTTGAAAAACTTGTATTACCGTTGCCTAATTGCCAATTAAGAACTGCTGATTTTACTCTGTGACAAACGATTGTCAAGAATCCACAATCAATTGTTTGTCAATCGTTCCAAAAAGCAATCCCAGATTTTACGCTTAACAATCGATTATCTAAGATCAACAATTGATTTTGGCAACGTTCAAAAAATCATTTCCATATTTTACGTAAAACAATCGATTATACAAAATCAATAATCGATTATTCAGCAACGTTCAAAAAATCCTTTTCAGATTTTAATTTCAACAATCGATTGTACAAAATCAACAATCGATTACCTCACGGTATTTGAAAATATTTTGGCAACGGTTATTTATACAATCGATTATACTAAGTTAACAATCGATTATATATCAGTCTTGAAAAATCAATTTAGACACTGCCTCGTGACAATCGATTGTTATATACTCATAATCGATTATTTAATAATTTTGAAAAAGTCTGGAAGACACTGCCTTAACACAATCGATTGTCATATGTTCACAATCGATTATTTTGTGACTTTGAAAAATCTTATGGACACTGTCTCTTCACAATCGATTGTCATTAACTTCACAATCGATTGTCATTAACTTCACAATCGATTATTTTGAGCGTTGAAAAACTTTGGACACTGCCTCATCACAATCGATTATGATAAGGTTCACAATCGATTGTCATGCAGGTTTGAAAAACCTAATGCTCACTGCCTTAACACAATCGATTGTCATTAGTTCACAATCGATTGTCATGCAGTCTTGGCTTAACATAGTCAATTATCATAAGTACATAATCGATTATCTTAGTCCAGATTTTAGAGGCATGTTTAAAAATCATTTTGACTAAAGTAAATATGCATGATTTAAAATCATTTAGCATTAAATTAAATATGCATGATTTTGTAAAAATAATTTTACGAGAGAAGCCATGTCATGAGTCAAGTTGTCGGATCAAGATCACAATTAAGAACGACTCATGTAAAACTATAAAACTTGGTCTTGTGCTTGAATCTCGTTATATATCAATTGTGCGCTTGTACTTGAACTTCGTCATATATCAATTTGCGCATCGTTTGTCATTCATCAAAACCTACACATATGAACACACGTTTTAGTATAATGCTTTGAGAACGTGTTTCCAACAGGATTATGGTCGCATCAATGCGCAATCGAGTTTAAGAAAGTAAATTATTAAAAACACGCCTAAAGTATCTAACGTGTTATTATCTTTTGGGAAGGCCGTAAAATTTTCTAAATGGCTCATCCCGAGATCTAATTAATTGAAAATAAAATTTATTGAGGGCCCCGCACTTTTATATCTTTATTTTGCGAGGCTCGTGTCATTTTTATTTAAAGGCCGATCCTAAAACAACTATGATTTTTTTTTTCTCTAAATATAAAAGAAACATCCTAATTACTATTTTCAAGATCCCAAAATGATTTCAAAAATAATCCCCAGAGCTGGGCAAATCATCTTCAGCAAAAAGGCCCAAGCTAACTGAATAACTGATTTTAAAAATGGCCCAACGTGAGCCCCAAAGCCTGATTTGCTACAAAAACAAACACACATGATCCCTAAGCCAATGCCATGAACAGGCCCGGTTCAAAATAGAATATTGCCAACGAAATGCGTATTGAATTTGTCTCTCAACCATTAATTGTTCAAGAGACAATTCAATCGATGCCCAACTGAGTACACCGAAACCGATTTAGCTAAAACTTCAGATTTAAAAAAAAGACTAATTCCGGACTACTTATCTTCTGGATTCAATACGATCAGAACAAGGGAACAATTGCATGTGCTCTTTTAAACGAATCACCATTCTGGTGTAGGCAGTGGGTGAAACAAATGACAAACTGACACCAACTCCTCCAATTTCAGTATTCAATTTACCCCTAATAGACTAATAACATGACTTGTAGCAGCACATCATGGATTTAAAACCGACTAGCATGTTTGACCATAACAGATTTCTAAGAGATAAACAAGTGAACAAATGTAAACCAACAATTCAAATAAGAGTTCATTTACAATTCCAATATATCAAAGTTTTAAACACAACTTCACATTAAACATCACTGAAATAGGTAACTGAGATTAACTAGCTAAAAACAAGCTAGGAAAGCAAGACGTCTGATAGTAAGAGATATAGTCTTCATTTTCAATTCATCAAAACAATCCATGAACTGATTTTACAAGCTCGAAATCGAGGATAAGTACTTGCAAGTCAAGATAAAAAATAGAAGAGAGGAGGTCTGTGCATAAATGATGATCAACAGCCCATACTCAAAACAATGAAGTCAATTTCAACTCCAAAATCAATGCAGCAAACCCAAAAGCAGATAACACTAAGTCCCATACCAAAACACATGAAATTTAAATACAAATGGACCAGAATGAGCTCAAAACCAACTGGATACTCCCTGAACTCGAACCAAACCCAAATGTAAAAATATTTAAGCCATTCTACTCTTCTGTAGACAGGAGCTCTTATCTACAGCTGAAAATCTAATTCAAACTCTGATCAAGCTTCCAATAGAACAATACTTTTAGAGCATTTTTCTACTATTTTTGTATTTTTCTGTTTTGAAGAAATTAAAATCTAATAGGGTGTTTAAACTTGACTCTCAGATATAACACTTGAAGGCTATTTCTGGGGGGAATTTGAGGGCTCTAAAACTTGTGAGTTAAGGCACTATTCATGCCTTTTTATAGGCCAAAGGAGGGGCAGCCCTCATATTTCTTTTTTCCATATTAGTCCCTCTTTATTTTCAGATTAGCCCTTTATTTCCTGGTTTGTGTCACAAGTTAATACACTATAATTACTAAAATTACACTAAAATCCTACTTTGGAAGGCTCTAGAAGATCCTAGTTTAAACTACCATGTGCTACCCAATCCTAAATGTCCAAATAATCCTTTATCTAGATTGAAATTTACTAAATGACCCAATCCCTTTACCTCAGTCAGCAATTAGGATTAAGCACCAAAAGGAATTCACAAGTTCAACTAAACCTAAACAAACTAACTAAACTAAATACTGATTACTAGCTAAACTAAGCTAACCAATCAACTAATACAAGATCAACAATTAACAAAAACAGAACCAAACAAAGCTCAAGCTAGATCAAATAACATATTATCTACACTAATTAAAGCGAATTTCAGAACACCATATCAACTTATGGACTTAAATCATACATGAAGAAAAACTAAAATATAAGCTAATATGCTTGACCCTAATTTCAAATCATTATCATTGATAAAAGACAAGTAAATGGAAATAAAAGAAATCCTCACACTCAACACAGGTCAATTAACAAACAAATAAAAAATGTGAGAAAATCCTAAATTAACTTAATGGAGAAGAGATAACAATCGATAACAAAGGTAAATGAACCTGAAAACATTACCGATTGAGCCCGAACCGGAGACTGGAAAAAACGATCCGAGCCTCGAAATAATGTAATCATTTGTTCTTACCAAAGAACAAATGAACACATTATTTCGTGAGTCGAATCTAACGCTGAACTCAGGGAATCCAAAAAAACGAGCAAACCCAAATTCCTAAAATTCTTTCATCACCATGATTGAGATTCGAACAGTTCCTCTAACATTCGAGAGAAACCAATGAGGATTTAGGGAAGACAGATGTCGGGGAGGGTAGGGTGTAAATTTGGACGAGTTTGGATGATTTAGGGTTTTCACCGGAGATTTTGATCTAATATTCGAGGAGTTGGGTTATGATTCAAGGGAGGTGGTTGCGGGGGTTGGAAAGAGGATGGGAAGGGGAGTGCGTGGTGAAATTTTGAGGTTTTTTGGAGCTCCGCCGTCAGCAAAGGCGATTTTCGGCCGGCGGCGAACGACGGAGAGCGGTGGAGGGAATGAGGTGTGAGGAAGATACAATTGTCTCTAACATTGTAAATATTTAATTACCTTTTTATGTAATGTCCCACAATGGATCTGGACCATCAATTTAATGGGGATGAACGGACAAGATCGAAATGACACGAAACGGGGTCGTTTTGGGGTGGACTGGGCATTGATTTTGGGTGGTATTGGGCTAGTTATTTTACTTGGGACTGGCCCAAAACTGATTTGCTCTCTTTGTGTTTTAATTTCCTTTGTTTTTCTTTTTATTTGGTTTCTGCTTTTACTTTTTTTCTTTATTGCTTTCATTTTGCATTTTTTCTGTATTAATAAAAAATGCTGAAATAAAACTCAAATTAAATTAACACCAAAAATTAGATTTTCTAATTAATTCCTTAATTAAAATTCAAGCTAATACAATTTTAAACTAAAAATGCAAAACATACCATTTTTGTTATTTTTTTATATTTTATTCAAAAATAAATTAACCCCTAATTAATACCAAAAATAAGAAACTAAATGCAAATGTATTTTTTTTTGTATTTTTATATGAATTAAAATGCACAAATAAAATGAAAACAATTAACACAAAATTCACGAAAATTGTTAAAATAAGGAAAAATCTTTTTGTTTGAATTTTATGGGAATAATTCATATATATGGCAAAAATCACGTACTCACAGCTGCCCCTCTTTGCTATAAAATATGAAGAGTTTTCATGCAGAGATAAGTGAGCAAATTCTAGTGATTTTTGCTAGTTTGAAAATTCTATGTGAAGCATTTTTGAAAGAGTTGACCAAACCCTGCTTCAGAAGTTGCCTACATATCCTTGCCTAAACAGGAATCAGGTCAGTGTAGTTCGGGAGTGTATGGTAGCTGGGACTACCTGGAGCTGTGATTTCACTGCGATTGCTGCTGCTACTGCTTGATGACCTCCCTTATTACACTGTGTCAAAAATAAAAGAAGCTAGCCTAAGCTATGAACTATCAATTACAAAAAGTCCTATCTGAATTATTCAAACTTGCTTTTGTACTTCCTTGTTGCCTTGTTGTCTTGTGTTCTCTTGTTGCCTTGTTGTCTTGTGTTTTCTTGTTGCCTTATTGTCTTGTGTTTTCTTGTTTCCTCGTTGTCTTGTGTTTTCTTGTTTCCTCGTTGTCTTGTGTTTTCTTGTTGCCTCTTTGTCTTGTGTTTTCTTGTTGCCTCATTCCCTTGTATTTTCTCGGTGAAATCCTTTGTTGTTACTTCAACTAGTCAACTGAGATATTGTTCATTCTCTTCATATTGCTGAACTTGAATAAAATTGAACTTGAATATATTCTTCTGGCATATGGGCGGGCTCCCAACTTTATCGAAATAGGTAAAACAAAGAAAACTTTCTGTCCCAGTTTGAAGAACTAGGTACTTGCTACCATATATTAATAAGAATTGAAAACTAAAACTTGAATTGTGATAAGAGTGAAATGTAACTTTAAATTTTAAAGACTGAAACGTATTCCTCTGTTATATGGGCGGGCTCCCAACCTCAAAACTTGAAAATTTAAAGACTGAAATGTAACATCAAAATTTAAAGACTAAAATGTATTACTCAGTTATATGGGCGGGCTACCAACCTCAAAACTTGAAAATTTAAAGACTGAAATATAACTTCAAAATTTAAAGATTGAAATGTATTCCTCTGTTATATGGGTGGGCTCCCAACCTCAAAACATAAAAACGTAAAGACTGAAATGTTTCAAAACTTAAAAATTAAATACTGAATGTATTCCTATGTTATATGGGCGGGCTCCGAACCTCAAAACTTAAAAATGTAAAGACTGAAATATTTCAAAACTTAAAATTTAAATATTGAAATATATTCCTCTGTTACATTGGTGGGCTCCCAATCTCAAAACTTGAAAATTTAAAGACTGAAATGTAACTTCAAAATTTAAAGACTGAAATGTATTCCTCTATTATATGGGTGGACTTCCAACCTCAAAACATAAAAATGTAAAGACTGAAATGTTTCAAAACTTAAAATTTAAAGACTGAAATGTATTCCTCTGTTACATGGGCGGGCTCCCAATCTCAAAACTTGAAAATTTAAAGTCTGAAATGTAACCTCAAAATTTAAAGACTGAAACGTATTCCTTTGTTATATGGGTGGACTTCCAACCTCAAAACATAAAAATGTAAAGACTGAATGTTTCAAAACTTAAAATTTTAAGACTGAAATGTATTCCTCTGTTATATGGGCGGGCTCCCACCTCAATACTTTAAAATGTAAAGGCTGAAATGTTTCGAAACATAAAACTTAAAGACTGAAATGTATTCCTCTCTTTGGCTCCCAACTTCAAAATTTAAAATTTAAAGACTGAAATGTAAATTCTCAAAAGTTTATGGTCAAACATGTTTTGGTGCTTGCTCTTTCTCCTGCGGGGAGCTTCCCAGAAACAACTGAAATTTCTGCCCCTGTTTCAATCAAAGAAAAAATCTTGTCAGTTTAAAGTGGTGGTTGGTTTATGGCCTTTAACATTGCGGTGGATTCTGCTTCACTTTCCATGATGATTGATTTCCACTCGAAGACCCAACCTCCTTTCTGTCGTCCTTATCACATACAATACCCTTTTTCTGTTCAGACTCAATATCCTCTATTTGTTGAAGTGGCATCCTCCCACCCCTTGTGTCTCACATGAATCCCAATGCATGTCCATTGTCCCACAGTATGTTGTTCTTTTCTTGACTTCTCCGATGGCGTTGGCCTTGAGGTACGTTACTCCTTTACTTGTCATGATAACTTTCTTTTCATTTGAAGACCCCGTTCGTTTCTTGCCGAACCACTTCTTTTGCCATCCTTGGCACCAGATATACCTTTTCTGCATTCAAACCCTGTACCTTCTATTTATTGTACCACTTTTGAACTGTCTTTACCAACCCTTGTGCCTTATGTGAACCCCAAAGCATGCTGATTACCATATATAATATGTTATTGTTCCAAATTGAAATCCATATCCCTTGAAATTGAAGTCTATTGCTCTTTCGTTTGACCCTTGTCACAGAAAATATCTCTTCTTCATTCAAACCCAATACCCTCAATCTATTGCATTACTCCTGGCCCGACATCTACCAAACTATTGCGTTTCACTAGGATCCTCCAAAGCATGTTGAGTATTACCAGCTTGGTGTCCTTGCTGTTTTTCTTGAATTGTGACACTTTGATACGCTAGCCAAACCCCATTTGTGCAATTGTAAAGTTGGTAGCCGATTTTGGAGTCATTTCTCACTTGTTATAACCGACAGACTCAGAAAGAGGAAGTGAACAAATAAACGAACAAAGTGAAGGACAAAGTAAAGAGATGATTCCTATAGAACACACTATGAAGTAGAAACCTATCAAATGTGGATACCAACTCTAACGACCATGACATGCACCTATAGATGTTCTACCAATCAAACCTGATATTCAGCTCTTGTTGTACCTTTTCGCCATGAAACTGGGCTTCAATGGTCCTCTTAACCAATCCGATTTACATTCCTTATTCGACTTGTAGTGCCCGAAGGGTTTTCACCATCAAGCCTCTCTCATTTTTTATTTCTCTCAGCTTTCATCGCCTTGCGGTACCCGTGAGGATTTTCATCAATCCGGCTCTCGCATTTTCATTTTTCTTACTTGGACCGGAGTGTTGCCCCAGACATGAATCACCTTTACCTGCTTGACTTGGCATTTATCATAGACTAATCGGAAGGTCTTTCTTTGGACTGTAATGTGGGCATTTGGAAGGGACTAGAAAAAAAGGGTATACAGGCTCAATTACAATTCAAAATGGGGTTAAAAACTACAACTTTCGGAATCCAATTTCTTTCAACAATCACAACTTATGCCCCAGTTTCTTGCATGGGGACTATTGAAATTTTATTTTGGTATGACTGAACCTCAGAGAGGCTATCTACGTACCCTTTCGAATCAAGTCAAACGTAGTTCACGTCATAGAAATTACTTTTCTTGTGATTTTCTTTCTCTTATTTTCTTTTCTTCTTTCCGTTTTCCTTTTTATTTTTTTTTTCTTTTCCTTTCTTTCCTTTCTTTCTTTTCTTTTCTTTTTCTTTTTTTCTTTTCCTTTCTCTTTTTTTCTTTCTTCCTTTCTTTCTCCTTTTCTCTTTTTCTATTTCTTCTTCTTTTTACTTTGTTTCCTTTTCGTCCTTTTCCTTCTTTCTTTTCATTTACTTATTTTTGGCACTTGCGTCTCTTTGATTGTGCTATTGATTCCGAAAGAGGGGTATGAAACAAAATAAATAAGGCTCAAAGAGGGTGACAAAAGGGTAAAGTGTTTAGATAGCAGAACAAAATACCTTCGGCATTTCAGACTTCAAAATATGCCAAATACAAACAAGTACAATCAGGATAAAGAAACCATACACATCATCTCTTGACCGCATCGGAATTGATAGCTATTTTCACATATTTTCCTTCTGCATCTGTCAGATATAATGTGCCATTGGGCAACACTCTTACTCTTATTACCATGACCGCCCCCTTGTCAATTTGGCTGACTTGCTTTACGAGGATGTTTTATGTTCTATTTGACCCAATTTCACATGGTTTGAGCGTCAAACCATCTCAAAATGTCCAAATCTGTTCTTATTTACCCAAATGCCCTCATTTTCTTCAAAATGGTTTCATTGTGTAACTTTTAAAGATCAGACTGATAATTATGCATGCATGTCATGTCTCTAGAACCAGCAAAAGGCAAAGTAAAAGCATAGAAAAGAACTAAATGAAGAAAATGATTGGGATTAACAAAAGATCGGAATTAGCATTAGACAAACGATGAAACAGTTCAAATAAAAAAGCAAACCAAACAAACTGGAGTACAACCCTAGAATGAACATGCAACAAACCTGGCCAACACTAAATAAACCACTAGGACTAAAAACGCTAGACGAAATGAAAGGATAAGAGGGTTTGATCACAAGACAATATCCGGATTACAACCTTGCAAATAACCTGGACGAAAGAAATGATAGCAAAATGGACCACCAAAAGTCTTGCACGGCTAACTTAAGAATGGAACGTCTTTCCAATTACCAAGCACGTCATCTTAGCCCCTAAGTTCTGCATCACCAACACTAGGAATTATACAAACCTTCATCACATCCTTCTCAACAAGTTGTTTTTGGGCCTCCGAGGCTCTCAGAGAATTCTCACATTCCTTTTGAAAACAAATAATACCCACCATTTCAACCTCATGATGCGGAGGCGATGGATTTTGGCTGGTGTCCGGTGCATCCAGATTTTGTACGACGATGTTACCTGCGTTAATAAGCTCCTGAATTGCTTTTTTCATGTTCCAGTACTTTTTCATATCATGCCCCGGAGCATCTGAGGAATATGAATACTTTAGAGAAAAATGACATTTCAGAGGGTTTGGCATTTTTATCTGAATCTGCTTCATCATGCCCACCTGCTTCAACTTCTTGAACAAATTGGCATATGATTCTCTAGTAGGCGTGAAAGCCTTTTCTCGTTTCAGCAACCCCTCATTCCTAAACGCCTGATTTGGCCTGAAACCTGACCTAGGGAGTTTCTGTTATACTCATGGGATGGATAGGCATTTTATGGAGCTGGGTACTTGGAAAGTGAAGTATGTCTTTGGGAGTCCCGTGGAGAGAAGTAATGTTGGGGAGCATCATCCAGTGCACGAGTATATTCACGGGTACTATGTCGAGATTGAAAATTTTGATTAGGAGAGCCATTTGGATAATCGTTTTTTCTTCACTTTTCCCTTCCGAGCTTACCGCGATGTCCTGAATGTTTTTTGCGAAACTCATGATTTTTCCCGACTTGATTCCCCTTTCTACTAGCTCCCCCATTTTTAGCACATCATTGAAAGGTCTTCCCACGGCCGGGATCAAATGATTGAAGTAGGTGGGCCCCTGGGCTTGTATGCAAATTTCAACCATCTCTTCTTCATCAATCGGGATATTGATTCGAGCAGCTTGATCCCTCCATCTGAGCCCAAACTCTCTAAAGCTTTTCCCTGGCTTCTTTTCCATTCTAGATAGGGAGGAACGGTCCACAGGCAGTTCTTTATGCTTCCTGGATTCCCTGTCTGTCCCTTCTCTTTCCGTGAACCTTCCATTTTCGATACAGGGCATATCTTGTGGGCATTGTTGGTGCGAGTTGGGATCCTTATGAGTGACCTTGGAGGGGTAATATTGGGCATCATGAGCTCTGGGTAAGTGTTCTTTGTCGAGCATAGTGGATGTGATCAGAAGGCACCTTTGGGAAAAGATAGTTGGATGATGGGTGATGAAGCTACCACAAGGGTTGGGAAAGCTGTTATAAGCGGGTAGAGATATGGACTATGGGGGATTATCCGGTATTGTGTTTGGGGTTTGGGTAAGGACAGAGCCCAGGAAGCTAGGCGGTGGAGGGGTTGGTGCTCTCCCAGTCATCCATGCCCAATATATGTCTGTCACGTGTTGTCTCAATATTTTAACCTCTTCAACCGACTGCTTTTGGGCATTGGCACCAACCCACTCGGTTCCATTGTCTTCTGCGATTATCGTTTGTGTTGCAAATGGGTGTTACCGTAGAACTACAAACCAACCACCTTTTTGAAATGCCATGCCAAAATGAAACCATCATGTTAGTGTTAGGGCATTTAACATGTTGGTAATCACACATCTGGGGAATGAGTGCACCTAAGCAGTTGATCGTTTTTATTATGCATTTTCTATCACATGTGTCATCCCGACTTTTATCATTTTTTTATTTTAAACATTTCTCTCGTTTTCTTTCTTTCTTCTCTTATTTTCTGTCTTTCTTCTATTTTCTTTCTTTTCTTGATTTTTCGTTCTTTTCTTTCCGCTTTTATTTTTGCCTTATTTTCTTTCTTCTCTCTTTCCCTTGTCTTTCTGCTCTTTTCATTTTCTCTTTTTATTTGATTATGGTCGAATCCTATATGGATTGATTACGTATCGTGATCCCGCACGAATCAGACAAGGCGTAGGTCGTACAAACAAAATGTAAACAACATAAAAACTATTTTTGGACTTTTCAATTTTTATAACAAAATTGACAAACTTAATGATGAAATACAGACTCGACAATCAAACGATTCATATACTCTAATCAATACAAACCCAAAAACAAAATGACAAATTTCTTCCCCTATATGCCAATTTTGAACAAGCAGCTATTTCTGCAAACATGGCCCTTTTCCTATTTCACATGAATTCTAAGGTTAGGGGGGACTATTTTACGAAATTTCATAAACTAGTTCGTTCTTTTGCAAAAACTGCCTTTCGACAATTGAAAGATACTCTAAGGCTACCTCGGCAAGAACGGTTTAAGACACCACCGAAATTGGGGTACAGTATTCATTTGACCACTGACTCTTTTTTCGTATTTTTCAAATTAAAATAAAAGACTTGATTTTGCAAACACGACCTTTCAGCACCTCGGAGGCGAATATTTTAACGTTGCGTTAGCTAACCGGTCAAAAAAACAAAATTGACCATAATGGCATTTTTGCAAAGTCAGCCTTCTGGCGCCCCTTTCGGGAATACTCGGGTATTTATGACAAAATGGCATTACTAGATTATTTATAATTCTTTTCTTGTTTGTCAAATTAAAATAAATAAACCGGTATTACAATTATGACCTTTCAGTGCCTCGGGGACGAAGATTTTAAGGTTGTGAGGGTAAAAAATTAAACATGACCAAAAGTGATTGTTTATGAAAACTTAGCCTTCTGGCGTCCCATTCGGGAACATTCGGCTATTTTTTGGCAGCAATGTCATCACCTGGTTTATTTATGACAAAAATGAAAATTTTGATATTTTTGGACTATTTTTGCAAAGGGTAGGTTGGACCCGATGAGGGTTGCCTATGTATCTCACGCCTTGTGAGAACCAAACTTGCGTAGTTCGGGAAAATTAACCGAATTATTTTAAAACAGGAATCTTTTTCATTTTCATTTTTAGCATTTCATAAGCACATAAAAAACTACTTTAAAAAACAAAACTCTTTTTCTTTTTCTTTTTCAACAAACAATAAAACAACCTATTTTTCCCCAAAAAAAATACATGACTCTTTTTCTTTTCCTTTTTCAACAAACAATAAAATAACCTATTTATCCTGAATAAAAATAAAAGACTTCTCTTTTTTTAATAAACAATAAAAACCTTATTTTTTCAAATTAAAAATAAAAGACACTTTTTCTTTTTCTTTTTTAACAAACAAGAAAACAACCTATTTTTCCAAACTAAAAATAAAAGACTCTTTTTCTTTTTCTTTTTCAACAAACAAGAAAACATCCTATATAAAAATAAGGACTTTTTTTTTGCTTTTAAGTAAAACAAACTATTTAAAAATAAAACAGTTTCCCTTTTTATTTTTTAGATTTCAGTAGATTTTCGGCAGTATTTGGGAATTGGTTTTTCTAAAAATAGGCCATTAACTTTCTACACTATTATTTCTCTCTTTTTCTTTTTTTCTCAATTTTCCACATACCCAAGATTCAAAAGCCGATCAACATGAGGTTCGAAATAAATATATGTACAGAACAAGTAGGATGCATCAAGATGGTCTTTTTATTTCAGATTGCTAGCCCAAGACGGACCCAACCCCTGTGTTGAGTCCCCTAAGTTAAATGCAATATGATGCAAATAAGTAGTACTACTAGGGATCCGGCATGAAGTCACGTTAATCTAGGGTCAGAACCTGAGTATGTGTTCTAAACAGTGTACCCGAGCGGGCAACTCGAGTCGAGGAGGGGGCAACGTACCGGGGACCCGCGAGATCGTCCGGATTTGCAACTTATCCGAGCATCTTTTTATTTCAGGGTTTGACACTAATAGAATAGGGTGTCTCAATCAGTAAGCACATCCCTGTAGGTGAGAAGAGAAGGATTTCGGCACAGTTTATATACAGTTCAGATAATAGCAAAGCGGTAACATCTAGCACATTAAGCATGGAACATGTAAAAAAATCAAGTATAACCAAATACAACAATTTATCTAAGCTCTAATTCTGAACCCTGAACAAAATGTTCTGGGTTCTTGTCTCCAGCAGAGTCGACAGAGCTGTCACACCTCCTTTTTCACTACACCCCGCAATGGCGTAAAGAAGTTTTTCCAACAAAGGGACAATCGGAACGGAATTTATTATTAAAATTCAGAGTTGCCACTTGGGAGGTTAAGTGTGTCCCACGTCACCAGTTGAATCCCGAACCGAGGAAAAATATGACTCTATTGACAGTTCCCGAACAAGAAATCTGAGTAAGGAATTCTGTTAACCTGGTAAAAGGTATTAGGCATTCCCGAGTTCTGTGGTTCTAGCATGGTCGCTCAACTGTTGTATTTGATTTTATGTGATGTGACGATCCGACCGCCTGTCTTTGGAATTTATTCCCTGTTCCCTCATTAACTGCTTCCCCTAAGATCATTTTTTCTATTTTGGTTTGCTGGAACGTTCGCTCATAGAATTCGGAGTGTTTTGGGACACTTAGTCCCCAAATGAGAGCTTAAGTGTTGGAAAGTGGTCCGTAATCAGAAAAGTGTGAAGACGACCTCATAATGGAAATCCGATGGTTTCATTAGCTCCGTTAGGTTATTTCGGGGTTGGGAGCGTGTTCGGAATGTATTTTGGATGTCCGTAGCTCATTTAGGCTAGAAATGCCGAAAGTTAGAATTTTAAAGTTTCCGATCCGATAGTGAATTTTTTATACGAGGGTCGGAGCATGATTTTGGAAGTTATCGTAGCACCGCTATGTCCTTTGGGACGTGCGTGCAAAATTTCAGGTCAATCGGACATGGTTTGGTTTGCATTTTGAATCGTAAGCGAGTTTGGTTAATTTTGAAGTTTTTAAGTTCAAATCATTGATTAGTTTTAGTTTCCGGTGTTGTTTTAGGCGGTTTAAGGATTAGTACACGTTTGAATAAAGCTATGGGATGCGTCTATAGGTTTCGTTGAGGTCCGGGGGGCCTCGGATGCTCAACAGGGACATTTGTACTGAAAAGAAGTTACAGATTCGCTGTTGTTCTGTTGTAGACTTTCCTTCACTGCATAGCTCTGCCTCCCCATTCTGCGCGTTCACAACCCTTCCTATGCATTCGCACTGAGTAACCTGGGCTAGTGCCTTAGGGCCAAAATCCTTCTATGCGATCGCATAGCCCTGTCCACGATCGCATAGCTTCACCTTCCTTCTTCTCTACGATCACATGGCTTCCTCTGCGTTCGCATAGTCAAATTTTCAGGCCTTCAATTTTTACTCTACGCGATCGCTTCCCTTCTTATGCGATCACATTGAACAAATGACTCGGGAAGATATAAAAATATCAAAACAAACCCTTCTTCCATTTTTGAAAAAACTCAAGCTAGAGAGTTCGGTTTTGGGAGATTTTTTTTGAGGGCTTTTCAGAGGAAACTATTGAGTAATGATTCCTTACTCCTCTATGACTAAAATCCACTAATCTAAACGTGATTTCAACCTTTAATTTTGGATTTGTGAATGAAAATTTGGGTAAAGTTCTTTGACCTAATTGTGAGAATTTGAAGGGATATTTGACCTCTGATTTGTGAGATTTTTTTATGGTTAGACTCGTGACAGTACGAGATTCGTAAAAATATTAAAATTATTTGATTCCGAGATGTTGGCTTGAGGGAAATTTTGGTTATTTTACCTATTTTCGTGCCTTAGCTTTAATTTTAATAGTAGAATAGTTACTTGGGATGTTTATTGTGATATGTAATTGGTTTGAATAGATTTGGGCCACTCGGAGTCGGATACTCATGGAAAGGGTATTGTTTCTTAGAGATTTTTGTACTGGTTGGAGGTAAGTGACTTGTGTAACTTTGTGTGGGGGACCTCTCCCCTTAGGATATCTTTGCTGTTTTTTAAATGCCTTGTGCGTGAGGTGACAGGCGTTTACTTGTGCTAGTTGTTGAATATTCACTTTACCTGACTTATTTAGACTGTGTTCCTTCTCGCATTTAACTGTTAAAAAATGCAATTTCACTTGTTTTAGCTTAGGGAAAGAATGTTAGTAACTTATTTGCTCTAATTGACTAAATTATAATATCTGTCCTTTTTGTGAACATGCCAGGCACTAGATCTTTACCTGTTGCTTGTACTTGGTTTCTTTCTGCTAAATATTGAATTATTGTGATGTGTTTACGATTGGGACTTGCGGGTTCAATTTTCGGACATCCCTTGTTATTGGTATGATGGACTGCGGGTTCAATTCCCGTAAATCCTATGTTATTGGTATGATGGACTGCGGGTTCAGTTCCCGAAGATCCTCTGTTATTGATATGATGGACTGCAGGTTCAATTCCCCGAGATTCTCTTTTATTGGTATGATGGACTGCGAGTTCAATAATCGGAGATCCTCTGTTATTTATATGATGGAGTACGGGTTCAATTCTTGGAGATCCTCTGTTATTGATATGATGGACTACGTGTTTGATTCCCAGGAGATCCTCAGATATTGATAACAATGGACTACAGGTTCAATATCCGGAGCTCCATGTGGCATCCTAATATTGTGTGATTATTCTTGTATTGGTAGATTTTTTTGTAGCCTGTTCAGTTTTACTATTGTTTTGCTAGATACTTGAGATTTGCCGTATTTCCTACTGTCTATTCATTTCATATTTATTCTTATATTTATCTCGGTAGGGCTTCAACCTTCCTCGTCACTACTCCACTGAGGTTAGGCATGACACTTTCTCAGTATCGCTGTGGTGTACTCATGCTACTCTTCTGCACATTTTTGTTGTGCATATCCAGGTGCATCCGGCCAGGCATATCATGAGTGAGTTCGGATCTTGCTATCGGAGACTTGTGGTATATCTGTTGCGTTCGCAGATCCGAGAGTCTCCATCCATTTTATCCTGTAGTTAGCAGTATTGTTTTCCTGTTTTTCTCCGTTTTATTAGACACTCCTTATATTAGAGCTGTAGTTATGTTCTAAGAGCCTGTGTTGCCCGTAGGATTCCGGGTTTTGGGTAATACTTTCAGAAGTTGTTGTTCAGTGTATGTGCCAAGCGGCACCATTATACATTTCTTATTCTATTTAGTGTCTGTTACTATTTCTATTTCGAACTATTAAATTTTGCAATGTGTTAGGCTTTCCTAGTCATGAAGACTGGGTGCCATCATGATAGGTTCAAATTTGGTAAACTAGGGTCGTGACAAGTTGGTATAAGAGCTCTAGGTTCATAGGAGTCATGGGACACAAACCGATTATTTAGAGTCTCGTTGATCGGTATTGAGACGTCTATACTTTTCTACGGGAAGCTATATAACTGTTTAGCAAAAATCTTCACTTCATTGAACTCTTTGTCGTGCTATATTTTTGGCGTCGATTCTAATCTTTTGTCTTCTATTCTCTCACAGATGGTGAGGACACGAACGACCCAGGATGATCAGGCACCCACACCCCCTCCTGTAGCCGCTAGAGGTAGGGGCTAGGGCAGCGATCGTGGACGCGTGCGGGGTGCAGCTAGAGCACCTACACGAGCGGCCGCCGAGGTACCACCAGCGGATCCAACCAGGACTCAGGCGCCTGACACGCCCACAACCGCCACTACTCTAGCTATTCAGGAGGCATTGGTGCAGTTCACAAGCATGTATACTACGATTTCACAAGCAGGATTGCTTCCCTTTCCTGTAGCCACGTCCCAGGCCGGGGGAGGAGCCCAGAATCTCGCAGCCCGCACTCCAGAGCAGAGGGTATATATGGGATAGATTCCATATATTATCCCTGTCTAGCCTGCAGTACCGGTTCAGCCCGAGGATGGGGCAGCCGCTTCTGAAGATGAGCAGCGTAGACTGGAGAGGTTCAAGAAGTAAGACCCTCCTATTTCCAGTGGGCTAGCTACAGATGATGCTTTGGGGTTTTTGGAGGATTATCTCCACATCTTTCACACCATGGGTATTACTGACTCGAGCGGTGTCTCTTTTGCAGCTTTCCAGCTTCGAGGAGCGGCCTATGATTGGTGGCGCATTTTTGAGCTAGACATTCCGGACGAGGCTGCCTCCCTGACTTGGACTTAATATTTAGATATGTTTCAGCGGGAGTTTGTCATCCACAGCCTCCGAGATGCATGGCGCGCAGAGTTTGAGCATTTGCGCCCGGGCCCTTTGACTGTCTCTGAGTATGCCATCCGTTATACTAGGTTGGCCAGGCATGTGCCTGCATTGATGGCTACTGTTCGTGAGAGGGTTCGCCGGTTTACTGAGGGTCTTATTCCTTCCATCAAGTATGGCATGGCGCGAGAGTTAGAGATGGAAATACTACATCATCAGGTGGTGAGCATAGCCAAGAGGATAGAGGGTATGCATGCCAAAGAGCGAGAGGAGAGAGAGGCCAAGAGGTCTCGATAGTCTGGTCATTTCTCTGGTACCCGTACTTCAGGAGCATGATGTCATGGTAGAGGATATTTGGGTCGCTCAGTTCTCTCAACTCTTCCTTCATCCAGCAATACTCCAGCTCCTCCTATATCTCAGGATCCTTATTATGCACCTCCAGTTTCTAGTGCGCCTCCTGTACGGGGTACTCCCAAAGGTTAATCTAGCGGGGGTAGGCCCAGTCAGTCATAGCCACCGCTCCTACTATAACTTGTTATGAGTGCGGGGATACCCGCCACCTGGTTAAAATGTGCCCCAGATGTGGGAGGGGTGTGCCTTCTCAGACTCCACAACCTCAGCATGCTCCATAGGGTTAGCAGGCCATTGTTCCAGCTCCAACCGCCACTCGACCTGCCCAGCCAGCCAAGGGCAGGGATCGGGGAGATAGAGGTCACCCTCGAAGGAGCGGCGAGGCCAGATTTTATGCTATTCCTAATCGTACCGCGGCTGTCGCCTCCGATTCTGTCATCACAGGTATTATATTAGTTAGTCACAGAGACGCATCGGTTCTATTTGATCCTGGCTCTACTTATTCTTACGTGTCATCTTATTTTGCTCCGTATTTGGATACAGCCCGAGACACCTTGAGCTCTCCTATTTATATTTCTACTCCTGTGGGAGATTCCCTTGTTGTGGACCGCGTATATCGGTCATTTCTGGTTACTATTTGTGGTTTTGAGACCAGGGTAGATCTTTTATTACTTGATATGGTCCATTTTGATATTATCTTGGGAATGTACTGGTTGTTGCCCAGTATGCTATTCTTGATTGTCACACCAAGACCGTGATGCTAGCTCTGCCAGGTATTCCACATATTGAGTGGAGTGGTACTTTTGATCACACTCCCAGTAGATTTATATCCGTTCTTAAAGCTTAGCGTATGAGAAGGGGTGTGCCGCGTATCTAGCTTATGTGAGAGATGTCAGTGCTGATACCCATTCTGTTGACTTTGTTCGAGTAGTCTGGGATTTCCTCGATGTGTTTCCACCTGATCGTACGGGCATGCCACCCGATCGTATTGATTTTGGTATTGATTTATTGCCGGGCACTCAGCCCATATCCATTCCTCCTTACCGTATGACTCCTCCTGAGTTGAAGGATCAGTTACATGAATTGCTCGATAAGGGTTTTACTTGACCCAGTGTTTCACTGCGGGGTGCTCCAGTCTTGTTTGTAAAAGAAAAAGGATGGTTTATATGCGCATGTGTATCGATTATTGTCATTTGAACAAAGTTACAGTGAAGAACCGATATCCTTTGCCTCGTATTGATGATCTATTTGACCACCTTCAGGGCGCACATGTGTTTTCTAAGATGATTTGCGCTCAGGTTATCACCAGCTCAAGATTCGGGAGCCGTATATCCCGAAGACTGCTTTTAGAACTCGGTATGGTTATTACAAGTTCCTTGTCATGTCATTTGCGTTGACCAATGCCCTAGCAGTTTTTATGCATTTGATGCACAGTGTATTCAGGCCCTATCTCGACTTGTTTGTCATTATTTTCATAGATGATATTCTTGTACATTCCCGGAGTCAGGAAGATCATGAGCAGCTCCTGAGGACAGTGCTTTAGACCATGAGGGTAAAGAAATTATATGCAAAGTTCTCAAAATGTGAGTTTTGGTTAAGTTCCGTGGCGTTCCTAGGCCACGTGGTATCGAGTGAGGGCATTTGGGTAGATCTGAAGAAGGTAGAGGTCGTGCAGATTTGGCCTTGGCCCTTCTCAGCTACAAAGATCTGCAATTTCCTTGGCCCGGCTGGGTATTACTGTCATTTTGTGGAGGGGTTCTCATCGGTTGCAGCCCCTATGACTAGATTGACCCAGAAGGGTGCTCCCTTTTCAGTGGTCGGACGAGTGTGAGGCGAGCTTCCAAAATCTCAAGACAGCTTTGACTTAATCCCCTATTCTAATTTTGCCTACTGGTTCGGGGTCCTATACAGTTTATTGTGTTGCCTCACGAGTTAGGCTTGGAGCGGTGTTGATGCAGGACGGTAGGGTGATTGCCTACGCGTCCAGATAGCTGAAGGTACATGAAAAGAACTATCCTGTCCATGACCTTGAGTTAGCTGCTATTGTTCACGCCTTAAAGATCCGGCGTAATTATTTTTACGGCGTGCCTTGTGAGATTTATACGGATCATCGGAGTTTGCAACACTTGTTCAAGCAGAAGGATCTGAACTTGCGTTAGAGGAGATGGTTGGAGCTACTGAAGGATTATGATATTACTATTCTTTATCACCCGGGCAAGGCCAATGTGGTAGCCGATGCCTTGATTCGCTGGGCAGAGAGTTTGTGGAGTTTGGCATATTTACCAGCTTTAGAGAGACCCATGGAAATAGACGTGCAGGCTTTAGCCAGTCAGCTCATGCGATTGGACCTTTCGGAGCCCAGTTGAGTTCTAGCCTGTGTGGTTTCTCGGTCTTCATTGTTTGATCGTATCATGGAGCGCCAGTATGATGACCCTCATTTCCTTGTCCTCAAGGACACAGTTCAGCATGGCAATGCTAGGGATGTGACTATTTGAGATGACGGGGTCTTGAGGATTCAGGGTCAGATTTGTGTACCCAATGTTGATGATATTCGAGAGTTTATATTGACCGAGGCCCATAGCTCACGGTACTCCATTCATCCGGGTGCCGCGAAGATGTATCAGGATCTGAGGCAACATTACTGGTGGAGGCTGATGAAGAAAGATATAGTAGATTTTGTAGCTAGATGTCTCAATAGTCAGCAGGTAAAGGCTGAGCACTAGAGACCGAGAGGGTTACTCCAGCAGATAGAGATTCCGGAGTGGAAATGGGAGAAAATTACTATGGATTTTGCTATTGGTTTACCTCTGACGACGAGGAAATTTGATTCTATTTGGGTTGTTGTGGATCCGCTGACCAAGTCCACTTATTTCGTTCCAGTGTGTACTTCTTACTCAGCGGAGCGGTTAGCAGGTATTTATATCAGGGAGATTGTCTGTCTGCACAACATCCCAGTTTGTATCATCTCAGACAGGGTTTCAGTGTGTACATCATGGTTCTGGAGAGCCATCCAGCACGAGTTGGGTACCCAAGTGACTATGAGTACAGACGGACGGACAATCCGAGCGCACTATTCAGATTCTTGAGGATATGATCTGTGTGTGCGTGATTGAGTTTCAAGGGTCTTGGGATCAGTTCTTGTCATTGAATGAGTTTGCATACAACAACAGTTATCAGTCCAGTATTCAGATGGCGCGGTATGAAGCCTTATATGGTAGGAGATGCAGATCCCCGGTGGGTTGGTTCGAGCTGGGTGAGGCCAAGCTATTGGGTACTGATTGGTTTAGGATGCGGTCGAGAAGGTTGAGGTGATTCAGGATAGAATCTGTACGGCCTAGTCCAGATAGAAGAGTTATGCGTACCGGAAGATTCGTGATGTTTCCTTTATGGTTGGTGAGCGGGTTTTTCTTCGGGTCTCGCCTGTGAAAGGAGTCATGAGGTTTGGAAAGAAAGGGAAGTTGAGCCCGAGGTTCATTGGTCCATTTGAGTTTTTGAAGCAGATTGGAAAGATTGCTTATGAGCATGCTTTACCTCCTAGGGGTTCATCTGGTATTTAATGTCTTCATGCTTCGGAGGTATCACGGTGACCCGTCTCACGTGTTGGAGTTCACTTCAGTCCAGTTGGACAATGACTTGTCCTATGTTGAGGAGCCAGTGGCCATATTAGACAGGCAAGTCCGAAAGCTCAGGGCAAAGGATATAGCTTCAGTAAAGGTTCAGTGGCGGGGTCAGCCGGCCGAGGAGGCAACTAAGGAAACAGAGCAGGATATGAGCAGCCGATACCCTCATCTTTTTGCTACTTCAGGTATGTTCTCTATGCTCATTCAAGGACGAATGAATGTTCAAGTGTGGGAGGATGTGACGACCCAGCCGATCTTCTTTGGAATTTCTGCCTCGTTCCCCCCATTAACTGCTTCCCCTAAGTTCATTTATGCTATTTTGGTTTGTCGGAACGTTCGGTAATAGAATTCGGAGTGTTTTGGGACACTTAGTCCCTAAATGAGAATTTAAGTGTTGTAAAGTGGTCCTAATCAAAATAGTGTGACCACGACCTCAAAATGGAAATCCGATGGTTCCGTTAGCTCTGTTAGGTGATTTCGGGGTAGGGAGCGTGTTCGGAATGTATTTTGGATGTATGTAGCTCATTTAGGCTAGAAATGCCGAAAGTTAAAATTTTTTATCCGATGGTCGGAACGGGATTTTGGAAGTTTCTGTAGCACTATCATGTCATTTGGGACATGCGTGCAAACTTTCAGGTCAATCAGACATTTTTTGGTTAGGTTTTGAATCGAAAGCGAGTTTGGTTAAGTTTTGAAGTTTTTAAGTTCAAATCATTGATTAATTCTAGTTTCCGGAATTGTTTTAGGCGGCTTAAGGATTGGTACAAGTTTGAATGATGTTATGGGATGTGTCCGTAGGTTTGGTTGAGGTCCTGGGCGCCTCATGTGTGTTTCGAATGCTCAATGGGGAGATTTGTATTTAAAAAAGTTTCTGTTGTTCTGTTGCAAACTTTTCCTTCTCTGCGATCGCATAGGGATTTTGTGCTAGACTCATTTTTCCTTCAATGCGATCACACTCCCCCTAATGCGATCGCATAGCTCTGCCTCCCCATTCTATGCGTTTGCAACCCTTCCTATGCATTCGCACTGAGTAACCTGGGCTAGTGCCTCAGGGCCAAAATCCTTCTATGCGATCGCATAGCCCTGTCTGCAATCGCATAGCTTCACCTTCCCCATTCTCTGCGATCGCATTGCTTCCTCTGCGTTCGAATATGCCATTTTTCAGGCCTTCAATTTTTACTCTACGCGATCGCATCCCTTCTTATGCGATCGCATTGAACAAATGATCTGAGCATATATAAACATTCCAAAATGAATCCTTCTTCCATTTTAAAAAAAAAACTCAAGCTAGAGGGCTCGGCTTTGGGAGAGTTTTGGAGGGCTTTTCAGAGGAAACTATTGGGTTATGATTCCTTACTCCTCTATGACTAAAACACACTAATCTAATCATGATTTCAACCTTTAATTTCGAATTTTTGAATTAAAATTGGGGTAAAGTTCTTAGACCTAATTGTGAGGATTTGAAGAGGCATTTGACCTTCGATTCTGGAGATTTTAGTATGGTTAGACTCGTGAGAGTAAAAGGTTTCTGAAAATGTGAAAATTATTCGATTCTGAGATGTTGACATGAAGGGCATTTTGGTCATTTTACCTATTTTCGCGCCTTAGCTTTAATTTTAATAGTAGAATTAGTTACTTGCGATGTTATTTACGATATGTAATTGGTTCGAATAGATTTGGGCCACTTAGAGTTGGATACTCGTGGAAAGGGCATTGTTTCTTAGCGATTTTTGTAGGGGTTCGAGGTAAGTGACTTGTCTAACTTTGTGTGGGGGACCTCTCCCCTTAGGATATCTTTGTTGTTGTTTAAATGCCTTGTGCGCGAGGTGAGGACGTGTACTTGTGCTAGTTATTGAAAATTCACTTTACTTGACTTATTTATACTGTGTTCCTTCTCATATTTAACTGTTAAAAAATACAATTTCACTTATTTTAGCTTAGGGAAAGCAAGTTAGTACTTATTTGATCTAATTGACTAAATTGCAATATCTGTCCTTTTTGTGAGCATGCTAGGCTCTAGATCTTTACCTGTTGCTTGTACTTGGTTTCTTTCTGTTAAATATAGAATTATTGTGATGTGTTTACGATTGGGGTTGCGGGTTCAATTCTCGGATATCCTCTGTTATTGGTATGATGGACTGCGGGTTCAATTCCTAGAGATCCTCTGTTATTGGTATGATGGACTATGGGTTCAATTCCCGGAGATCCTCTATTATTGGTATGATGGACTGCAGGTTCAATTCTCGGAGATCCTTTGTTATTGATATGATGGACTACGGGTTAAATTTTTGGAGATCCTCTATTATTGATATGATGGACTACAGGTTCGATTCCCGGGAGATCCTTAGATATTGGTAAAAATGGACTGCGGGTTCAATTCCCCAAGCTCCATGTAGCATCATAATATTGAGTGATTGTTCTTGTATTGGTATATTTTTAATTGTAGCCTGTTCAGTTTTACTATTGTTTTGCTAGATACTCAAAATTTACTATATTTCCTACTGTCTATTCATTTCATATTTATTCTTATGTTTATCTCAGTAGAGCTTCGTCCTTCCTCGTTACTACTCCACCAAGGTTAGGCTTGGCACTTACTGAGTACCGCTGTGGTGCACTCATTCTACTCTTCTACACACTTTGTTGTACAGATCGAGGCGCGTCTGGCCAGGTGTATCATCAATGAGTTCGGAGCTTGCTATCGGAAACTTGAGGTATATCTGCTACATCCGCAGACTGGAGAGTCTCCGTGCATTTTATCCTGTAGTTAGCAGTATTATTTTCAGATGTTTCTCTGTTGTATTAGACACTCCTTATATTAGAGCCGTACGTATGTTCTCATATCCTATGTTTCCCTTTGGATTCCAGGTTTTGGGGTAATACTTTCAGAAGTTGTGTGTTCAACGTATGTGCCAAGCGGCACCGTTATACATTTCTTATTCTATTTAGTGTTTGTTACTGTATTTATTTCGAACTGTTAAATTCTGCAATGTGTTAGGTTTAACTAGTCCCGAAGACTGGGTGCCGTGACATTTGTTTTGAATATATGCTAGCTTATGTGCCTTTTATTTGTAAACCGCTTTTGTCATTATTTTAAAGGAATTGCCATGTTGTGAAAATGCGTCTCCAACCACGTCGCAATCAATGCACCCGTAATTGTCAACACACTCCGACTCCGTTGAGATTTGGATTTGGGTCGCAACTATGCGCACCCGAGTTTAAGAAAGTAAATTATTAAAAATGCGCCTAAAGTTTCTAACACGTTATTATCTTTTTGGAAGGCCGTGAAATTCGGTAAACGGCCTATCCCGAGATCTAATTAACTGAATATGAAATTTATTGAGGGCCCCACACTTTAATAATTTTATTTGACGAGGCTCGTCTCATTTTTATTTAAAGGCCGATCCTAAAACAACTATGATTTTCTATTTATTTTTTATTTGTCTCTTAATATAAAAGAAACATCCTAATTACTATTTGCAAAATCACAAAATGATTTTGAAAAAAAGTCCAGAGCTGGGTAAATCATCTTCAACAAAGGCCCAAGCTAACTGAATAACTCCTTTTTAAAATGGCCCAACGTGAGGCCCAAAGCCTAATTTGAAACAAAAACAAACACACATGATCCCTAAGGCATGGCACGAATTCCATGAACATGCCGAGTTCAAAAAAGAATATCGCTAATGAAATGCTTATTGAATTTGGATCTCAACCATTAATCGTTCAAGAGACAATTAAATCAATGCCAAACTGAGTACACCGAATTGATTTAGCTAAAACTTCTTATAAAAAAACAACTAATTCCAGACTGCTTATCTTCTGGATTCAATACAATCAGAACAAGGAACAATTCCATGTGCTCTTTTAAACGAATCACTATTCTGGTACAGGCAGTGGGTGAAGCAAATGGCAAATTGACACCAACTCCTCCCTTTTCAGTATTCAATTTAACCCTAACAGACTAATAACATGACTTGTAGCACATCATGGATTTAAAACTGACTAGCATGTTTGCCCACATCAGATTTCTAAGAGATAAACAAGTGCACAAATGTAAACCAACAATTCAAACAACAGTTCATTTACAATTCCAATATATCAAAGTTTTAAACACAACTTCATATTAAACATCACTGAAATAGGTAACTGATATTAACGAGCTAAAAATAAGCTAGGAAAGCAAGACGTATGATAGTAAGAGATCATAGTCTTCATTTCCTCTTCATCAAACCAAACCATGAACTATTTTTACAAGCTCGGAATCGAGGATAAGTACCTGGAAGCCAAGACACAAAATAAAAGAGAGGAGATCACCAGCCCATACTCAAAACAATGAAGTCAATTTCAACTCTACAATCAATGCAGCAAACCCAGAAACAAATAGCACTAAATCTCACACAAAGAAATTCAAACACAAATGGACCAGAATGTGCTCAAAAGCAGCCAGAGACTCCCTGAACTCGAACCAAACCCAAATCTAAAGATATTTAAGCCATTCTACTCTTTTATCGATGGGAGGTCTTATCTGCAGCTGAAAATCTAATTCAAACTCTAATCAAACTTCCAATAGAATAGTACTTTGATAGCATTACTATTTTTGTTTTTTTTTTGTTTTTAAGAAAATAAAATCTAATAGGGTGTTCAAACTTGACTTTCAGATTTGAAACTTGAACGGTATTTTTGTGGGGAATGTGAGGGCTCCAAAACTTGTGTGTTAAGGAAATATTCATGCCTTTTTATAGGCCAAAGGAGGGGCAACCTTCACATTTTAGTTTTTCCTATTAGTCCCTCTTTATTTTTCAAATTAGCCCTTTATTTCCTAACTTGTGTCACAAGTTAATACACTACAATTACTAAAATTACACTAAAATCCTACTTTGGAAGGCTCTAGAAGATCCTAGTTTCAACTACCATGTGCTACCTAATCCTAAATGTCCAAACTATTCTTTATCTAGACTAAAATTTACCAAATGACCCAATCCCTTTACCTCAGTCAGCAATTAGGATTAAGCACTAAAAGGAATTCACAAGTTCAACTAAACCTGAACAAACTAACTAAACTAATACTGATTACTAACTAAACTAAGCTAACCAATCAACTAATATAAGATTAACAATTAACCAAAACAAAACCAAACAAAGCTCAAGCAAAATCAAATAACAGATTATCTACTCTAATGAAAGCAAATTTAAGAACACCATATCAACTTATGGACTTAAATCATAGATGTAGCAAAACTAAAATGTAAGATAATATGCTTGACCCTAATTTCAAATCATTATCATGGATAAAATACAAGTAAATGGAAATAAAAGAAATCTTCATACTGAACACATGCCAATTAACAGACAAATAAAACATGCGAGCAAATCCTAAATTAACTTAATCGAGAAGAGAAAACAATCGATAACAAAGGTGAATGAACTAGAAGACATTACCTATGGAGCCATAAACGGAGGCTGGAAAAAACGATTCGAGCCTCGAAATAATGTATTCGTTTGTTCTTACCAAATAACAAATGAACATGTTATTTCGTAACTCGAATCCAACACTAAACTCAGGGAATCCAAAAGAAACGAGCAAACTCAAATTCTGAAAATTCTGTCATCTCCATGATTGAGATTTGAACAGTTAGGCTAACATTCGAGAGAAACCAATGAGGATTTTGGGATGATAAAGGTTGGAGGAGGGTAGGGTGTGAATTTGGACGAGTTTGGTTGATTTAGGATTTTCACCGGAGATATTCGATCTAATCTTTGAGGAGTTGGGTTATGAATCAAGGGAGGTGGTTATGTGGGGTTGAAAGAGGAGGAGAAGGGGAGTTCCTGGTGACATTTTGAGGTCTTTTGAAGCTCTGCCGCCGGCGGAGGCTATTTTTGGCCGGCGGCGGACGGCGGAGAGCGGTGGAGGGAGATGAGGTACGAGGAAGATAAAATTGTCTCTAACATTGTGAAGATTTTATTACCTTTTTATGTAATATCCCACAAGGGATCTGGACCGTCAATTTAATGGGGACGAACAGACGAGATCGAAATTACACAAAACTGGGTCGTTTTAGGGTGTAACGGGGTGGACTAGGCATTGATTTTGGGTCGAATTGGGGGAATTTGTGTGGGATTGGGCTGGTTATTTGAGATTGGCCCAAAACTAATTAGCTCTCTTTGTGTTTTAATTTCATTTGTTTTCCTTTTTATTTGTTTTTCTTCTTTTCTCTTTTTTATTTATTTCTTTCATTTTGTATTTTTTCTAATTTTATTAAAATGATAAAATAAAACTCACCATAAAATATACACTAAATATTTGATTTCCTGATTAATTCCTTAATTAAAATGCAAATTAATACAAATTTTAACTAAAAATGCAAAACGGACTATTCTTGTCATTTTCTTTATATTTTATTCTAAATAAATTAACCCCTAATTAATATCAAAAATGGGAAATTAAATAAAAATGCAAATGTATTTTTTTGTATTTTTCATATGAATTAAAATACACAAATAAAATGCAAATAATTAACACAAAATTCACAAAAATCGTAAAAATAAGGAAAAATCTTTTTATTTGAATTGTTAAAATAATTCATATATAGGGCAAAAATCACGTGCTCACAAGTGGTGTAGAGGGAGAGAATGCCCAGGGCTTTCTGGACAAGTGTCATAGGATGCTTCATACTGACGGTATTTTGGAGACCAGCAGGGTCGCTTTTTCCGCCTATCAATTTTCAGGACCTGCTTTCACTTGGTGAGAGAATTTCGAGAGGCGTAGGCATTTTTGTGCAGCACCCATTTCTTGGTAGCAGTTCTCCGTTCTCTTTCTGGAGATGTATGTGTCGTAGTCTCGCAAAGATGAGCTGCATATGCAGTTTGAGTGGTTGCACTAGGAGAGGTTAATTTATCACAGTATGAGTTGAGGTTTTCTGAGTTGGCTCATCATACGATTTGGTTGGTTCCGACAGATCTAGAGAGGATCAGGAGGTTTGTTGATGTTCTTACTTATATGCTCTGTATTATTATGATCAAGGAGAGGGTATTTGGTGCTACATTCGAGGCGGTTGTGGATATTTCCCGAGAGATTGAGTCTTTTCATCGTCAAGAGCGACAGAGAGGGAGGCCAAGAGGCCTCAAGGATCTGGCAACTATAGTGATACTTCTTCAAGGGGGCTAGTTTTAGCACCCGTTCATTCAGGCCTACTTAGCCAGCTCAGCCAGGTTATCGTGGGATATCTTCGGGTCGTTATTATCATGGATCTCAGCAAGTCCAGTCATCACTTAGTGCCCTCTCAACTCAGAGTTCATCACGTGCTCCTTCAGTTTAGGGCTCTTCTATGTCGAGCACATCTTCTAGTCAATCCGATGCAAGGGGTTCCCTTCAGCCCCCTTCTCCAGCACCTGAGAGTTGTTATGAGTGCGCAGAGATGGGCCACATGTGGAGACACTGTTCTCGTCACGCTACTTGTTCATCCCAGTGGGGGGTTAGTCATCGACTTTAGCACCAGTTGCTTCGCCACCACCCACTCAGCCAGCTAGGGTTGGAGGTCAGTCAGATAGGGTTCGCCCAGAGGGGGAGGTCAATCAGGGGTAGTCATGCCCATTTCTATGCTCTTCCATGTTGACCTGATGCCATTGCCTTAGATGTTGTTATTACAGGTATTGTTTCCGTAAGCCACAGAGATGCATCTGTATTATTTGATCCCATATCCACCTTTTTTATGTGTCATCATACATTGCTTATTATTTGGGTACGCCCCGTTTGATTCTTTCTTTACCTGTTCATGTATCTACCTCGGTGGGCGAAACTGTTATTGTAGACCGTGTGTACCGGTCATGTGTGGTGATTATTAGGTATCTTGAGACCCGAGATGATATTTTATTATTGAGTATGCTGGATTTTGATGTCATTCTAGCATATATTGGCTATCTCCATATCGTGTTATTTTAGACTGTAATTCTAGGACAGTGACATTGACCATATCGGGTGTGCCACGGATGAGTGGCGAGATGTGACTGATTATGTTCCAATCAAAGTGATCTCTTTCTTGAAGTCCCAACATATAGCTGGGAAGGGTTGTATGTCGTATCTTGTCTTTTGTGAGGGATGGCAGAGTTGAGGCTTCCAGTATTGATTCTGTCCCAATTGTGAGGCACTTCCCTAATGTATTTACTGCAAACCTATTAGGCATGCTGCCGGACAGGGATATTGATTTTGGTATTGACCTGGGGCCAGGCACTCAGCCCATTTCTATTTTATCATATCGTATGGCACCAGTGGAGTTGAAGGAGTTAAAGGAGCAGCTTCAAGAACTTCTAGAAAAAGGGTTTATCCGGCCTAGTGTGTCACTTTGGGGTGCACCGATTCTGTTTGTGAAGAAGAAGGATGGCACAATGAGAATGTGCATTGATTATAGGCAATTAAACAAGGTAACAACAAAGAACAAATATCCTTTGCCTCACATCGATAATTTATCCGACCAGCTTCAAAGACGAGGGTTTTCTTTAAGATTGATCTTTGTTCGGGTTATCACCAGTTGAAGATCATAGATTCGGATATTCTCAAGACTGCCTCAGGACCAGATATGGTCACTATGAGTTCCTGGTTATGTCTTTTAGGCTGACCAATGCCCCAACATCATTCATGCATTTGATGAACAGCATTTTCCGGCATTATCTTGATTCGTTTGTCATAGTCTTCATTGAAGATTTCTAGTATATTCGCATGGTCAGGAGGGGTACGCGGAGCATTCTAGAGTTGTATTGCAGAGATTGAGGGAGGAGAATCTTTATGCGAAGTTGTCTAAGTGTGAGTTTTGGCTCGGCTCAGTGGCATTTTTAGGACATGTGGTATCCGGTGAGGGTATTCAGGTATATCTAAAGAAGATAGAGGCGGTGAAGACTTGTCCCAGACTGTCCTCAGCTACTGAGATACACCTTTTTCTTGGTTTGGTAGGCTATTATTGCCGATTGTTCAGGGATTCTCATCTATCACGTCGCCCTTGACTAAGTTGAACCAGAAATGTGCTTTATTTGTATGGTCGGACGAGTGTGAGGACATCTTTTCAGAAGCCCAAGACAGCTTTGACCACATCTCCAGTGTTGGTTTTGCCATCAGCTTCAGGTTCATATATAGTGTATCATGATGGTTAGAGAGTACAGATTGGTTGTGTGTTGATGCAGGAGGGTAGAGTTATTACATATATTTGCTCGTCAGTTGAAGCCAAATGAGAAGATACACCCCGTTCATGATTTGGAGCTGGCTTTCATAGTTCATGCATTAATGATTTGGAGGCTCTACTTGTATGGTGTGTCTTGTGAGGTATTCCCTGATCATCGCAGTCTTCAGCATTTGTTCAAGCAAAAGGATCTTAATTTGAGGCAGCAGAGATGGTTGGAGTTCCTTAAGGATTATGATATCACTATATTGTACCATCTGGGAAAGGCCAATGTGGTGGCCAATGCTTTGAGCTGAAAGGCAGTGAGTACGGGAATTTGGCATATATTCTAGTTGGGGAGAGACCTTTTTAGTTAATGTTGAGGCCTTGGCCATTCGATTTGTGAGGTTGGATATTTCAGAGACAAGTCGGGTATTGGCTTTTGTGGTTTCTCAGTCTTCTTTATATGATCATATCAGAGAACGCCAGTATGATGATTCGTATTTGCTTGTCCTTAGGGACAGAGTTCAGTATGATGATGCTAGATATGTGACCATTGGTGATAATGGAGTGTTGGGGATGCAGGGCCGGATTTGTTTGCCCAATGTCGATGGGCTGCGAGAGTTTATTTTGGAGGAGGCCCATAGCTCGCAGCATTCCATTCATCCAGGTGCCGCGAAGATGTACCGGTATGGGAGGCAGCACTACTACTGGAGAAAAATAAAGAAAGACATTGTGGGGTTTGTAGCTCGGTGTATCAATTGTAAGCATGTAAATATAGCATGAGAGACCGGGTGGCTTGCTTTAGCAGATGGTTATTTCGAAGTGGAAGTGGGAGAGTGGACTTTGTTGTTATAATTCCACATACTTTGAAGAAGTTTCATGCTATTTGGGTGATTGTGGATCGCCTGACCAAGTCCGCACACTTCATTCCCATCTGTACTACTTATTCTTCGGAGCGATAGGAAGATATTTATATCTAGGAGATTCTTCGATTACATGGTGTCCTAGTTTCCATCATTTCAGATAGGGGCACTCTGTTTACACCATAGTTTTGGAGGTCTGTGCAGTGAGAGTTGGGTACTCAGGTCGAGTTGAGCACAACTTTTCATCCTCTGACGGACGGCACTTCAAACGTACTATTCAGATATTGGAGGACATGTTGTGTGCTGTGTTATTGACTTCAGAGGGTCATGGGATCAGTTTCTACTGCTCACAGAGTTTGCTTATAACAATAGTTACCAGTCGAGTATTTAGAAAGCTCCATGTGAGGATTTTGTACATGATGCGTTGGAAAAAAGTGAAGCTGATATAGGAGATGATCCATACAGCACAGTCGAGACAAAAGAGTTATGCTGATAGGAAGGTTCGAGATGTTTCCTACATGGTTGGCGAGAAGGTTCTGGTGAAGGTTTCACCCATGAAGGGTGTTGTCAGATTTGGGAAGAAAGGGAAGTTGAGTCCATGGTTCATTGGGCCTTTTGAGGTACTTCGCATGAATGGGGAGGTGGTTTATGAGCTTGTTTTACCACCCATATTGTCGAGTGTGCATCTGGTATTTCATGTTTCTATGCTCCGGAAGTATATTGGACATCTGTCTCACGTTTTGGATTTCAGCACGGTTTAGTTGGAGGATGATTTGACTTATGGTGTGGAGCCAGTAGCTATTTTGGGTCGTCAGGTTCGGAAGTAGAGGTTAAAAGATATAGCCTCAATCCAAGTGCAATGGAAAGGCCGGCCCGTCGAGGAGACTACCTTGGAGACCAAGCGAGAGATGCAGAGCAGATATCCTCACCTGTTTGAGGCATCATGTACGTTTCTTGACTCGTTCGAAGACAACCGTTTGTTTAAGTTGGGGAGGATTTGACGACCCGGCCAGTCGTCTCATGAGTTACCGCCCCGTTTCCTCCATTTATGATTTTTATTACTTTGGTTATCCATGTTTTGAGTACTGGCTTGGTTAGATTTGATTCCGAAGTGGTTTTGGTGAGGTTTTAGACACTTAGTCTGTTTTAAGAAGGCTTAAGTTGGAAAAGTCAACCGGATATTTAATTATGTATTAGAGGGCTCAGATGTGAGTTCCAATGGTTGGGTTAGCTTCGGTAGGTAATTTATGACTTAGGAGTGTGATCAGAATGGGTTATGGAGGTCCCGAGTAGATATAGGCTTGATTTGACAAAGATGATATTTTAGCAATTTCCAGTTGATAGGCCAGATTTTGATATAGGTGTTGGAATGGAACTTCGAGGGTTGCAGTAGCTTCATTGTGTCATTTGGGATGTGTGTGCGAAATTTCAGGTCATTCGGGTGTGGTTTGTTTGGGTTTTGATCAAAAGTGTATTTCAGAAGATTTTTAGAAACTTAGGCTTGAATCTGATGTGTTTTTGGTGATTTGATGTTGTTTGAGGTATTTTGATGATTGGAACAAGTTTGAATAAGGTATTAGGATGTGTTGGTGCTTTTAGTTGAGGTCATAGGGGCCTCGAAGTAATTTTGGGTGCTTTATGGAGGAGTTTGATGTTGATTGCATCTTCACATTTTACTGTTTCTGGTGTTTTCGCACATGCGTTCTGGATACCGCATGTGCGGTGTCGCATAAGCGGGAGAAGAACCAGATAAGTGGTTTTAGAAGAAATGTTTGGAACCGCAAATGCGGTAGACAGCTCGCACCTGCGGAGCCGCAGATTCGGTTGTGGTCCCTTATATGAATTTCGCAGAAGCGGTCGGTTCGACCGCAAATGCGGTAGCACAGAAATCGTTTTTTGATCACAGATGCGGAAATGCCTGGGAAGACCATATATGTTATTTCATTTTGCAATTTTGGGTTATTTTACCATCGTTGCCTTCGACCTTGGGGCTTTTTGGGCGATTATGAAGACAAATCAAGAGACTTCGTTAAGGTTAGAATTTTTGCACCTAAAACACATTTCTATGGTAGTATTTCATGGATTAAAGCTATAACTAAAGGGATTAAAGGGATTAAAGGGTTAAAATAGAGGATTAGGGCTTGAGCATAATAGACTTCTAAATGCGAATTTGAGGGGTGATTTGGACTCCGATTCTTGTATTCTTGATATGAATGAACTCGTGGGGAGACGAGAAATCAAATTATGTGAAAATTTATGAGTTTCGAGAAGTGGGATCGGGGGTCGGGTTTTGCTGATTTCAGGATTTGTGCTCTTTATTGAGTGTTTTCTCTTGGGCTTTGTTACCTTAGCATATTTTGATGCCCTCGTTCTGATTTTTGATAGATTTGACGATTCGAGGGGCAAAGGCGTTGCGAGGTATAGATTTAGCTGGTTCGAGGTGAGTAATGATAGTAAATGATGTCCTGAGGGTTTGAAACCCTGGATTTCACATTGTAGTTTTATATTGAGGTGACGCACACACTTGACGACGAGCGTGAGATCGTGCACTATTGGGAATTATGACTTGGTCCGCCTCGATTGACAATTTTACCGCATATTTGGTTGAAAACTATTTGTTATCATCATTACTTGGGTTGGATGTCATATTTGGGCCTAGTGCCAACTATTTGAACTCTTTGGGGCTTTTTATTGATATTTTCCTCACTGTTTGACTCATTTTCTTGAACTCAGTCATGTTAATTTCCACAGTTTTACTACTCAGCATGTTTACTCAGTTTTAAGACTTAAATGATATTTGGGTTGAGAAGCACTGTTTTACAATTGCCCGAGAGTCTTTTGAGTATTTTTGACTGAGTAAGGCCAAGGGCCTATATTGTGAGGAAACATTGACACGGATTTGAGGCCGAGGGCCAAGATTTGATTGACAATGATGGCTAAGATTTGATAAACAATATGGCTTATTATTGCGCTTGGGCCGTAAGGGGCCCCTCCAGGAGTCTGCACACCCTAGTGAGCGCGGTTACCAATTATGATATAAGATTGAGACCGAGGGGCTAGTAATGTTCTGAGATATTGCCCAAGGGGATGGTTTGTTGATATTGTGCCCAATGGAAAACTTCTATTTGTTTCATTTATCATAATTATCTGTCAATTACCTGTTTACTAGTTTAAAGTGCATTTTACTTGATTTTACTTGTTTTCCTAATTTTAAGTGATTTTACTGCTTTATTGTATAATGCCTTGTGTTTTTACATATTTTCTTACTTTCAACCATTATTTCTATTCGTTACTCACTGAGTTGGAGTACTTACTTTACTCCCTGCACCTCGTGTGTAGATTCAGGCATTGCTGACTCTGTCAGTACGAGTTGAGTGCTCTCGACAAACTTCGGAGGCCACGAGACAGTTGCTTGGCATCCGCAGACCCGTGTTTCTCCTTCTTATTCATTTCTATATCTTTTCAGACAATTGTACTAGTTATGACTTTAACAAACCTGTATTATGGTTTAGAGGTGCTCGTGACTTTTGATACCCCGGTTAGGGCTGCGTTGGGTTAGATTTTCCACATTATTATTGATATTTTTGTTATTTTTTATTATTAAATCATGTTAAGACTATCTGCTAAAAACATAAATTGGATTTAATTGGCTAATCTTGTCTTCACGAGAGACGCAATCACGATCAGGTTTGAGGCAACCATCGCGTTTGCGAAATATGGGCTGCCAAGATAGATTCGCATTTGTGAAGAACCCTGCCACATTTGAGAATCATTCGTTTTCGCATTTGCAAAGTATTGGGTCATAAATGCGACCCTGACATGAAAACTTCTGGTTCGCATTTGCAATAAGATATTCGTATTTGTGAATGCCGTGTCGCAAATCCGACATCTGCAACATGTTAAATGTTGAGCCGTGCCCGAGATTTGACTTTTAGGGCTGGACGGGCCTGGGATTTGACTTTTGTTGACTTTTTAAAAATTGAAAAAAATACAACTTTATTAATTGAAATTATTTTCTCTTGTATTGTGTGATGTATTCAATTCATCGTTGGCTAGATTGAGCCATGCAGATGCAAATTTGTGAAGGAAAAGGGCTAAATTGAGTGTTGAGTTATCTGAATTGAGTTAAGTGTCTTGCCTAACTTTGTTCAGGGAATTTTTCTTACTATTTGACATTATTTGCGACATGCGGGGTTGTTACATATATGAGGTGATGAGTGTATATATATGTGCCAGGGTCAATCATGCTCAAGGTAGATTATGTTATAATTGTGTCTTGTAGAATTTCGTGACCTCTTTTCTTTATGCCTTGCTTGACTTGTAGATATTAAGTACATGGTCAAGACTTAGATTATTATAACTTGATCAAATTTGATGAAAATTCTTAGAATACACTATTGTGTCTAATTCGGTCATCACTATGCGTAATCATCAATATATTGCTACAACCGATATTGCTGAGATACTAAATTATATAATTGTGTGGTTGATCATTCATGCCATTTGTGGAAGTACCTAAATAATACAATTTTTGAGTGTTCTTTGAATCATTATTGGCATGTAAAGTTGTGATTAGAATTTGTTTGGAATATTCGTTTAAAACATTCTCGTTAATACTTCCTGCCCCACTTTTCATTGATATATATATGCTTTGTAAGGAAGAGTGTAAAGCACAAAAGATGATGTCATGCCAGTTTTTATACATTATCTTGTAAGAAAGAGTGTAAAGCACAAAGGTTGATGCCTGCCATATCATTTGAGCGTAAAAGCACGAAGTGAGATGCGGTGCTATATCATTGAGAGTAAAAGCACTAATGGTTAAATCGTGCCATATTATTTTAGAGTAAAAGCACGAGGGGTGATGCCATGTCATTTCATTTATATTGTTATGCTTTTATATTATCGTGAGATCATGTCACAATGGATGTTTCCGTGCATGCGAGGATGAGGGACATGCATTATGTTGTGATATCTCGTTTCCGTGTATATGTTCATGTATTTATCCTGAGCATTTATTGTCGTACTTATAGATCTCATATGACTTGTTCTTATTGTCCGATCCTTGCTCTCTACTTCAATCATTGTTGAGTTATCCAGGTCTTCTACTTGCTTAACTTGTATATATCATGCCTATTTCTTGCTCTTATAATTACACTCATAACGTATCTATTCTGTTGCACTTTACTACATGCCTTCACCATGCTAGCCATTCGTGCCTGGACTTGTGAATTTGTAAAGATCATGTACTCCTTTCTTATTTGTTATGCTGGTACCTAGGCCTCCACATTCCCAGTTAGGGGAAGTTGATATTTCTGTGTTTTCTTAATTGTTGTCATTACTCATATGTCTTCTGCCTAATCTACTTTTGTTGCTCAAATTTATATCCTTGTTTGTTATTACTTCTTGCGAATTTCCTACTTTATAATTCTTGTTATCGATTGGTACTGTTATACGTATATTGGGTGAGAATGAGATAAAAGCACGAAGGGTATTGCCGTGTAATTGACTTAGTATCTCAATACATTCGTTATACTATGGAAGTTATGAAGTGACCGTTGTGTTTCTGGTTTCATTCGAAGGGAAAGATTGGCCGAGGTAGTGGAAGTTACTAAATTGTTATCTCTGCTAAATCTCAATTGTTGTTTTGCATGTTCGTTTCATGTATTCCTTTTATGTTATATCGTAGGATAGTTCTATTGCTAGGTTACAATGCAGGTTTTATCAGTGAGTATCTTTAAACTAAAAAGCCTCGTCACTCATTTGGCGAGGTTAGACAACACTTACCAGTACATGGGGTCGGTTGTACTTATATTATACTTCTGCACATTGCGTGCAGATTTTTGGAGCAGAGCTGCTGGTGATGTCGGGTGCTAATTCTGAAGATGTTCGTGCATTTCGGATATAGCTGCTTTTCCTTGGTGTCTTAGATTTTGGAAATCTGGTTAATGTAAATTTCAAACAGATCGTGAAATTTATTTTGCCAGCTTTGTAAATTTCCAATCTTAGATGCTCATGAGTCGTACTACCAATTATTAGTTAGAAAATGTAATATTCAATTAATTCTTCTGTATTCTCCTATAATGTCAGTTGGGTTGTATTTTTTATTAGTTGGATTATCTTAGGATCGGGTTAGGTGCTATCACGATTAGTAATCTTTGGATCATGAAGCTTATGCTTCACGCACCTGCCCTTTTTCGTCGCTCTCCCTCTCTGATTATCCCCAAAAATTATTTGTGAGTGTGAATATCTTGGAAAGAAAGAAATAGACGGGATGAAGCCGTGTGGTCCATGGAAGGAAAATTTTGTGATAGAAAATAATAAAATTCTGTTTTGGAAAATATTTTCTCACTTCGAAAACGGACACTGATTTTTGAGTGGCAATATAGAGGAAAATCAATTTAAGGGGTGAGACCCATTTGAACTTTCTTTTTTCACTCCTCTTTGATTTTTCTTTTGTTTTTTTCCATTTTTTCTTTATGTTTTCTTCTTCTCTTTTTTTTTTGTTTGTTTTCAATTCTATTCTTTTGAAGATGAAACAAAATTGTTAATTATCTAAACTAATGTGATATTAAAAGAAAGAATTTTATTTAATAATCAAACTACTACTCAATATTTTATTAGAAGGGAAGCTCGGGCCAACCTATGTCTCAGTAGCTGCCCGAGAAAGGATCGAAGGTCAGCTGACTGAGGAGTTAGTATTGATTCATGCAAAGATGCTCCTTTGAAGCTGGAGTAAGGAATTGTCCACCTCATCACCCCGAAGAGCAGTGGCTCTGTTGTTTTGCACGCCTACAGAGAGAGACTTCAAAAGTACCGACGCTCAATCGAAAGAATAGTTGGGGTTTCTGGAGGTGGTGGAGGGGTTGCATGTGCAATCCAGGGTGTGAATACTGGATTCATGGTAGTTAGAATCTCCAGGGTGAAGAAGGGAAGATCTACCACCTGAATTGGGTTCTGGATTTGGACAAAATGTGGAGGCATGTTCCAGTCTCCCCTCATTGCATGGACTTGATAGGTATTTATACTCGGGGCTATGGAGCTTAGAATATTGTTCAACCATATTCGGTTGATATAGTTTTCCGTGGCCTCTCGAACTCATTTGGATATTAGTTGTGCGATGTAGTGTGAGTTTTGGATTGCAATCACTGTTTCTTTCCCTTCCAAGGTGATGTTTAATGAAAGAGCATGGCCTAGTAGACCCATCTCCACCCACGATAGAGGTTGGTGACTCTAGGTAAGGGGAGGTTGGATTAGGATTATCCTTGGCTGGTTCATTTGGTGTTGGTTCTGGAGGTTTTGTGGAAGATTTGGCTCCATGTTTGAGTTGAGTGTTACTCTTTGAAATTGAATGAGACGATGGTATCTTCTCGCAAAGATGGGGATTCTGGGCATTCTTGATCGATTTAGGAATATTTAACAGAGGCAGGGGAATGATTGAATTGGTGATTTCAATGCTTCCTATGATATCAATGATTGCAAGATCTTCTTGCATGCAAGTTGAATGGCTTAGCGTGAATTTAATAGAGCTTTCTTTGTCTGTGAAGGAATTGGGATGGGGAGTCTTTTCATAGGGAATATTAATAGCCATTTGTTCATTGGCTATGTGTTTGTTGTACAGAGTGTTGTCAGATTTTGCATGCAACAGGGGGGAGATAGATGGGTTAATGTTGCACGTTAGCGGGGGGTTTGGGGTAGGGTTAATAAGGTTTTCTATAGTGGGGGTTGCTATAAGGTATGGTGGTATCACTAGGGCTATTAGGGTTTGATTGGGCGTGGGGTAAAGTGTGTGTAGCCGATATGGGGAGAGTTTGAGTGAGGGGTTGGTGGGGTGGACCCATAGGTTTGTCTAAGATAGGATTAGTAGTGATTTTATCAGCACTATTGGGAGAATTAATTTTCCCAACATTATTAAGAGGGGTTATAGTAGTAATTTGTAGGTTTATTTTATTAATGGAATGATTATGACTGTTGGTCACGTTAGGAGGGTAATTGTCCTTATGGTTAGCTAAATTGTCATTGGAGTTAGCTATTCCCAAGTGTTGAAGAGTGCTAGAGATTTTGCTGTTAGTTTTGCCATTTGAGGCAAATTGAGAACGAATAGATTTAGTTTTATAACAAAACTTTTGAGAAGATTAAATTTACCGGACTTAGCTTTAAAAAGATTGACGCTAATACTTGTATCATGAGCTACCTCTAGCATTTAGGACTTGGTTCTTAGAGGATCCCTTCTTTTACCTCTTTTGAAATGGACAGTTTGCCATAGACCTTCCAGATTGGTTTGCCCAAGTTGAGTAGTTTCTGGTTCCTTGATGGGAGGTTCCTATTTGTGGTAGGATTTAGCTTGTGTGCACTGGGAAGAAACATGACCTAGGTGTCCACAGGTTGTACATAATAGTTTTTTACCTTCATAATGAATATGTTGTTTTTGCGTTCCTATGAAGATTAATGGAGTGACTAGTTTGTTTAGAGGTAGTTCCGCACATAGGCGAGCATATCTCCCTCCTAGGGTAGCTGATGTTCAAGCATCAATTTTTAGGAGTTTTACTATTGTACTTCCTACTTTTTGTAGGATTTCTATGTCATAAAACTCTGTAGAGAGTTGGGGAAGTCGAATCCAGATTGCAATGAACGATTGTGTTGCATTAGATGCAACAAAATTTGGAATCCATCTTTGTACTGAGAGGAAGTGGCCATAGAAAAACCATGGACCTTTTTGGAATATGTTAGCCATGTTCTCTTCTTTAGTAAATCCAACAATATAATAGTCCTCTCTTAGATCGATTAGTGAGAAATTTTTTGATGGCTTCTAAAGATCTATGAACTTTTTCAACAAGTCATGTGTGATTCTCTTCCCTTGTAACTTGATGATTAGATAGTACATCCATGGAAGATATATTCTTTGCTTATTTTCGTTGGTGATAGGTACTGAAATGTTGTGGTCATGGGAGGGGGTTTGAGGTTTTCATGGGTTACCAATGTCATAGTGTAAGTCCATCAGGACTTGTTGAGGCGCGGGAGGATCATGTGTGGATTCTAAATCTAGACACTGTTTATTTCTAATGAGTTTGTCCATAAATAAAGTAGGAATTTTAGATGAGGATTTTACTACCAATGGGCTAGTGGATTGGTTGATGTCTGGAGGTTTGGGAGGTATTTCTACGGAGTCGACTATTGGTGGAAATATGGGACACTGATGGTATTCCTAAGACCTATTCCTTACATATATATGAAAGTTGTTCAAACCTCTCCCTTGCTTCCATTACCTAAATCATACATATACTTAGAATAAGAAAACATGCCTTTATTTGTAAATATGTGTTAAAACTATTCACATAGTTTAATTTCGGTCGAAACCCATCGTTATGGACCGTGAGTGGTGCCTAACACCTTTCCCTCAAGGTTATGTAGAGACCTTACCCTAATCTCTAGTAATGCAAACTAGTCACACGAGTTAATTGTTCTAGATGCCCTAACGCACCTTAATTCGTCAGGTGGAGACTCTTCAAATACTCATTTCCCAAAAGGAAACGAGTTGTACCCCCATGAATGTCGAAACCCTAACTTTGGGCGCAACACGCCCAGGTCCCAAACTACGATACGGACCCTCCGGAATCGTTAAAATAGGGATCCGGGTCCGTTTAGACAAAACGATGACCGAAACTCAAATAAATTTGTTAGGCAAAAATTCTTAGTTTTATCAGTTTTTAACATAAAAGACTTTTGGAAAAACACCCGGACTATGCACGTAAATCGAGAGAGTCTAAAATGAATTTTTAAGGCTTCAAAACATAGAATTAGGTTCTAAAGCATAATGTGGCATATCGGGTCATCACACAAATAAAGGTCGGAATAAAAATAAAGCTATCTGAAAGAAGTACACAACTATAATAAAGTAGAAGGGGACTTAAACGCTGCGAACATCATGCAGCTATACCTCAAGCCTCTCTAAATAGTTGAATCCGAGCAAGTCTATTATGCGCCGCTTGGACCAACTCCAGTATCTGCACATGAAGTACAGAGGTTAGTATGAGTACAATCAACCCCATCCACTCAGTAAGTGTGGAACCTAACCTCGATGAAGTAGTGACGAGGCTAAGACAGGTCGCTTACATTAACTTGTGCACAATTGTCACGACTCCAACCCCGATCATGATGGTTCCTAACACAATTGCTTGGCAAGCCCGACCATTTGAACACTCTCAACCCAAGTATGAAAAATCATTACCAATTAATATAGTTAATTTAGCAAATAATATAGTTCAAACTGCCACACCTCCTTTTTACACCTCTACCCCGAAGGATAATGTATAAGGGAGTTTTTCCATTTAAAGTGACATTATTCAGATCGAAATTATTTATTCAGAGTGGCCACTTGGGATAAGGCTGATTTTTGGTGTCCCGAGTCACCAATTTATCTTGAATCCCGAACCGAGAAAAATTCTGACTTCCGAATGGAGTCTGCGCACCAGAAATTCTGAATAAGGAATTCTGTTGACCCGAGGGAAGGTGTTAGGCACCCTCGGATCCCATGGTTCTAGTACGGTCGCTTAAATTATCGTGAGTGGCTACATGAAGAGCCTATATGCCAATTTTACGTTTAATCGCTTTTATTTATTATGTATTTATTTAAGAGAAAGGGAACGTCGTTTAAAGTATGCTTTCAGATTGCGCCGCATGAAATGAACCTGCAATCCTATTTTCCTAGACACACTTTATTCAACATTTTAGGATTTGATTTGGGTCGCATAAAATGCTCACCCATATTTAGGAATGTAATTTTATTAAAATCGCATCTAAAAGGGTCTAACGTGTTGTTAACTTTGTGACGGTCATGAAAATTTGCTAAATGGCATAACTTGAATTCTAAGGATTTTAAAAATGATTAAGTGAGGGCCGTGCATTTTGAAATTTTATTTGGCACGGTACGTCTCAAATTATTTCAAAGGGCTTATACTCGGCTAAAGCAAATTACGGTGTTCGAGACTTAGTGACTTTCCTAAGATTTGGCAATATCCCATGCTACATAACTACTTTTATAAGGAATGTCCACTATCCAAACACATTAGTATGAAATCATAAGAAGCCAACTAAACATTTTTTATTGTGAATTTCCAACATTGATAGTACTCTCTCAATTCTCACTTCATTTCAAACACATCACAATACTTCAACAAGCACACAAAAGAACGAAAATAACTGTCAAACAATCATGGGAATGAAACAGACGAAAAATGAGTAATTCCGTGCAATTCTTATCTAAACAAATCTGAAATTTATATTATTAAACAAAATGTAATGCCTGATTACAGCAGCTCAAAGACAAACAGAGAATAAGTCTCGTCAAAATGAATCCGAATTCAGCTGATTTGCAGCTCCAAAATCGAATGGGAGACGTGACCAAGACCAACGGAACTTCGACTTCGGAACTTGCCGGAAGTCGATGAAACACAGGCAGACCTCGATCGACTCATAGGACCGAAAATGAAAACGTCATTGCGCTTCTCAACCTCGAACGGCAACAGGGCTCGAATCGGAACCAACGTCGAACAACGACTCAGATCACATCCATCTCAGTTTCGTGCTCAAAGTTTTTGCTGTATTTTCGGCCAGTTATGGTAGTTGTTGCTGCTGGTTTCCAGTGAGTTCTGGTGTGAGGTGATGGATTTAAGTTCGTGGGCTGCTGGAAGACGATTTTGGTGTTCAGAGGTTGCAAGGAGGTCCGACGACGATGGTGAACTAAAGGGTGGTCGTCGATGGAGCTGGTGGATGTTGGTTGTTACTGAAGAAGAAGAGAACGAGTGGGGGTTGGTGTCCTTGTAGGTCAATGGCTGCTTTCTCCTTTGCTAACCTAGGGCTATGGAAGACGATGATCAAGGGAGGGGTCATCTCCTTTTTCAGAAGCTGCGCAGCTTTTTTTCCTCTTTCCTTTGGGGACCTAGGTCTTGTTGTGTATATCTAGCTTCTATTATATAGATTTGACTCGAGGGTTTTAGTATGGGGTAATATAGGCTTGAGGGGATTTTGGTCTTAAAAATTAGTTGGATCATTTTAAAAATTGACCCAATTTTAAAAGAAATAAGATCAAAAATATATTGCTTTCTTTGCTTTTTCTTTTTTCTTTTTTTAATTAATTAAAATCCTAAATTATTTTTGTAGGAATTAAAACAACTAATTAACTTAAAACTAAAGAAAAATGCTAGTTTTAAAGATTAAGATCCAAATATGTAAAATAATCATTTTTTTAATAATTAAAACATGATATTTTTTTGTGATTTTTCTATAATTTTAAAATATTAAAAATGCATGAAATGCAACTAACTCATATTTGACCTGCTGACAGTTGCGACATCAAGCTACATAACTCATAATATCTTTCTTTATTCTCCTCCACCAGTAGTGCTGCCTCAAATCTCGATACATCTTTGCGGCACCCGGATGAATGGAATACCGCGAGCTGTGAGTCTCTTCTAATATCAACTCCCCAAACCCATCCACATTGGGCACTGTCACGACCCAATTCTATAATAGGTCATGATGGCGGCCAACAACCTTGCCAGTCAAGCCAAATACAGAATATTCTAGCAATTCATTTAGAAATATACTCAAGTTTATGTGAAATACCCATTTAGCTTGGATTTACAACAAACGAAGATTATACGGCGAGTAGTAAAATATTACATAATCCAAAACCAGTCTACTAAAGTGTACATGCCAAGATCCGGTGTCACAGTATAAGAGCATCTAGTAGAATATACACATCTCTACCCTACTGTATGAAATAAGGGAAAGACAACAAAAATACAAAAGAAGACTCCATCCGGCTGCCGAGCGATGTGGGAAGGGAAGCAGCTCACCGTGAAAGTCTCTATAGCCACTCACTGGCGCGCACCCTGTCGGTATCCAGATGAATCAGCCTCAGATCCTTTACATTTAAGTACAGAAGTGTAGTATGAGTACATAAACAATATGTACCCATGTAAGTATCCCATCTAATCTTGGAGAAGTCGAGACGAGAGGTCGACTTGATACCTACTAGGTCAAGATAATATCATAGTAATGAAGTACAATATACAGCATGGATAATTCAATTAAATAATAGTTACAATAGAAGTCATATCATGCTCGCAATCATATTTCCTTCTTTCATTTATTTAGCAACAATTCATAAAAAGTCTAGGCTCAGGCATCTATGTAAGTCATGCGCAACAATGCCGAGGTCGACGGCTCTCTCCAATAGAATATAAATTTGTGCTGTCGAGGTTCGAACGGCCTGTACCATAGATGCATCTATTTCACCGAGGCGATCGACCCGATCCACAATTATCAGGACAACATAAAGAATGCACATAAAAGCATCATATATATATATATATATATATATATATATATATATATATATATATATAAAAGGAAAATCCTTCCAAGTTCATCAATAAGCATACGTTCATTTTACATTCTCCTCCGGTCTCTATCATGTCATAAAAGACCATTTAGATAATTCAAACAATGTAAAGCTCAACGTAGGCATGATGTGGGTCCTAAACTACCCAAACATTTAATATCATAGTAGCTACGCATGGATTCTGTTCACCTAGTGCGTACGTAGCCCCCGCATTTAAGAGTAATTTATCATTATTAGTCCTAAAGAGATAATTCCCTCTCATGAGGTTAGAAAGGAACTCACCTCGCTCCAAACCGCACTTCCAAATGCCAAGAACAAGGTCGAGACCTCAAAGAGAAGTCGAAAGGGCACAAACTAGATAAATAATGTAGGAACTAGTCAATAAGGGCTTACAAGGTTGAATTCTAACTATTTATGTGATTTCCCAACCTTTCCCACAAGTTTCCAAATTTCCGACCCCAAGCCCATGCGCCCGGATTTTGATATTTTTCGAAGGAAGTCGTTCTCTATCGCCTAAGGATCACTAATATTTAAATTTTAGTTCATGACATAGCTAATTAGGTGATTAGATCATAGTTTTATCAAAACCTTAGGCCTGACTCTAACCTTTGATTTTGTTCCACTTTTATTGTTAAATCTATCTAATGTTCATGTATTCAAGCTAAGAACGAGTGAGGATTACTTACCTAATGAAGCAATGAAGAAACCCTCTCTTTGGAACCTCCAAAATCACCCAAGTAGAGTGAAAATGAGAGACAATGAACTTGGGTTAGTATTTAATGAACCCTTACTGCCCCAGCGATTTTTGCATCTGTAGACGAATTTTTGCATATGCGCTTCCACTTCTGCAGAAGAATAACCCCTTTTGCGGTTTGGGGACAAGTCGATAGGACCGCTTAAGCGGTCGCTTAGTTCGCACATGCGCGACCGCATCTGCAGTCCCAGGGACGCTTCTGCGGTCCCTTCCCTTCCTGGACCTTCTGCTTCTGCGACCAGGTGGCCGCATATGCGGTCACCGCTTCTGCGGTCAAAGATCCTTATAAGCGGTTTTGACAGAAGCAGCAAACTTGCTTCCTTTCAAAGTCCGACTTCACTTGAACCTCGATCATTTGACGCTTAGGGCTCCCGAGCTCCACCCGAACATACCGACAAGTCTGAAATTATGAGGAAAACCTAGTCGAACCCTCAAAACACCCAAAACAACGCTAAATCAAAGAATCAAACCCCAAAACCAATTGATTCAAGTTCTTAATTTCCATTCAACGGGTCAAAACGCCCTTAGACTACTCGAATTGACACCAAATTTTACGGGTAGGTCTTATATGATATTTCGGACTTGTACCAAGTTTTGGAACCAAAATCCAAACCTGATACTTGGGTTTTTAATGAATATTTAGATTCTATAATTCTTTAAAAACTTCGATTTAACAATTTTACATAAAATTCTGTACTCGGTCTAGGGACCTCGGAATTCGATTCCGAGCAGACGCCCATGTCCTATATTTTTCCACGGACCTCACGGAACCATCAAATCACAAATCCACGTCTGTTTCCCAAGAAAGTTGACCAAAGTCACACTTGGCCTTTTAAAAATACCTTAAGGGAATAATTGTTTTTTTTCACGCAAAACTCTTCTAACTTCCAAACTAATCACCCCTCGCAAGTCAAAATTTAGCTAAGGAAAGCGTGGGAAGTTTTAGTTAAGGGAACGGGGTTCTAAATAGTAAAACGACCAGTCGGGTCGTTACAGGCATGCATATACGGCCCTGCATCCTCAACACACCGTCGTCATCAATAGTCGCATCTCTGGCATCATCATGCTGGACCCTGTCCTTAAGGACAAGCAAATGCAGATCATCATACTGGCGCTCTCTAATGTGGTCATACAAGGAAGATCGAGAAACCAGACAAGACAACACCCGACTAGGCTCTGAAATGTCTAACCTCACCATCCGAAATGCCAAAGCCTGAACATCAACTGCGAAGAGCCTCTACCTAACTGGAATGTGCGCCAAACTACCCATACTAACCGCCTTCCAACTCAAAGCATCGACCACTACATTGGCCTTCCCGAGTGATATAAAATGGTGATATCATTGTCCATGAGTAACTCAAGCCACCTCCACCTCCTCAAATTAAGATCTTTCTGCTTGAACAGATGCTGAAGACTGCGATGATCAGTGAATACCTTACAAGATACGCCATATAAATAGTGCCTCCAAATCTTCAAAGCATGAACTATAGCAGTCAACTCCAAGTCATGTACAGGGTAGTTCTTCTCATGGGGCTTTAACTGTCGAGAAGAATATGCTATAACTCGACCCTCCTGCATAAATACACATCCGATCCCAACTCTCAAATCTTCACAATACACCATATAAGAACCTGAATCTGGTAGCAATACCAATACTAGAATTGTGTTCAAAGCTGTCTTGAGCTTCTGAAAGCTCTCCTCCCACTCATACGAACACACAAATGGAGCATTCTTCTGCATCAACTTGGTCAAGGGCGAAGAAATAGATGCAAAACCCTGAACGAACCAGCTATAATAACCCGCCAAATTAGGGAAAATCCAAATCTTAGTGGCTGAGGACGGTCTAGGCCAACTCTACACCGCCTTTATCTTCTTTGGATCAACCTGAATACCATCACTGGACACCACGTGTCCCAGGAAAGCCACAGAGTCAAGCATGAACTCACACTTGGAGAACTTTGCATAGAGCTTCTCCTCCCTCAGTCTCTGCAATACCACCCTCAAATGTTGTGCATGTTCCTCCTGGCTACGCGAGTACACCAGGATGTCATCAATAAACACAATCACAAATGAATCCAAATACGGCCGAAATACACTGTTCTTCAAGTGCATGAACGCAACTGGGGAATTAGTCAACCTGAATGACATAACCAAAAACTCATAGTACCCATATCTCATCCTAAAAGCCGCCTTCATAATATTTGAATCCCTAATGTTCAGCTGGTGATAGCCTGAACGGAGATCAATCTTGGAGAATACCTTTGCCCCCTAAAGCTGGTCAAGCAAATCATAAATACGGGGTAGTGGATACTTGTTCTTCACACCTTGTTCAACTGCATGTAGTCAATGCACATTCTTATCGTGCCATCCTTCTTCTTCACAAATAAGACTGGTGCACCCCACGGTGACACACTCGGGCGAATGAACCCTTATCTAGGAGTTCCTGAAGCTACTCCTTCAATTCCTTCAACTCTATCGGTGCCATACAATAGGGAGAAATAGGAATGGGATGAGTGCCTGGCACCAGGTCAATACCGAAATCAATGTCCCCGTCAGGCGGCATACCCAACAGGTATACTGGAAACACATCAGGGAAATCCCTCATAGCGGGAACAGAATCAAGACTAGGAGTCTCAGCTCCAACATCTCTCACAAATGACAAATACGATAAACAACCCTTCCCACCATCTGCTAGGCCTTTAGTAAATAATCACCCTACTGGGTACATAGTCAGTCATACCACGCCACTCAATCCTCGGAACACCCGGTGTGGCCAATATGAATGTCTTAGTATGACAGTCTAGAATAACATGGCACGGAGATAACTAGTTCATGCCTAGGATAACATCAAAATCTATCATGCTCAACAATAAAAAATCAACTCGGGTCTCCAGACCCCTAATAGTCACAAGACAAGACTGATACACATGGTCCACGACAATAGTATCGCCCACCGGGTAGATACATGCACAGGAAAAGCATGACAACTACGGGTCGTACCAAGTGATGAGCAAAATATGAAGATACATAGGAATAGGTAGATCCTGGATCAAACAAAGCAGAGGCATCTCTGTGGCAGACTGAGATAATACTTGTGATAACAGCATCTGATGCAATGGCGTCCCTCCTGTATGGGAGAGCATAGAATCAAGCCATACTACCGCCAGTCCGACCTCTATACTTAGGGCGGCCCCTGGCTGCCTGGACTCCACCCTTAGCTGACCAAGTGGGTGCTGAAGAAAGAGGAGCAGAAGATGAGGGCTGATCCCTTTGTTGAGACTGACTTCCACGAAGCCGAGGACAATGCCTCCTCATATGACCCAATTCACCGCATTCATAGCAACTATCCGGAGCTGGAGAAAGGGACTGAAGGGAACCCCTCACTACTGAAGAACCCTGGGCTAAAGAGGTAGGAGTAGAGCTCTGTGCTGGGAGGGAAATAAATGAAGACTGCCCCTGTTGGAATCCCAGATGACCACGGCCTGAAGAAGCCCCACTGTACTCTGGAAGACCTGACTGAGGAGGCCTGAAGGAACGACCTCTGCCATGCTGGAACTAGTCTCTAGACGGAGCACCACTGAAGCTACCTGAACCTCGAGGCCTCTTGGTCTCCCTCTCCTCACGTTCCCTACGGTGAACTGTCTCGATCTCTCAAGCCATGTCAACTACTTCTCTCTGGTCATCAAAATGCGAAGTGAATAGTTGAGGCCCCCACGAACCTCCTAATCCTCTCCCTGTCTGTGGGGATCATCCAAGAGGCATGCTGAGCTAACTGCGTAAACCTCATCTCGTACTGGGTCATAAACATGTCCCCCTGAACCAACCACTCAAACTGATGCCGCATCTCCTCTCTGCGAGACTAAGGGACGTACTTCTCCAGAAAGAGAGTAGAGAACTACTACCATGTGAGGGGAGCGGCACCAATAAGCCTACCCCTCTCGAAAACGTCCCACCATGTAAATGCAGGCCTCGAGAACTGGAAAGTAGTTAAAGCCACTCCACTCGACTCCAAAATCCCTGCGGTCCGAAGCATATGCTGACACCTATCCAGAAAACACAAGGAATCCTCACCCTTAGCACCATTGAATGTCGGAGGGTGAAGTCTACCAAATCTCTCCAGTCGACGGTGCTCATCGTTTGGCATAGCTGGAACTACAAAATCGCGAGCTGGTGCGACTGGCGCAATAGGTGCAACTGGTGCAACTGGCTGAGCTGGGGCTGCTCCCGGTGTCTGCAATCCCTGAACACCCTGCTCTGGTGTGCGATCAGCGCGGGTCTTATGACCACCCCCAGTCTGAGAAGTAGCCACTGCCTTAGTGGCTGAGACTGCCTGAGCCAACCCAATGCAGACGGATAGTATCTTAGCTAAAGCCTCCTGGAGACCAAGAATCACAATGGGCACTGCCGGTGCCTGAACAGGTGCTACTGGAGCATCTATTGCTGGAGGCTGGTCCTGAACCAGGGCAGCTGGTGGAACTGCAGGTGCTGCCCTCACTGCTCTGCCTCGACTATGACCACAACCATGGCCTCTAGCGAGTGGTAATGGTGGTCGTCCGTCACGTCCAGTAGCACAGGTTCTCGCCATCTACGAGAGAATAGAATACAAAAGTTTAGTTCTCGGGTAAACAAGGTCGCACGACAAGAATTTCAAGAATATGAAGTGTTTCCTAAAGGTTCTGCAGCCTCTCGAAGAAAAATACAGACATCTCCGTACCGATCCACGAGACTCTACTAAACCGGCTCATGACTCACGAAGCCTAGTAACCTAGACTCTATACACAATTGTCACGACCCCAACCCCCGGTCGTGATGGTGCCCAACACAATAGACAGAAATAGTACAAAAATCATAACAACTGTCAATACAACTCCCAATAGATCTGGGGTCACGAGTCTAGAGCCTCTAGATATAACTGAGTATCAAGTCTAAACAAATGAGAGTCTAAGATGCAGAAAGACAAAGGGATAGGGGAGAAGTCGGGTTTTGCGGGCGCCAGGGAGCTACCTCGACAACTCCTGGATAAATCTAAAAGCAGCCAAAAACTCTACTAAGCCTCCAGGATACATGTATCTTTACACATGGTGCAAGGAGTAAAGTGAGTACTCCGACTCAGTGAGTACTAAACATTTATAATGACCGAAGATAAGAAATCACAAAATACTACAAGGTAAAGCTATAACTAGCAATCTAGCACATTTAACGGTGAAACAATAGCAAATCAATGACGGTAAAACAAATAGATATCAATGCATGAATGCAACACAATACACATGACCGCTGGGGCACACAGCCCCATCCAATTTGGTACTCGCGCTCACTGTGGGGGTTCAGACTCCGGAGGGGCCCCTACAGCCCAAGCGCAATATCAACATAACATCGCTACAACGTGTATCCCTCCATATACTCACTTCAGAATATGCACGTAAACCACTCGGGTAATGTTAGAGTAATAGCTCTCAGCTCACAATATCAGAAAAAATGTAGTTTAAGTTTCAAATATTAGAAATACGGCTGAACATTTCAAAATAGTGATTAAACTCAGGACTGAAATCATTTAACATGCCAAGTGATTAGAAACAGTGACAGTGATCCCTGAATGATGCAAATGATCGGCACAAAGCCCAAATATATACATAAAATCCGAGTAGGAGGATTACCAGACAATTCTAGTCAAGAACAAAGTATGGATAACACTCGGGACGGACTAAGTCACAATCTCCAATCACAAACGATCCCACACTCATCATAGAGTACGTGTCTCTCCTCAATGTAGCGTCACAATGTGATATCCCGAGGTTTCAAACCCTCAAGTCATCATCTACATCTATTACTCACCTCAAGCCGGCCCAAAATCTAGCTCGTTATGCCTTTTCCCCTCGAATCTACGTGCTCACACGTCGAATCTGGCCAAACTACAATGAATATGTTACAATAGGCTGAGAGAATATAACCCAATCGAAAAGACTCAAAAAATATCGAAAATCATAACATTTTCAAAACTTGTGCCCCGGGCTCACTTGTCCAAATCTAGAAAATTTTACATTAATACGATCCTTATCTCGCCACGAGTCTATACATATCAAATTCACAAGAATCGGAGTCCATTTGACCCCTCAAATTGCTAGTTTAAACTCTTTTAAGTTTCAAGCTCTAACATCCACTGTACCCGTTAATTCCTTGGATTTTCATGGTTAATCCATGATTTCATACCATAATATCATATCTAAGTTCAAGAATCCATACCTATTGAAAGCCCTCCAAAATTTTCCAAAAACCTCCTTAGTCCAGAGTCCAAAAGGTTTTATCTCTTTCAAATTCGCGAGAACAATGTTCACTTAACACAGCTCAGATTTCCATTTTCGCGGTCCTAATACAGCTCCTACGCCTCCCACTTCTGCGTCCAAATCATTGCTTCCGCAAATTTAAGTTAAATCTCCCAAGACCGCTTCTACGTAAGAGCCAAGGCCCTCAAGGACCGCTTCTGCGGAAGAGCCAAGGACCGCTTCAGCGACCTCTCCCACCGCATCTGCAGAACTGATTCTGCGGTCCCTTTTTCGCAGATGCGGAAATACCAGATACCGGCAGACTTAATCATGCAAAACTTCCAAAACTCTCCGTTTAACCACCCGAACTCATCTCGAGGCCCCCGAGACCTCAACCAAAAATATATATGTGACCCAATACCTTACTCAAACTTGCTCAAACCTTCAAAACACTATAGTTAACATCAAAACCATCAAATTTTCTCAAATCAAAGCCTAAGTTCAACCAACACTTTCGAAACTCACATTCGATCAAAAACCCGACCTAAACACCTCCGATTCAATTGAAATTTTGCACATGCATCTCAAATCACCTAACGAAGCTACTGCAACTCTCGGAATTTCATTCTGAACCTCGGGTCAAAATCTCACCTATCTACCGGAATTCGCCAAAATACTAACTTCGCCAATTCAAGCCTAATTCTACCCCGGACCTCCAAAATCAATTCCAATCGCACTCTTAAGTCACAAATCATCCCCCGAATCACCGGAATTCACATCCGAACCCTCTAACTCAATAGTCAACATCCGGTTGACTTTTCCCATATAAGCCTTCCTTAAGGAGACTAAATATCTCATTTCCTACCAAAACCAAACCAATTCGACTCTAACTCAGCCAATGACGATAATGAAACCATAAAGAAGAAATAAACGAGTAAAACATGGCAATAACACATGAGACGACGGGTCAGGTCTTCGCAATAATAATATTATTGATATTATTATTATTATTATTTATTATTATTATTATTATAGGGAAAAAAGAATAGAAATAAAGCAGATATCTCATATCAACATTCGAGGCCAATTCGGCAGTCGTAATCATTATTACTTTTATCATTCTGTTGCGGCATGCAACCCATTCCCATAATAATCTTTCATTTAATTCTGTTGTGACGTGCAACCCGATCCTTAATATATATCATTTTCGATCAATTTTATTGTGGCGTGCAACCCGATCCCACAATATATTCATTTTCATTTGTATTGTGGCATGCAACCCGCTCCCTAATAATATTAACTATTAATTCTTACGAAAGAAATTATTTCAATAATTGCAATAATTAATACAAAACTATAAGGCAACAAAGCATACACGATTTATTTAGTAAACAAGTAATGATAAGTAGCAATTAATTATGAAATTAGAGAGAAAATATGTAATTTAATATATAAAATGTTAAATGTCAAGTAGCAATTATGACACATAAATTAATAAGCACATAGCAATTAAAGCATGGATTCAAGGCATGATATTGAGTCATGAATAGAAGAGAAATAATTGATATAATAATTAATTCATGATTTAAAGTAATTCATGATTTTAGATAAATATGCAAAAATCAATTTGACGACATATAGACAATCGTCGCCCCGCCTATATATTTTCCATTACACATGAAATTCACGTAACAATTAATTCAAGGGTTCTATTTCCTCAAGTTAAGATTAATCACGACACTTACCTCGTTTTGCAATTCGAATGATCACTCGACCACAGCTTTTCCTTTTAAATTAGTCTCCAAACCAATCAAACCTATCAATTTATTGGCCAACAATTCGATTGGAGCTTTAGAAATTATTCATAATTCGAAAGAGACATAATTTAAGTTATTTTCGAAGAAGTCAACAAAAAATCAATGTGGGACCACTTTTCAGAACCCAACGAAAAATTACGAATTCAAACACTCGTTCCGATACGAGTTCAACCATATAAAAATTATCGAATTCCGACATCGAATTGCCTTTTAAATCCTAAATTTTCCTTTTTAGAAAATTTTACAAAAATCCCAATTTCTTCCATATAAATTCTGCTAATATTTTTCATTTATAAATACTTAACCATAGTTGAATATCATATGTTGTGACATTGGTAATTTTCATGAGTGTGAAAGCATCATAGTTGTAAACTTTTACAGTTTAATTAGTAACTTTTAAAGACGTATGAACTACAAAACAAAGCCAAATAGCCGTAAATTGAAATTTTCAATAATCAAAAGTAAAGGAATATAGAGATAACAATAATCCAACAAAATCAAACAATGAGGGATTCTTAATTGAGATGATATTACATATTTGTCAAGTATAGTTCGATAATAATGTGCATGTATATATAGCACATGTTATGAATTTCTAAAGTTGATGTAAATTTCTGAGTGTGGATAATTCTTGTCTTGGAGTAATTCAAATGAATTTCTATTCATGAATTACATAAATTGAAGTGCTAGAAGTAGGGGTAGACAAAGAAAATCGATAAATCGCACCAAATTGATAATTTGAATCAAATCGGATAAAATATCTGATTGTAGTTTGGTTTGACTTGGTTTGCTATTGAAAGAGAAAACCTGATCATAATTGGTTTAGTTTGTTTTTAATTAAAAAAAAGTCAAACCATAAATAAACCAACCCAATAGTACATTTATCCAAGTTTTAAACATATTTTATACATATAAATATTAATTGTAATGTAATTTATAAATATTTCTTAAACTTTTTCACTAATTCATCTTTTAATGTATTAATTTCAAGTTTGGATTTAACATTCTTGAATGATAACATATATATAGCTGCTCCTCCCTTAACCAGAGTTCTCGAGTTCGAGCTTTGGGTATGAAAAAATCCTTGGTAGGGGCGCTACCCCCGAATTGGGCCTTACCCGATGCGAATTTGGATAGTCGGACTTTAATTCGGGTACCGGACATCGGATGTGAGACCACAAAAAAACAAATTTATAGCCAATAAAGGTAGTAACTCAAAAAAAGTTCAAATCAATACTAATGCTAACAAAAGAAACTCAACTCAATACTAGGAATGATGATCGTATTGGATATTTATTTTTTAGTTTACATTTGTCTATAATGAAGATGCATAACTTAGTTTAATTTTTCTTTAGTGCTTCATTATGTAACTAATAGTATTTATTACTTATTTTAGCATCACATATATACTATATTTAGATTATGTTAATTTTTATATGACTTATTAATTAATAATATTTGCTTTATGCAATTTTATTATTTTTGTTATTGATACTATAACGCTATGACTAATCCCATGTTATTGTGTTTGTTTATGTTTTTTTAATAAAAAATATAGTATATAATTGTATCTTAATAGGACTAAAGAAATTTTCGGATCATAGGCTACATATTTTATGCTATATAGACTTTATCAGGAAAAGAAAACCCGAAAAACCAAAAAATTTGAGAAAAATCGAAATTGAAAAATTCGACTTTGTTGGTTTGGTTTAGTTTATAGATTTAAACACCCGCACCATTGGTTTGATTTAGTAATTGAAAATTTCGAACTAACCCAACCTATATACACCATCAACTAGCATAATTAACAAATATTTATGTGCAATAGATATGTAATTGTATTATATGCTTTGTATTAATAACAAAAAAAGTGATTACTAATACGATTGGAATCGGTGAAGAGCCAACAAATGTCAAAGACTCAAAGTGATAGATTTACGTGCTGCCTCGCAATATTTTTGGGTTATAAAGTGTCGTGGTTGAGAAATTAGAAAATGTTAATGCTGACGTGTAGGAGTGTACATAGGTCGGGTGATCACGCCCAACTATGTTTTATAAATAAGGATATTGCGGACGGTGCAAATATAACCCGAGTATTACGCCCAGGGTCGAATTCACAGAGAGTTAACCTATCAATCACTATCTTTACACCCACTAAATTCTTCAGAACCAGCATCCCAAACTTTTGAATCACAGTTGATGGTTTCTTTAGTAAATAAGATTGCAAATAAATTAAACAGCTGTAAACTAAAACGCTAAGGTTGTAGACCATGATGAGAAAAAGCTAAGGTAAAGATTTCCTCTATTGATGGAATCCCTTTTGTTTATGCTTCATACGAATTTACCAACACACCTTTATCATCATGAACGCTCATCTTACCGTAAATCTCTTCCCAATAATCACAGTAATATACTATTGCATTTTCCCGAGATACACTAGCTAAGTTTTAATTAACACAGTTCACTTAAGATTGCACCCAAGACTTTGTTATCCCTAATCCCGCATTTAAACCCGCAGTTATAGATTCCTCTTATACTTTAGGAGTGGTGTTATTCAACAATAACCTAAATATGCACTATCTTCCGAGTTATGCACACTAAATAGGCACAATTAATTAATGATTCTGTCAATTAACTACAACAAGAACATAGTTGAATAAATAAATATTGAAACTAGCAATTTGTATTCACATAAACAAGAAGTTCATCCCCCAATAGGTTCCATCAAAACCTTAGATAAGGGATTTAGCTACTCATGGCTATGGGTAAACAAACTAAGATAAGATTCATCATAAACTAGCAATAAAAATCAAAGAAAAGAAGAAAGATGTTTTGAGTGATCTCTCACAATTGTTTTTCTTGCCAAGATACTCTCAAATTCAATACATGCCTCTCTAAGGCGAAGGCTAGTGTTTAAGATATGATTTTGGGCTAAAACCCCCGTATTTTACACTTTAGTTCCTGAAATGTCCGCCTTTTGCCGCGGTTCTACCGCAGTCGTGGCCAAACATGGCCTCTGATTCTTCAATTTTCTGTGTCTACTCTGCCGCGATTCTGCCACGATCGCGATGAAACCGCAGGTTTTCACCCTGTTCTGTTCGGAATTTGAAAAAAATGCAAAAGATAAAAGTTGTAGCCCTTTGAGTTATCTTTCCAACCATATATATTTTGGAGCCAAAATGGAGTTCTGAGTAAAATGTTATGTGAATTTTACTAGACAATGTGCAATACGCCTCATCGAGTTTTCGTTTATTCTCAACTATCAAATTTGACCCACGAACACAATCCCGTCTTAAGTCCTTGAGCTTTTATTCAAACATCAAAACTTTAAATCACTTAAATTCATTACATATTATCTATATAGTTCGAATCACACCTACAAGACATAAAGCTCACAATTAGTGCAAAATACTAGCGATTAAAGCGCAAACTCAGCTAAAGTACAGTAAATTAGAGTGTAATAATCGACTAAAACACGTAATTATAGTCTATAATCAACACCCCGTGCTTAAACTATTTTTTGTCCTCGAGTAATCAAACTACACTTTATATAGACATGACCTTTTTTAAAGTAATTTTCCTAACTCATCACACCAAGAATATTTAAAATAGACTAAGCACAAGAGCATAACATCTTCACCTCAAGATTTGACTCACAAGTACCACGCATTATTCACAACTCACCCACTTACTCTAATATAGAGGTCACTGATATTACCTTTCCTTTATGAATCAAGTGTCCTTATAAAACAGAAAAGAGTAGTTCCACACAATAAAGTTTAAGAACACTTAGGAACTCGAGATAGAAAGAATTCTCTCACTCTCAGAAATAATATTCATATGCCACAAAAGATGCACCGTAAGTTTGCCCATGGTGTACTACTCCACTAATCGAGCTCATTCAATTTAGGATCAATTAGGACTTTATTTGGTTGTAATGTAGTCTACGGGAGGGGTAGGATACATTTAGATATAAGAGTGACTACACCTCTCTAAGTACTTTAATACATATACTTTAACATTCAAACACGATACTTATGTCAAACCAAACTCCACATTCACATCAATATACATCAACTCCGAAATTATTTAAGCACAATTATATCAAGAGTCACCACTATCAAAGAATATTTTTTTTTTCAATTCAAGTGGCTCTTGATTTTTCAAATCAGTGCACCTTTCTCATTATTTCATTGGTTCCACTCAAAAGCCAAACCAACTACCCCACACTTTAACTTTTAGAAAGTTTATAACAATTCAAGTGCTCATAAGAGGTTACAATGGTTCAAATAGATAGTTAATTCAAACAAATGGAGAAGGCTTGTAATGTGGTTGCCAAAGAAACTAGATTACAGGCTCAGAGGGGTTAACTACGATACATAACAATTAGGCGGGTAAAATATACATATACGGATCAACAAAGAAATGCCTATATAACTTCCAAGACTGAACAAAACTACTATTTCGCTTTGCAAACATACAGGGCAAGTTCTAGACATCAAATGCATTGCACAAAATACAACAAACCTCACACACGCATGGCACATAATTCACTCAGGATTGGATTCATCAAGACACTCTTGTCAAAATAGTTCATCAAAGATAAGATAATACAATTTGAGGTACTTCTACACGAGTCAAAAACTGAGCCTAAGCGTTACAACCAAAGTACTCACTATTCTCAAGGCATAAAAAAGTTAAGAGATATTGCCTCACTTCAAAACACAACACAATGGCTCCTACTCCCAAAAAAAAACTAACTACACCCTGTTCATATAAAGCTCTTGAAAAAGAACTGTGGTTTAAAGAAATACTAAGGGAAATTACTATACTACCTAGAAAAGAACAATAAAATAAAATAAAGAGAAGCTACATGGACTACTTCCCTCAAGAGTACTGTCCAAGTGGTTCGTTCTCAAGAAGATTCCTCTACCTTTGTTTTTTTTAGATCCGACTTTGAACTTCAAGAGACTCGTCGACAAGCGTCCGTTGTTGGGCCAAGTTAGTTACTCCTAATGTAAGTACAGTCAACTATACGCAACAACACATATACAGTATTACAACATGTTCTATGTATATGTACACTACAATACAGTATCAAGGCAAGTCTCCCACCCCACACTTAAAATTGTGCTTTGTCCCCAATGCATACTATACTAATAAGAGGGTAAAAAAAACTCTCTGGTAGGCAAAACGCCGAAGCACTAGCAGCTTATGGGTTACTCAGACTTCTCCTAATCTTGGTTCTTCGTGAGGGTACCGAACACTTAGTTCCAACCAATTGTTTGTTGTTACATCCTTCCAATGGCTTTGTGTTCCATGTTCCTAGAAATAAAAATCTATACTACAAGAATAATACAATAATAAATAAATATATAAAAGAGGTTTGCCTCCCAACAAGCGCTTGATTTAAAGTCGTGGCGCAATGCAAATAATTTTACCACTTTTCTCGCCACTTGGATGATATGAACTGTGCAGCTAGCTTGGAATCAAGCTTATGACCACGAGCGATAGGGGGTGGTAAGTTGATTATCGAGTCGAGCCTTAAATTCTTCATTTTGCACTTCTTGGATCTGATGTGAGGAATGTCATTTTGTTTTTTTTGTTTCCTCAAATTGTAAAATGTATGGTTGTTGCCTTTCCTCCTTGCAGTCCCTCACGGACTCATGTAGTTCAATTTTTATATCACTACACAATTTCAATGTTAAAAAAATTCTTGAAATGTGAATTCAAACCTTCATTTTACAATTTTTCTATTCTGACATCTTCTTCTTCCCCCGAACTAGAGTCATTCTCAACCAGATTTCTATTTATACCGGTTGATTCTAAATCCATATTTTTCTCAGCATCACTAGTACACATGGGGTCGGTTGGCGGAGGTTCAATTCTTGACTCTTCAAATTTTAGCTCACATTCTTCCTCATTTTCAAGAATGGTCTCCAACATGAGCATTATTTTCTCATTTTGGGCATTTGAGAGTTTTTGGTTTTGATTAACTGCCAAGGAATTTTGGAGACTATTTTCCAAAAGCTCCTCCAAGGCACTTTGTTCTTTGTGTCCTCCTTCAAGTAAACACTCCAACATGATATTAAACTTTCCCTTTTGGCCATGCTCAACTTCTTCCAATTCGTTAGCCCTATCATTTTCATCAAAAACAATACAATCACCATAACGGGGGCTTGGGGAAGGGAAGGACCAATCAACACAATTATCCTAATGACCATTTTAAAAACCACACTTATCACGAATACTCCACTCATGGGTTTGAGATTATGCACACAATCCACCCCCGGGAGAATTTAAATAATTTTGTCACGAGTGTGGTCCTCCACAATAAAGACAAGGGTCATCACAGTATGAACAACTACCATGCCATCAATTTTATTATATGATACCATTTTCAAAACTAAGAAAATAAACAAGACACAAACAATAAAAATAGACTAAGGTAAGAAAAATTAATTACACAAATATTCACAAGTTGGGTAAAGAGAAAACTGACCACGCTAAGAATTTTTGTATTTCTATCAATGTTAATAGATAATTCTGTTAACTCCCCGGCAACGGCGCCCAAATTTGATCACGCCAACTATGCCTGATAAACAAGGACACTGCGAACGTTGCAAATATAACCCGAGTATTACGCCTAGGGTTGAATCCACAAAGAGTTAACCTATCAATCACAATCTTTAGACATATTAAACTCTTCAGAACCAGCTTCCCAATCGTTGGAATCACACTTGATGATTTCTTTAGTAACTAAGATTGCAAGTAAATTAAACAGCTGTAAACTAAAACGCTAAGGTTGTAGACAATGATGAGAAAAAGCTAAGGTAAAGATTTCCACTATTGATGGAATCCCTTCTGTTTATGCTTCATACAAATTTATCAACACACCTCTATCAATCACGAATGCTCATCTTACCATAAATCTCTCCCGAATAATCATAGTAATATAGTATTGCACTCTCACGAGATACACTAGCTAGCTTTAATTAACACAGTTCACTTAAGATTGAACCCAAAGTTTTATTATCCCTAATCTCGCCTTTAACCCCGCAGTTATAGATTCATCTTATACTTTAGGAATGGTGTTATTCAACAATAACCTAAATATGCACTCTCTTCCGAGTTATGCACACTAAGTAGGCGCAGCTAATTTAGGATCCTGTCAATTAACTACAATAAGAACATAGTTGAATAAATAAAGATTGAAACTAGCAATTTGTATTTACATAAACAAGAAGTTCATCCCCCAATAGGTTCCATCAAAACCTTAGACAAGGGATTTAGCTACTCATGGCTATGGGTAAACAAACTAAGATAAGGTTCATCATAAACTAGCAATAAAAATCAAAGAAAAGAAGAAAGATGTTTTGGATGATCTCTTACAATTGTTTTTCTTGCTAAGATGCTCTCAAATTCAATACATGCCTCTCTTGGGCAAAGTATAGTGTTTAAAATAGGATTTTGGGCTAAAAATCCCGTATTTTACACTTTAGTTCCTGAAATTTCCGCCTCCTGCCGCGGCCAAACATGGCCTCTGATTCTTCAATTGTCTGCATCAGCACTCTGCCGTGCTTCTGCCGCGGTCGTGGTGAAACCGCGGTTTTGCACCTTGTTCCATTTGGAATTTGGACAAACGCAAAACATGAAAGTTATATCCCTTTGAGTTATCTTTCCATCCATATATAATAGAGCCAAAATGGAGTTCTGACTATGAATTTATGTGCATTGTACTAGACAGTGCGCAATATGCCTTATCGAGTCTTCGTTTGTTCTCAACTACTAAATTTGATCCCCGAACACGATCCCGACTTAATTCATTGAGCTTTTACTCAGACTTCAAAGCTTCAAATCACTTAAATTAATTCCATAACATATATATAGCTCGGAATCACACCTACAAGGCATAAAACACACAATTAGTGCAAAACACTAGCGAAAGCGAAAAATCAACAAAGTGCAATAAATTAGAGTGTAATAATCGACTAAAATACGTAATTATAGCTTATCATCAGGTTGGTTTGGATTTTTTAATTACCAAACCAAACTGATATTTTTCGGGTTTTAAATCTATTAACTAAACCAAATCAATAAAGTCAGATTTTTCAATCTCGATTTTTCTCGGATTTTCGAATTTTTCCTGGTAAAGTCTTCATAGAAAATATGTAACTTGTGCTCAAAATATTTCTCAAGTCCTAGTAAAATACAATAATATAATGTAGTTTTCAAAAAAAAAATAACACAATAATATGAGATAAGTTTATACTAAAATATTCAATAACGAATAAAATTACATAAAATATTGCTTTTAATGAGTCACAAAAAATCAACATAATCTAAAAATACTATATAAGTCATGCTAAAATAAGTATAGCCGATAAGTATATTATTAATTAAATAACTAAGCACTAAAGAAAAAGATAAAATAAGTTATGCATTTTCGTTATATACCAATATAAAACTAAAATAGATATCTAACACAATCATCATCACTAGTGTAGAATTGAATTTCCTTTGTTAGTATTAGTATTGATTTAAACTCTGTTTTAATTACTACATTTATGGGCTATATATATAATTTATTTACCATTTAAGAATGTTAAGTGCAAATTTGAAATAATACGTTAAAAGATAAAACTATGAACAATTATAAATTATACTATATATATATACATATATATATATATATATATATATATATATATATATATATATATATATATATATTAAAAAAATTATATAAATATACTATCGGGTTGGTTTAGTTTCGATTTGACTTTTTGTACTTAAAATCAAGACAAATCAAATCAGTTATTGTCAGTTTTTTTCAATACCAAACCAAACTACATCGTTGTTTTTCAATTTGATTTAAATTATCAATTTGATGTGGTTTATCAGTTTTCTTAATACACCTTTATTGACATGTGAGTGGTTCACTCACTCACATGGAATATCTTTTGAATGCTAGAGCTGGGACTTTAAAGAAACAGAATAAATAAGGGACTGCTCAAAAGAGAAAATTATGCTTTGTTCAGAATTAATAGCTTAATATGTGGAAGATCTTTTAATTCTTTGTAGATATGTCAAAATGAATTGTCGTTCCTAAAATTTTTGTCTTATCTAATTTTAAATTGTCAAATTATCCTTTACTGATACCCATTTAGAACACCCATTTTTTGCAATAAATTGAGAAGCAATAGTACTCGTAGGAAAAATTTATTGGTTCTAAAGAATAGTTTAATTTATTATATAGAACACAATTACAAATAAAATTTATTTGACAGTTGGAACTGGTATATGTTTTGAAGAAAGGTGATTTATAAATAAATCTAAAACAAAGCTAGTTAAGATGTCAAGTGGTCCCGTAGCTCAGTTGGTTAGAGCGTTGGTCTTATGAGCCGAAGGTCGCGTGTTCGATGCCCCGCCGGGACCAAGATTTAAAGCTTAAGTTTGCTTGAGTGGGCCCATATGTTTTCTTGGGCTGTATCGGGCTGGGGAGTGTGCCCGTTTCTTTATGTTTTTTATTGCACATCTTTTCTGCCACATTTACACTTTACAGTGTTGCATACCAATTATGATCTACTTAAATATTAACTAACTAAACCAAATAATAAGAATATTTACGATTTTGATAGATATATATGTTCTTGCTTGATGATTGAGAGAATTCGTATGTGGGTGGAATTGACATAGTCACTACTTTTTTGTGCTTGATTGATGATTGTGACATTTTTATCTCAGTTGAAATGATATGATCACCCTTTTAAATTCGTAGAATTATGCGAGATCTTTACACAAATAATTGGTCGAACACACTATTTACTTTTCCCAATCAATTTATATAAATTATATACTAAAAAACAACAATACAGTATAATCTCACTTAGTGGGGTTTGAGGAGGGTAGTGTGTACGCAGACTTTACTCCTACCCTTGGGTAGAAAGGCTGTTTCCAAATAAACCCCCGGTATCCTTTCCTCCAAGAACTACCCACCGTGCTTTTGGGGAGACTCGAACTCACAACCTCTCGATTGGAAGTGGGGGTTGCTTACCATCAGAGCAACCCCTCTTGTATATTATATACTTAAATATACGTATATATTATAGTTAAGCACTTGAGTGGTCGACTATTTAAGTTTATTCTTCAATTATTATTTATTCCTCTTTTTCCGCTCTTTTTCTTGCTGTATAAATAACTCTTGAGTTTATCAAATTGTTGACATAATTTGTCTTCATTTATTTGTGTATTACCCTACATAGCTTAGTGATTGGTGTCTAACTGTTTGAAAATTAGCATTCGCTTCAAAGCTTTAATTTGATGTCATATCATGAGTATTCCCTTATACTTTTGAGTTTTGACTTTTCCCTAGTTGGCAATTTTATAAACATTTTCTTCCCTTTTAAAGTCCTTTCTTATAAAAGTGGGCTCATAAATAGAATGGTGAATTTGTGGCCTTACCTGTAGTTATGCAGTTATTATAGTGCAAGAATTATTTATATAATCTTTAATGATGAAAAAATTATTATGTGGTACTTCTTCTATTTCAATTGCAGGTGACAATTTTGTTTATAAAAAGTTAATTTAGCTAAACTTTGAAGCTAAATTGAATTAGTTCAGCTTATTATTTTAAAGTTAAAATTTGAATATTTAAAAACTACATTAGAAATACTGTAAGTCGTAATTGTTCTGACGTCAACGTGATAAAATATATATTTTAAAATATTGGTCAAACTTCTCACAATTTGATTTTGATAAACTAAATGCTTTATCTAAACTGAAACGGAAAAGTAATTAATAATAAAAATAGAAAAACTTACAGAAATGTCTCATATACGTTTCAACTTACCAACCTCTAGCTAATATTTCAAAAATCGAAACAAACACGAAATTTTTTTAATTGGTATAGTCTAAATTCATCGAAAACATATGGATAAGTCCATATACAAAATTTGAGGAAGATTGGAGGTGATTTGGAGTGGTTTTGTATCAAAATTCATAATTAAATCGATGTCAAAAAATTCTTCTTTGACACATGTATCAAACATGTATCACACATGTATATCACACACAGATATACATGGGTATACATGTGATACACAATCGATACAAATATGATACCTATGTGATACACAGTGTGATACACGTATCATCTTTTTCATACTCGGTTTTTGCTTCGAATTTTCAATTCAAACCACCTCAAAACTTCACCAAATCATCCCAAAACTGAGATTCAAGCTCCTTAAGATATACCCAATCTATTCTAATAGCACTCACTCAAAAAAAAAAGTACAAAATTTAATATTTTTTTGTTACAAATAGCTAATTGGCCATTTTGGCTAATATTAGTAATATTTTATCAATTTACCAATTTTTTTAATGAGCTACTTCTTAATAAGGCTGTTGGGTGTAACGGTTCCGAACCGGAACCGTGGCCCTGCCGGTTCTGCCGGTTCCAGCGGCCCGGTTCTGGCGGTTCCAAGGGACCGTGACGGTTCGGTTCGATACTCGGGAACCGGCAGAATCGGAACCGGCTCGCGGTTCTGGACCGGTTCCCAACGGGCATTTTTCAAAAAAAAAAAATTTTAAAATTATTTCAGCAACGGCTCTTTGCAAAAAATTGCTGTTTGGAAGTTTAAAAAATAGCCATTTGGCCCCCAAACTTTATATAATTACACTATTTCTCATTTCTCAACTATAAATACCCCCTCATTCTTTCATTTTTATTCACCAATTCATCAATATCTCTCAATCTCTCTCAAGCTCTCTTTCAATCTTTCTAGTGCAAGTGCTTAATTTATTGTTGCAAATTCGTGAAAATTTGTGAAGTTGTTGAATTTAAGTTTTCAAGTGTTCAAGTTCAACGATTTTCAATTTTCAAGAAGTTGTTCATCAATCTGGTAAACTCGTTTCAACTCTTACGTGCTAATAGTAATTTTTTGGGTTTTTAGTTTGCTTAATTCTAATTATTATGGCATTTTCGTTGAAAAAAATGTTCGGTAAAGGAAAAGCTAAAACCGGTGAAAGTAATGGCCAAAATACTACCCCTCCCCCTGCTCCCCGACCTAGAAAAGATAAGCAAGTTGAAAGTAGTAGCCAACCTAGATGTCCTAATGAACCCTTCGGAATCCTTGATAGTGATCACCCTTGTTTTCAATTTAGCGATATTGATTTTCTACATGATGTAGCAGTAGGTGATAGAATAGACGATGATATTATGAATGCTCTTTATCCTAATGCACCTATCTTAGAGGGAAATGAGGATGATGATGATGATGATGAAACCCAAGCTCCAGTAGATTTAGATGATACACCTACTATTCCTGCTCATAACTAGGTGATGAACCGGCACACCCACCTGTACAAACTCCCACTTTTAGTAGACAACCTCCTAAACGTACAGAAACATCATTAGTTTGGCAATTTTTTATTCAACTAAGAGAACAAGATAAGGTATGTGTACCCTCCCAGACCCCATATGTGGGATTACATTGGATTTTTTATATATTTTTTTGTTTTGTTTTTTGATTGTTGTTGTTGTTCCCCATAGTCATTGAAAGTAATGGTTCCACGAATATACTAGCTTGATTTTTGGATTAGATGATCAGACATGGCAAAAACTTCTTCCAGTTGGTCTTGTCGTTGTGGAGAGTGTGCAATGACAACTAAGCTTGAATCCCAAGCTACTTGAGGTTGCCTATATGAATCCTCACTATCCATTTCGCTCCATTTGTACCTTCCTTGAGAGAGTATAATCATACTAAATCTCCCACCATCCTGCCTAACCAAAGTGACAAGTGAAAGTAAAACAAATCAAAGTAAATAACTGCAAACAGCTGAGAGTTGCCGACTACTTAATTTTAATTTTTTTTGGTTCAAGTCACATTTCCATGTGTAAAAGTTGTATTTGAAAGTCCAAATCTCCTTCCCGATGCACAATCATTTGAAATATATTCATTGTCTTCTATCCTCTGATTCAAGTATATGTTAGATGTGGCCTAAGTTGTTCCGACATGGCAGTTTAGATGCCACACACGTGTTGATACGACACTAGTATGGGTGTGGGTATCGGATCCGTATCGGATATGGTCAAACAATTTTGGATATTTTGATCACGACGGACGAAAAACTTCGAGGCGAGATACAATTTAATTCCCGAAATCAAAATCAAAACTAGGGTAATTTGAAGAAAATAGCATACTTTTTCTAAGAAATCAATCTTTTACTTATCTACAACTTGAGAATAAAAGAGAAATCCTCACTTTATAAGCTATACGTTAGTATTCCACAAAATTTCTCATAATTTAGAGATATTTTTGAATTATTTTTAGCCGCATCCCCTAGAATTTACATCTCGAAGGATCCGACCTCTAGATCCGCACCCGTGTCGGATACCCACACCCTTGTCCGAGCAACTTAGGATGTGGCATATGAAGAAGTTACAAACTTCATAACTAATAGTCTTTCCTTTTCAATTTGTTTTGGCCTGCATAGTAAGATATATATAACAAGCATCTGCAATGGGTTCTGGATACTGTCTTAAAAATGTAATCAGTTTGAGAAAAGCAAAAGATGGAAAATCGAAAAGATTAAAGGTAAGCTTCCCTAGTTTTTACTTGTATCAGCTTATCTTCTTTAACTAGACAAGATCAATGAGACTCGTAGTTTTTTCTTGAGACAGGGAACTTCTATTGGATGCAAGGGGGACGACCACTCTCAGAAAGAGCCGTCAAGGAGATCAAGTGGCGCTTCTATAAAAAATCACAGGGAACTGGAAATGACTCTTGAGGATAAAGCAGCCATAATGATTCAGACAGCTTTCCGTGCACGTGTGGTAAATTCACAGTGTCTATTAAGATTAATGCAAATAGATGTTGTTTCATTTATTTCGTTCTTATCAAGACTATATTTTTTTGAAGAATTCCTCTTCTGATATCTTTTCCTTGAAAAGCAAAATATTTTTAGGACATAATCCAATTAAGGAAGATATACTCAGGCAATTGATATTGTTCAATGAAGTGGAATGGATATTGAGGACTCATAAAGCCGATCACTACTAATTTGGGATGGAAATTTACTTCTTGTTGTAATTGTTCTGAATTTATCCTTCAAACTTTAAACTTTTCATTTTACCTTAATGAGAAGCTTTTATAGCCACACAAATGTTATGGCCCCTCACAACTTTATGCTTCTAAGACCACGAATTTCAAAAGTCTTCTTTTTTTCTTCTTCTAACTCAATGCCGAATCAAACTACGTCATATAAACTGAAAGAAAGTATAATCTTGCCTAACTGATGTCTACATGCTGTTAATCAAGGTTTACGTTGGTTTCTATTTGGATTATCTTTCATGATAAAGTTGTTTTCTCATAGAGTCCTCCAAATAAATCGCTACTTACTCATTTCTTTACGTTATATAGATTTTCTCTTCTTTTTCAGGCAAGGAAAACTTTACGTAGCTTGAAAGGAATACCAAGGTTACAGTCTATGACACAAAGCTCTTCAGTGAAAAAACAAGCTTCAGCAACTTTGAGCATTCTCCACTCATGGAACAGGATACAAACTGAGATTAGAGCTCGCCGTGTTAGTATGGTAATAGAAGGGCGTCTTAAGCAGAAGAAGTTGGAGAATCAATTGAAGCTAGAGGCAAAGCTTCATAACATAGAGGTTAGAATTAGCTGTTTTCTTAAGTTCTTATTTCATATTAGCTTTATATATAAGTTATTGAAGCCTTGAAATTTTTATTTGGTAATTTCTCATGTTAACTAGATGTGCCACTCAAAGAGTTTTAACATTTGAGTAGTTTACCTTTAACAAGGTTTCTGCATAGACTTCGCCCTGGACTATGCAATACTCCCTCTGTCCTATTTTATGTGATGGTATTTGACTTGGAACAATGTTTAACTAAGAAAGAAAGATTTTTAAAACTTATAGTGTAGAACATGCCATAGTTATTTGTATGACTGTAAATCTTCTCATTAAGTCTAAAATGAGTTGATTCTAAATATAAAATGTGTCATTTTTTCCTGGACAAACTTAAGTGTCGCATAATCTGGGACAGAGATTATTAAATTGTCGTTACATCTCTAACATGAATGAGTGGCTGACAGGTAGAGTGGAGTGGTGGCCCTGAAACAATGGAAGTTGTTCTAGCAAGAATACACCAAAGAGAAGAAGCAGCAGTGAAGCGGGAGCGAACTATGGCATATGCATTTTTTCATCAGGTACGTTAAATTTGATATGATTCTCTACAATTATATACTTTTTATGTTGTCATTTCAAAACAAGAATCATCATTGATTGACATATTGTTTCACAGTGGAGGGCCAATTCCAACCCAATATTCGGATCAAGTAACCATGATATCAGCAAAGCTAACTGGGGCTGGAGCTGGACGGATCGTTGGATTGCTGCTCGTCCATGGGAATGCCGAATTCCTGTTCAATCAACTCCAAAAATGGCCAATAGGATAGCAAGGAAGACTCCTAAAAGTAACAAAAGTCAATCAATAAAAACGCCAGTTTTTGTTAAATCAACTTTTGCTAATCAGAAACGCACTATAAAGCCTTGAAGGCTATCGTATGAAGCAGCTGACAAATTGACTGCAGAGAAAGTAATCAACAAAGTTGACGCAAGCATTGAAAAACAGGTGATGGTATCCTAAAAGCAACTGAAAAGAAGATAACATGTTCGAGCTAATACGTGCATGTATTTCCACATTTTTGCTGAGATGACAGCCAAAAACTTGAAGTGTCTGAGCGGTGAAGTTTGCGAGTTTTTCCTCTAAATTTCCAAGTTCTTACGAGCTTATGTATATTTAAGAAAATAAGTTATTCATCGGTGATAATGTGTATGGATAAGTTATAGTTCATTTGAATCGTTCTTTTACAGGTTCAAAGGTCAGAATATTCAGTTTCTGCATTCCTTTGTTGTTTTTGCCATGAAATATTTTGGTCAGAACATCTGTTTTGTACATGATGTAAAAGATATTGCAGAGTACTGTTTTTGGTATAGTAAAATCTTATAATCTTATTACTTGGTGATACTTTGTTAGACACACCATTGATTTTTTCAGGTACTTTATAAGTATGTATATTGAGAAAATGAACCTCGAACATAATTCAAGTCCAAAAGTCGGAGCTGAGTATTGTTAAATATCATATATAGACGACACTTCATACCTTCAACCAGTATGAGATTCTAATTTTTATGTCCATGCCCATCTAGCCTGAGATAGATTCAGGATTTAAGGTTTATGGTTTCCTACCATGACTTCAAGTTAAGATCATAATGATAGTAGAGTTACTATCAAATATTTATTGATAATTTTGTGAATTTCTTTTCAACAAAACTATTGGGTTCATGTGAACTCATGACTAGTACCACGTTGATCCATCCTTGCATTTAGTAACTAGCTAGTATAAGCTTCAAATTACCTATGTCGCATCGTTCAGTGAAACTTGTCATTTCATATTAATTTCTTTCATCACGAATACCCGTCTTTTTGCTTTTTAGATGGATTTAAGCATATGGGACCCTTTACAAAGGTAGAGTATTTCTTACATACTTAATTTCAGAGTGCCTATTATTTTATGGGAGTCCTACATGTTTGTTGAGCAATCAATTTTAATAGTATATACACATGCGATGTAGGAGATCGAATACTTGGAGTGCAAGTTCAATGATGGGACCCATGATGCAGATGTAGAGGTTAAGCTTGATGCTCAAGTTATCCTCAAGAGAGCGAATTTTAAGTATCTCAGATCTATTATCCAGGATAACAGGGAGATTGACGAAGATTTCACGCATCGTATTGGAGCGGGATGGATGAAATGGAGGCTCGCTTCCTGTATTTTGTGTGATAGGAATGTGCCGCTAAGACTTAAGGGTAAGTTTTATCGAGTGGGGGATGATCAGCTATGCTGTATGGGGCTTAGTGTTGGCCAGTCAAGAACTCCCACGTGCAGAAGATGAGAGTAGCAAAGATGAGGATGTTGAGATGGATGTGTGGGTGAACCAGGAGAGATAGGATTAAGAATGAAGCTATCCGGGATAGAGTGGGAGTAGCCTTCGTATAGGGCAAGATGCGGGAGTCGAGACTGAGATGATTTGGACATGTTAAAAGAAGAAGCATTGATGCTCCTGTTAGGGTGTGTGAGAGGTTGGCCATGGAGAGTTTGAGAAGAGGTCGAGGCAGGCCTAAGAAGTATTGAGGGGAGGTTATTAGGCAGGACATGACGCTGCTTCAGCTCACTGAGGACATAACCCTTGATAGGAGGGTGTGGAGATCAAGGATTAAGGTAGAAGGTTGTAGGCAGTTTATAGTTGTTCAGCGATAGTCTTAATAGCATGCATGTCCCTTCATATTCTTAGATTTTTATTATGTTATGTGGTTTTGTTCGCCTCAGGTATTGTATTCCATGTTGCTATTATTTGGTACTACTTATCCTTTATCTCCCTTTTTCTTTACTCTTCCTTCTTTCTTCCTTCCTTGCTTTCCTCCTCCCTTTCCTGAGCCGAGGGTATATCGGAAACAGTCTCTCTACCTGAATTAGGTAAGGGTAAGGTCTACGTATAGACTATCCTCCCCAGACCCCACCTGTTGGGATCAAACTGTTGTTGTTGTTGCTGCTAATAAAAAACGCTTTTAGTCTCCCATACACTTGACCAAACAGGTTGTGTATTTTTCTCAAAAGTGCTTTTAGGGATAATCTATTTTTTCTTGCCTCTATTAAAAATTTCTTTTTCTTTAAAAAAGTTTGACCAAATACCTTAACTTTAAAAATAAAAAAGTACTATTGACTGCAAAAAAAAAAAAAAAACTTTTGGCCAATAAAAACGGCCCAAAGGGCTGAATATTATCAGGAGAAATTGAATGCCACTACTTTATAAGAGAACCCTAACGGAGTATTGAAACTCATCTTTGAAATGTTGCTGGAGCTTGTAATTGGCCACTATTTCAATTTATGCCTTCTGTATTTCCTTTAAAATCAAGAAGTCTCCAACTCTAGAAGAGGAGCCTGAAGCTCTAATAAAAAGGTCCTCACTTATATTGGAAGTTTTGGATTCCTGTATATTAGAAAAGGTTGCTTAACCGTTTGAGACCTCATTTGCTTTTTCTTAAGATTAAGACCTTCATATAAATATCAAGATGTATATTAAAATTAGGATATTGAATCTTAAAACATATGTAAATATATTAAGATGTGTATTAAGATCTGAATACTAACTAATTAAGACTGTTTGATTTTTAACATCTGAATATATAAAATTTATTTTTATTTAAAAATTAATAAATGTATAATTCAAATGAAATACTAACTAATCTAATATTCTATCAATAAAATATAATAGTTGTTGGTGGTGATGGCTAACAGGTGAATGTCGACTAGAGGCGGTGGTTGGTGGTAGTTTTAGTTGATGATGGTGGTTCATGCTAGTAGCTAGTAGTGATTGGTAGTGGCAATTATGATTGAGGATGGTGGTGATGGGTGGTAATAGTTAATAATGACGAGTGGTAGTAGTAGTTGTGACTGTAGAAGGTGGTGGGTGGGTGGTGATAGGTTATAATGAAGGGCAGTGCCGGTTGTGGTTGTTGATGATGATGGGGTGGTCAATTGTGGTAGTTGAGGTGGATGGGTGTTGATTGTGAGTGAGAATGATGGTGGTCATAGTGGTGCGGATAGTGGGTGGTAATATGGTCAATAATGGTATCGGGTATGATTGAGGATGATGGTGGCGTGATGGTGGTGGAGGTGGTGGTGGTGGTGGTTGAGTTTGTGTTGGTGGCATGGTGGTAGTTGATATGGTAGGCGGTGGGGGCAGTTAATAATGAATATTGATAGCATCTTAATGAAATTAAGTCTCTATTATAGATTATAATCATACAGACATATTCAGACCCATTAAGTGGTTGTGAAGTAAACAAACAATATACTTGATGAATAAAGATCTGAATAGATAAGATTTAGACTTTAAAAACAAACACATTTAATGTGTGAGATGTGAATAATTAAAATTCAAACCTACATTTAGTGCAAATAGATGAAGCCTGAATCTTGTATTTTAGCATGAAAGTGCAACTTTTATCAAATTGTGTTACTGTACAAATTCTATGGTTTTATTTCTTCTCCGAAATTATGTTTATTGTTGGGCTTAATCAGCCAAGAAATACTCTTAATATGGTATTATATTGTACGCTTTGGATCAAATTCATACGGTTTTCTTCAAAATGTCTCATATTATTAAGAGATCCCAAAATATGTAGGCTCCCAAAATTTTCAGCTACTAATGTGGAACTTTGTTCACATACTCAATAATTTTCCCCTTGAACTAAATTTCACGTGACTCACTACCACAATTCACGAGTCTCCCCCTCGAATCTATATTTCACATGTTTGCCACCTCCTATGTTCATTAGATAGGCATAATTACATCAAATATCTGTCAACTATGTCATTCATGTCCAGAAACTTTGAGGAACATATCTTTCTGGAATGCCTCCCTGCTAGAATCCTTTGGTATAAGCTACAAATTACATCACAAAACCTTGTCGTTCGGGGGGGGGGGGGGGGGGGGAATAGCTGGATTAATAATATTAAAAATTTTATATTCCAAAGAACTATATATAATCCTTTTAGCATCCCTGGCTCCACTCTTATACCATTTGCTCTATGGGAACTATGGATTACAAGAAATCATTCTACTTTAGAACACAAGATTTCCCAAGTTAATACTCAATTAGATATTAATAAAGCAGCATCATTTTATCATCTTACACAACATAAGACTAAAAAGGCTATAATTCCTTTCAATATTAAATGGCACCCTCCTGTTAATTTTACCTACAAACTTAACATTGATGGATCTTATTCCGAGAAGACATGTAAGTATTGTATATGAGGAGTTTTTCGCAATACACAAGGGCAATGGATACTAGGGTATGCAGGGAACTCAGCCGCAGGATCAGCAATTCAAATGGAACTCTTAGCTCTACCCAAAGGCTTGTCCATTGCCGTCCAACATAATCTAAAGCCTCTAACCATTGAAACAGATGCAAAAGCTATTATTAGGATGTTCAATTCTACTAATATACACTATGCTAATTTAATTAATGATTGCATGTTCTTACTCCTACAGCTGGACAACCCTCATCTTAGGACTGTGTATCGAAAACAAAATTGTGTAGCTGATTTACTAGCTAATCATCGAGCTATGTGTACCGGAGAAGCTTGTCTCATGTTTCATGCACCACCACCGTTTGGGACATCCACCTTTTGCCAAGATCAACAAGGCGTACTACGGAAAAGAATGTTGAAGAATTTTCCTACTAGCAATAGTTTAGATAATATTAATAGTATTGTAAATAGTAGTGATGATGCTAGCTTGTTTAGCTCTAATTTTGTTGTCCCTAGTGGGACTTTGCCTAGCACTAATGTAAATCTAATGCCTATAATGCATCTCCTAAACAGCTCTTTGTAAGCTTGTTATTATATATAAAATATCTATCTTTTCTTAAAAAAAAAAAAGTAATTTGACAGTTGAGAAGTGCAAAAAGTTTAACGTAACCATGCCTATGAATATATATGTAGCCCCTATACGGCAACAGTGTAGCCCAACCAAATAGGTAGCCCTAGCAAAGTTGGTTATTGTAATTTACTACTATTGGTTAACTTGTAATAATTTCTCCAACATATGCTACTCTACTGTTATTATTTTTCTATGTTTGGTAACCCCTTTTATTTAATGGCGCCAGAACTGCCCACATGAATGAAAAGCTACTCTCTTGTAGCCATCACTACTACATGAAAGTATACCAATGATATCCCAAATTCCATGGGCTCACATGGTGTCAGGTTTAGCATAGGAAATTCTGGTTTCCCAAACACATCAAATCAACCGGCATTTCAGAAATAGTCCGGTGTATTAAGTTCCTATTATATTCTTAGTTCGGAAAAGAATCGTACCATAAAAATCTATTGTATGCAGTCTTTATATTTTATTTTTACAAAAGATTATTTTTATGGCTCGATCCTGTGACCTCCTGATCACATGGCAACAACATATTCTAATATTTATATAATTCATCATTAATATGTTATGTGTACAAACTTACTGCAAATCTTCTCTTTTATCTGAACTTAGGACTCAGAAGAAACGGATGAAGAATATAATTTCTATGGGTTTAATTTTTAAGGTTTTTGGTGTTAAATTCATCGTATGTTCAAAGCTATAAGTTTATATAATTATTAACTTTTACAATTTTAATGAATCTTTAAACATAAATTTATGTTATACTGGGTTCAGATGAACCCAGTACGACCGCTCTACACCCGCCTCATTTAGGACTAAGTATGCTTTTGCGATACTTAATTTATACTGCTATTATATGTCTTAACAAGAACTTGATGAACAATATCTTTACCGACTCTTAACTTATGTTGATCCTATTGCCTCTTAAAACATGCTAATTACTACTGCGTTTGGATATAAAAATTGTAATATTTGAAAAAAAAAAGTAGTATTTGGAGTTACGTTGAAAATTAATATTTAAAAAAATAGTGTGTGAACATATATTTCACTTGAAAAAATATTGCAGTTTTCTAATTGGGGAAAAAAAATTTCTGAAAATTTTGAAAAAGTGTTCAAAATCACTTTTTGGTTTTTGAAAGACTTCTTTTTTTTTTGATTTTTTTACAAAAACTTGCAAAATTTCATGGACAAACACGTTTACTAAAAAACGAAAAAAAAGAAAAAAATATCTATAAACAAACGAGTCCCTAATTCGTGATGCTATTACCCTATTATTCTTGTAGTGCCATAGATTGGCTATGACCAATTGCCAGCTTGTCCAAGCTGCATGATATTTACAACTATCTAAAGTTGATCTTGAAAGTGTTTACCTTATTTAAAAAAATGGATCTTGAGACTAATTGTAGAATTTCAAAAAAAGTAAAAAAAAAACAAATTCAATTGAATTATCCAAAATTGATCTTGAAAGTGCTTACACTATTAAAAAAAATGGATCTTGAGACTACTTGTAAAATTCCAAAAAAAGTAAAAAAGAAAAAATTCAAAATAGTATTTAAAAATTAAAACTGTGTTTGGACATGAATATAATTATGGGTTATTTTTGAATTTTTGTGAATGATGAGTGAAACAGTTTGAAAAATAATTTTTTTAAGTTTCTCAAATTTTTGAAAAAATTTTAAAATTTATATTCAAGTGAAAATTTTACAGCCAAACACTTAAAAAAAAAAAAAGTGAAAATCTTCATGGTCAAACGGGCTTTAAGTCAAAGCCAAAAGTCATTTATCAATCAGGATTGTTTAAAATCATATAATAAAAGATAAACTTAGCACCCTTCACACGTCTATGGCTGAATATCTGAAGCATGAACAACGACTTTGCATTGACGAGACTGATAAGATGTACCCTGAAATATTTTCTTTCTATAATAGGAATTACACATAAAATCTAACTAACAAATATTTCAGCTCCAAAACATGTAATAATACAAGGAAATGGACTTGGTGAAAAGCTAAACTTGATAATGTAGAAGTGCAGTTACAATAAGCCATCACTGGAAAATTCATTGTTAGCATAAGAACTAGTCTGAAATTGAGTGCTCAATGGACAGCTGGACTGAAGGGGTTCCCTCTGATTAAAGAGCTGAGGGGAAATTATGTGATAAAAAGCTGAATGTTGAATCCTCTCTTAACTCATTTTGAGATGACTGGAAATTGTAAAAGTTGCCTTGGGCTTGGTTTTTGATTTCTGAGTGAAAATGGCATTGTTGGTACATCTGAAAATCACTAACAGATTGAATCTTGGCGTCATTTACTGATGAAAACAAGCTCAAATTCCCATTTGGGCTGTCATTTTGAACTCCACATTCATATTTTGGAATGTCGCTATATTCTTGACTAACTTTTGGACTCTGTTCAAGAAAAAATTGGCCTTCTTCGTTTTCAGTATTTATAGTACGCCAATTCAGTGCTTTATTTGACGAGTCAATCTTCGTAGAAAAGACTTGAAAAGGATTATTTTCAAGTGCATCAATAGCATCTTTAGCTTCTTTAATCAGCCAATCGATGGCCTTACTTGGACGGTCATAGCCAAGTCGATCTTGAACATCATAGAACTGAATTGCAGTGTTTGGTGAGAGCCTAACTCGTCTGTCCCTCGGACCGCTAGCTGTTGAAACCTTGCTGTGCCGGTCTTTTCGTCCTGTAGCTCGGACAATGCGGCTTCTGTGGACTTCTATCACATCTGTGTTAGTTCTCTTTGGCTTCTTTCTTGGTGAGACATTCTTGATTTCTTGTTTGTAACTAGGACATTGTGTGTTGTTTTGGTGCTTTGGGACAAAAGTTGCGCTAGGGGAAGTGAAATTAGGCCATTTTGCGTCGTGGGAATCTGCGTGTATTTGGCAGAATTGGTGGAAATGATGGTTTTGGTAATGATTTGGGAGGATATTTTCTTGAAAAACATCCTCTTCCTTTTCTTTTTCTTCTTCTTCTGATGATTTATATTCTTCATCTAATATTTGAAGCTGATGATTCATTGGAAAATTCAGATTTGAAGTAATTTTCTTCTTGCTTTCTTCTATTTATTGACTTTTAAAATTTTTCAAGTGTAGTTGGCGCTTGACAATTGCTTTATACGAAAGACTGTGACTTTGGGCCCTCAAATATTAGCTTCCCACTAGCTTGTACTTTGTAACAGCTATATAAAATGTAATAGTAAATACTGAAATATAGTGAAAAAATCATACTGTTTTGTTAAATACTCATATAGAATAGGAAATAGCCGTCATGCAGGTAAGTATCTTGCATGACAGAAGGTCACGCGTTCAAGAATGTAATCCTCTTCGACAAGGAGCACTTAACCCATATAGTGAGTTTTCTAGCTATCGCGAATTGAGTCCGGATAAATTGAGGCTTTGGTTTCGACACCGAATGCTCAGGAGCGGATATACCTCATTACGTTGTCCCAAGCAGTGTCATGGGACACTATGTTTTATTGATTTCTTTTTACTTTCATCTATATATATATATATAGATAAGAAACAAAATGAAAATATTACTGTTGGCTTAAAAGTTATGTAAGTACTTATAAGCTCAAGAACAATCGAAAATAATAAGGATTAATCGGAATCAAGAGTAATATGGACTAAAGAATATCGTGTAGCTAAGATCTGTGATAATAGTATAGATAATTTGAGATACAATAACAATAAAGCAAGTAGTAATCTTTTCACAAGAGAGAGAGAGAATTGTATATTTCCAATAGTAAAATACACATGCCTCTTTACAAAGAGAAGATCCCCTTTATATATTAAGGGACATTCCTCCAAATAATCAAAGAAAAGTACAAGGGTCGGTGATCCCAGTGTACGGGAGAGTCAGAGCTCCAAATGACGTCGTAATGAGTCATGTCACTTGGTCCGTCCGCTTACTGTGGCCGACCTTACTCGAGTCGGCCTCAATTAGGTCGCTTTCTCCGTTAAGGGCGTGTGTAGATAACATGAGAACGTAGAGAACAAAATTTTCCCAATACAGATAGTCCCTCCGTTTGTTGGGGACGTAGCCGAGAGACGTCTTCAACGAACGGACATGCATGCTTGATGTTTCTGGAAATTTGGCCGTACCTATGGATACTGCCGGAAAGGGCGTGCTCATATACGAAGGTGTTATGCCGTTGACATATTACCTCCTTTTGGGGCTCCTTTTTAGGATGACATCATCGATCACGTGCGTGATCATTACTTTTGCTCCCGAGGCGGTTCAGGCCTTGACGTGACATTTTGGTTTTCTGCGCCGGTTTTTGAATCATGCCTTTTCGATTTACGTGTGCCCTTTCTTACAAATAGAGGGGAGGTTGAACTCGATTCATCTTTCGAACTTTTTTAGAGAGTATTTCCTCAATCTTTTCCTCATCTCTTTCTGGTACTCGTTGCTCTTTTCTTTTGAAACTTTCGTTCCTAGGAATCAATCCGGTGTCCCCGAAGCGCCTTTCTCTTATAACTTCCGTCATGGTTAAGCATCAGCACGATGGTACCAGGACCAAGGAAGATGCTCCTTCCAGGGTTTCATCGTCTTCAGACGATGGAGAAGCCGAGGAGGTTCTCGTTCCTCTATCAACGGCTAACATACTCCCTCTGGATATGGATACACGGAAGGATTTTAAGAACAAGTGTAAGCTTCCTCATTCACTTGGCTGCTCTTAGGAAGTCATATAATATTCCGGATTATGTTGAGATGGCTCCCGCCGGGATGGACTACGCTAATGTGCAAAGGCCTAGATACTGCACGTTCTACAAGTACGCTTTTTGGATCGGGTATAGCTTCCACTCTCAATCCTCTGTGGAGGAGCTTTGTCGTCTATTCGGGGCGTGTTCGGCCCAACTTACTCCGTATGCGCTGAAGGCGTGCAGGATTCTTACCACCTACACAGCTAAGGCCGAGAGGGAGGTCTCTGTTCACCACCTCCAGCAAATGTTCAATGTGAGTTTCATGAGAGGCACCGTGCTCCAGTTAGTGAGTCGGGGCAAGAAGAGTCTTGTGGTGCAGGTGGACGACAAGGCTAGTCGTAAATTCTGGAAGAAATTTTTCTATGTCCGTACTGAACACCCGGTGTCTAACCCTGAAGGGTTTCCGGAGGCGTGGAATGAAACATGTAAGCATTCCTGTATGCAGCTTTTACAGCAATCTTATTTTGCTGGTTTTAACCATTGTAGATTTGCTTTTACCTTTATGTAGTGACAGCTCGCCCCCTCGAAGGATTGATGACATTAGGTCGTGGGTGCGAGCGTTGATACCATTTGCGGAGGAATGGCGTACCTGGCCGGAATTCCTCAGGCTCTATGGCCGGTCAGGTTATGGCCTTGCTTGATTTTTCTTTTCCGTTCTGGCTTGGGGGCTCCCCATTATTTTCTTGCCCATCTCATACATATTTTGGTAGGTTGGGGCGCCTCTAATAAGGCGCAGAAGAAGAAGAAGAAAGTTGTGGCCGACCCTTCAAGGGCGGTATTTAACCTTGGTGAGGAGGATATGATCCTCGTAGGTACATCTAGGGGCAGTGTTTCTCCCCCCTCAAGACAATATGTCACATCAGAGGCGGCTCCAGAGTTAGTGTCTGAGGCAGCACCAGGGGCTATACTTGAAACAACGCCCGAGGAGATACCGGCGGCTGTGCCTGGGACCGCCCCCGGGGTTGCCCCATATGGAAACCCACTCTCGGACCGACTCTATCTGAGCCTGACCTGCGTCCCACGGAGGGGGACCTTGAAGAGGAAGAGACATTGGACATGAGGAGACGACGAATTCTAACTGGCAAGGCTGTGGTCACTCAGACAGGGAAGGTTAAACCACCCCGTCCTGAATCTAGGTCAGTCTTTATGGCCGAGGCCAATCGCTCGGGGAGGTTCACTCTTAGGAGGGAGGCCGCAAAATTAAGGGGTGAAAGTGTGGACGTGGCGGGCCCGGAGGTCGCTATGGAGGACGTGGGCAGAGAAGGCAGGTCCTTGGACCAAGTGGGGATGGTGGCCGAACAGTCTTCCCGTCGCATAGTGATTCCTATCCATTATAATTTGTTGGAGAATTACGAGGAGGCGGCCACCAATATGACACTTTTATGTGCCGGTGCTGAGAGTGCGGCCCTGGTGGAGCTCAACGACAAGGTCTTGGCCCGAAGAGTGGCAGGTGCAGCCTTGCAGGTATGTTTTTGTCTTGATCGATGATTTTTCTTTTGCATTAGTGGAGGGTGATTTTCCTTGTACTTACTTTTCAATTGTTTCCAGAATCTTATCTTAGAGGCAGAGAGGGGCCGACGCCAAAATGAGAAGGTGGCCAAATACAATGGGTTGGTGCAGAAATACAATAGGACGCGTGAGGCGCTCCAGACCTTGGCCGATATGTACAAACAGAACCCTAACTTCAAGGTGGTTCATGACGGTCTCGTGCAATTTGAGGAGCAGTTGAAGAAAAGGGTGGATGTGCTGTAGAAAGGAGAAAACAACTCATGGCCGTTGTTGCTCGGAATGCGGAGATGGAGGTCCACATTCAAGCTAAGGACGAAGAATTGTAGCTCGGCTGCGTAGTGGCGGAGGAGGCATCAGAATTGCGCACTCGAGTTGCAGCCTTAACGGCGGAACTTGATGCCAAAAAGGCCATGGTTGAGGACCTCAAGCGAGCTCTTACACACGCCGATGTCTCGTGAGGCACATGAGATGTGGGTGTATGTGGAGGCCCGGCTGGTCGTGCTTTAAGAATTTTTGGCAGCTGGGCAAGCATTTGAGGCGGAAGTTGAGAGCCAACGCCAGTTGGTTAGAGCTACCCGTGAAGCGGCTGGCTATAGTCCCGAATCGCTAGTCCGGGAGGGGGGTAACTCTGCAGATGTTAATCGTTTGGAGTCGAGCTCTTGGATTTCCAAGGCGTATCCTCCTGGGAATGAGGACGGGCCACATGAAGGCCAGGCGGGGCAGGTTAATCATAGGGGCGGAGGCCTTTAGAATCTTTGTAAATATGTTTATAAATACTAATTTTTGTATCATGTGTGTTGACCCTTTTGAGGATAAAGATATATGACTTTTGCTATAGTTAATATATTCTATTTTCTGGAACGTTGTTGTATTTTTTTGCCGTAGTTGAAGCTAAGTGGGCCATTCGGTGGCCTTGACCGTGTGGAAATGATGTCCGTAGCCAATTAAGGTTCGACGGCCATAGCCATGTAAAATTCGACGGCCTTAGCCGTGTAAAAACAATGGCCCTAGCCATGTAAGATTCGACTTCCTTAGCCGTGTAAAAATGATGGTCGTAGCCATGTAGAAATGATGGCCTTAGCCATGTAAAATTTGACGGCCCTAGCCGTGTTAAAACAATGGCCATACCCATGTAATATTCAACGGCCTTAGCCATGTTAAAACAATGACCTTAGCCATGTAAGATTTGACGGCCTTAGCCGTGTAAAATGATGGTCATAGCCATGTAAAAATGATGGCCTTATCCATGTAAAATTCAACAGCCTTAGCCGTGTTAAAACAATGGCCTTAGCCATGTAAGATTCGACGGCCTTAGCCGTGTAAAAATGATGGTCGTAGCCATGTATATATGATGGCCTTTGTCATGTAAAATGTGACGGCCTTAGCCGTGTTAAAATAACGGCCTTAGCCATGTAAAAAGGATGGCCGTAGCCATGTAAAAATGATGGCCTTAGCCATGTAAAATTCGACGGCCTTAGCTGTGTCAAAATAATGGCCTTAGCCATGTAAGATTCGACGGCCTTAGCCGTATTAAAACAATGGCCTTAGCCATGTAAGATTTGACGGCCTTAGCCATGTTAAAATGATATCCGTAGCCATGTAAAAATGATGGCCTTAGCCATGTAAAATTCGACGGCCTTAGCCGTGTTAAAATAATGGCCTTAGCCATGTATGATTCGACGACTTTAGCCGTGTAAAAATGATGGTCGTAGCCATGTAATAATGATGGCCTTAGCCATTTGAAATTCGACGGCCTTAGCCGTGTTAAAACAATGGCCTTAGCCATGTAAGATTCGACGGCCTTAGCCGTGTAAAAATGATGGTCGTAGCCATGTAAAAATGATGGCCTTAGCCCCTTCATACATTTGGACTTGGCCGTAGCCCTTTCGTCTATTTGGAGATGGCCGTAGCCTTTTCATTCATTTGGAGATGGTCGTTGCCCTTTCATCCATTTGGAGATGGCCATAGCCTTTTCATTCGTTTGGAGATGGCCGTAGCCTTTTCATTCCTTTGGAGATGGCCGTAGCCTTTTCACTCATTTGGAGATGGCCATAGACTTTTCATTCACTTGGAGATGGTCGTAGCCTTTTCATTCATTTGGAGATGGCCATTGCCTTTCTATACATCTGGAGATGGCCGTGGCATTTATATACATCTGGAGATGCCCGTAGCCTTTCTATTTATCTGGAGATGGCCGTAGCCTTTCTATTCATTTGGAGATGGTCGTAGCCTTTCTATACATCTGGAGATGGCCTTAGCCTTTCTATACATTTGGAGATGGCCGTAGCCTTTCTATACATCTGGAGATCGCCGTGGCCTTTCTATACATCTAAAGATAGCACTAATCCAGCCCCTGTATTATGTCGGGCTTGGAGAGTACACGGAGAGGTTGATATGATACACTTGTACTGCAAACATCTCCAGGTGTTCCCTTTGTAGCCTCGTTGAAAACCTTCTCAAGAAAACCCAATTGGGACAAAACCCGGGTAAGGGAAAAAGAGTACGACTTAGGGGTCGCCTTTTAGAAGTGGAAATATTTGTGGTGAGTGACGTTCCAGTTGTTCTGGAGTGTTTTCCATCCATCGTCTCTAGCTGGAATTAGAGGTGTCAACCGGTTCCACCGGTCCGGTCCGGGTCGATTTTTTTTTCGACCCGTCCGGCTACCGGTCCGGGCCGGGCCAGTTACAAACAGTACCGGTTTTCACCGGGCTGGGTTGAGACAGGCTTAGATTGAACCGTACGGGTTACGGGTTGTAATGGTCCGGGCCGGGCCGGGTTTCGTTATTTTGTTTTTTTTTTTTAGAATTACGTATAAATATTAAGTTATATTAATACTTTGTAATAATTGAATGAACACAACAAAAGATGGGAAAAAATTGCACTTATTGCAAGTGCTATTTTATTTCTTAAATTCAAATAAAGAAAAAATAAAATGTATCTTAAGTAGTAAAAACTTTACATCTTTTGTAACAAGTAGTATACTAGTAGTAATCCGAACCATCAAATTCTTTGCATTGCCCTAGCAAGTTCATCGTAATCAATATAAACCGATTGACCTTCTTCTGGCGTGTTAAATTCGGATGGGTTTCCATGCGTTAATATATCTCCAAGTTCTTCGTCTTCTGGGCTATCAAGATCTTCCTTTCCTTGATTTCTTCGTTCCGATCTAATCCAATCTCTTAAACATACTAAAACTTCCAAAGCATTGCTTCCCAATGAGTGGCGTGTGTCTCCAAGTTGTTGTCTTGCTTGGCTAAATGCACTCTCGGATGCAACAGTGGAAATTGGCACATTCAGGACATCCCGAGCCCTAGCGAAAAGAACGGGAAATTGCTTTGCATTTTCATGCCACCAGCCTAACGGTGAGAATTCGCTGGTGCGAGGCTCCTTTTGCTTCTGCAAGTAAAATTGAAGTTCATCAATATTCCTGCTACTACTTTGAGTGTTAGAAAAAGTTGAAAAAATATTAAAACTATCAATGCCTTCTTCATCATCTACATTAGAACTGCTACATTGCATAGCGGGATTTACATCTGTTGAAGCACGAGAATTATCACATTGAGTTGCATAATAATTATATAGATGTTGTAAATGTTCATTTAGCTGGTTCATAGAATCATACAAATTTGGGCTTTCAGTGGGCCCAATCTCCATATAAGTATATAAAGCATTCATTAATTGGTGACAATCAGACATTTTAATAGACGGATTTAAAACTGCACCAATTAAGTAAACTGGAGGAATTGGAAAGAAATATTTTTTGAATTTCGCTTGCATATTTACAACAACATCCGTATATCTATCTTTCTTCTTAAATTCATGTAGTAGCAAAGAAATTTCAGCTATATGTACTAAAGCCATAGTAACAGTTGGGTAATATGCGCCAGAAAACACAACAGTAGCAGTATAAAATTTATGCAAAAATTTAACAACATCACTAATGACCTCCCAAGTATCAGTTGTTAACATACGCCTAGGATCAGTACAATGTGCATTAGCAACTTCAGTTATTGAAAATCTATATTTGTAGCAACATTTTAAAAATATATACGTATAATTCCATCTAGTAACTATTTCGTCTGGCATGAATCTAGGTGAAAGGTTATACTGCATACACTTATTCTTAAATTCTCTTATTCTAGATTGTCTATTATTTCCCTGAATAACTCCAACTGCTCTTCTAACTTGAGTAATCTCAACTGAAAATAAATCGAGCCCACTTTTAACAATTAAATTGTAAACATGACATGTACACCTAACATGAAAAATATCATCAAGAGGTGGTTGCAAATTCAATTTTAAAATTGAAACTGCATCATTATTGTTTGAAGCATTATCAAAAGACATACACAAAACTTTTTGGTTTAGATTATAAAATTCAACAACTTCAATAATTGTACTACTAATAAATGCAGCAGTATGACTCTGATCTTCATCATATTTAAAATCAATAATACGTTTTTGCATACAAGTATTATCATCTATCCAATGACATGTAATTGTTAAATAATCATTTCCATTAACAGCATGGCCAATATCAGAAGTTAGACATACTCTAGAAGGAAGGTGACTAAACAAATAACGTATGTATGTTTGATATTGGCCGTGAAGTCTAAAGATGTCTGCTCTACAAGTACTTCTAGGGATACCTTTAAACAAAGGATTGTATATCCTTTGAATATATATAATAAGATAAGAGGAAGAAGCAAAAGAAAAAGGTAGACAACCCAAAGCAATCATTTTCGCTAATTCCTCTCGATACCTCATTTTATCATATTTTAGGAGACCTCCGGTAGTAGGGTTAATTGTTGTTTGACTTCCATCCCCATTAGCTCCCCATTCTATAGGATGGTTAGTCGACAGATGTCTAATAAGTGTCCCAGTCCCCCCTAAATTACCTCCGGTCAAATGTTTAAACGTTTCATTACAAAGTTTGCACTTAACTCTATCAGTACCTTCTACTATATCAAAAAATTTCCAAACAGGACTTCTTTTTTTACGAGTAGAAGTTGGAGCCACTGGTGGTCTTCTACCGCTTGTTGCACTAGCAACTCTAACTCCAATACTACCAACATTTCCACTACTAGGTGTAGGTGGTATCTCATCTGCTATTCCAATTTCATTATCTTATATTCCGTAATCTTCTTGTAATTGTTCATAATCAATATCTACATCTTGCAAATTAGGCGATGATTCAGAAACATGTGTTATTGGGTCATTACTATTATTACTACCAGAAGCTACAGGACTACCTCTTTTTTTACTTCCACCCCTACCAGTAACTTTTCTACACGCTCTTTTAGCAGCATTAAACATATTGTAAAAATAAAAATATAAGCTAAACTCAAATATGCAAATAAAATATTAAATGAGAGAAAGAGTTGGAGAGAGTGCACCGAATTCGACAATAAATTGAGCACTTGATTACGCAAATCCGGTGTTACCACGAACAAACGTCAAGCAAGTATTTCAATGTTGGACACTTGAACTTCAAGCTTAAAATTCCGATTTCCGAATGAGAAATTACGATAAATTAAATTCGGGAAAACAAAGACAATAAAATTATAAAATTAGAATATGAATTCTTGAAAATTGAAGAGAAGAGAGTGACTGATAATTTGAGAATTGAGAGAGAGATTGATAATTTTGAGTGAGGAAATGAAGAAGAGGGGAGGGTATTTATAGATTTTAAGAAGGGTTAATAATGTAATTTAATAAATACAAAAAAAAAACAAAAAAGTGGCCATTTCTGAAAATACTCCCGTTGGCCAACGATTCTGGACCGTTGCCAACGGTCCTGTGGGGCCCACATGTTCAGAAATTTAAAAAAAAAATAAAAAATTTGACCGTTGTACCGGTCCGGTCCCGGTCCCGGTCCGGGTCGACCGGTTCAAGCTCTGTTTTGCTTACCGGGCCGGTCCGGTCACGGGTCAAGACCCTAAAATCCTAACCGTTCTAACCCCTCCCCCCCAACCCAGCCCAGCCCACCCCTTAAGAACCGGGCCGGTCCGGTCCCGATTTTTACCGGACCGGTCCGGTTCGGTCCCGGGTCAACCCGGACCGGTTGACAGGCTTAGCTGGAATGCTACTTTCCCGGCTGCTGCCGTGATTTTGTAGGGTCCTTTCTAGTTTGTGCCCAATTTTCCTTTACTTGGGTCTTTGGGGGCCAATGTCTTGGCTTTGAGGACGTAGTCTCCTACTTTGAGTGGCCTTATTTTTCCCTCTTGTTGTAATATCTTTCGACTTGTTGTTTTTGGGCTACCATCCTGATGTGGGCCATCTCTCTTCTTTCTCCGGCTTCATCAAGATCTTGGAGTCTGCTGATGTCATTTTCTGTTCCGCTGGTGAGTGAATACCTTCGGCTGTGTTCACCTACTTCGACGGGTATGACCGCGTCAGTTCCATAAACCAGTGAGTATGGGGTTTCCCCGGTGCTGTACTTGGGTGTAGTTCTCTGTGCCCGTAATACTTCGGGTAGTAGTTCGAGCCATAGCCCCTAATCTTCGAGTTTCTTTTTCAGTATGTTTAGAATTGTTTTTTCGGAGAAATCCGCTTGGCCGTTGGCGGCGGGGTGGTGTGGCGTGGATAGTGTCCTTTTGATGCACCATTTCTCAAAGAACTCGGTCGTTTTTTGACCAATGAACTGGCACCCGTTGTCGCAACTGATTTCTTTGGGGATGCCGCAGCGGCATACGATGTTCTTCCATATGAAGGCGATGACTTCTTGTTCACGTATTTTCACGTACGCACCTTTTTCCACCCACTTGTTGAAATAGTCAGTTAAAACAAGTTAAAATCGTACCTTTTCTCGTCCTGCGGGTAGTGGGCCGACTATATCCATTCCCCATTTGATGAATGGCCGGGGGAAGTGACTGAATGGAGGGGTTCTCCTGGTTGGTGTACCATCGGGGCATACTTTTGGCATTGCTCGCATCAGCGGACATACTCAACTGCCTCTTTTTCATGGTGGGCCAGTAGTAGCCGGCACGTATGATGCATCGCACAAGGGCGCGATTTTTAGTGTGAGCTCCGCAATGGACTTCGTGCACTTCTTCGAGTACCGGCATCATTTGGTGCGGCCCTAAGCACTTGGCTAGGGGGCCACCGAATGTCCTTTTGTAAAGGTCGTTGTTGATCATGCATTATTAGGCGGCCTGTATGCGAAGCTTCTTCGCCTCTTTTTTATCGGGGGATAATGTCCCGTCATATAGATAAGATATGAACTGGTTGCGACAGTCCCAAGTCAGGTTTAAGGAAAGTACCTCGGTGTGCTCAATGTCCGAGTGAGGAGTGTGACCACACTTTCTTTGTTGATGTTTTTGGTGGCGGCAGCCAACTTTGCCAGGCCGTCTACTTCGATGTTTCGTGCTCTGGGAATTTGTTTGAAGCGGCATTCGTCGAATGTAGCCATCAGTTTACGGATTTCTGCCTAGTACTTTTGTAGCCTCTGCTCTTTGATTTGATAAGTCCAAGTGATCTGGTTTATCACAAGTTGGGAATCGCAGTGGAGGAGGATTCAGCGAGCCCCATACTTGGTGGCCAATTTCATGCCTGCAATAACGACCTCGTACTCGGCCTCATTATTCGTCATTTCTGACATCGTATGGACTGGCGAATTGTTTCGCCCGTAGGGACCTCAAGAACGATTCCCAGTCTCTATCCCGATGCATTGGCGGCGCCATCCGTATAAAGGACCCATAAATCATTTTCGGAGGATGCGCGTTATGCCTTGAGTTTTTGCCTTTGGCAGGACTTCCGTGCTGAAGTCGGCAATGAAGTCAACTAGGACTTGCGTTGATGGCGGTCCTCAGAAGGTATGTGATATCATGGTTGCTGAGCTCAACGGCTCATCTGGCGAGTCGCCTGAGAGTTCGGGTTTGTGTAGGACACTCCTCAAAGGGAAGGTCGTTACTACCCTTATGGGGTGGCATTGGATATAGGGCCGTAGCTTTCGTGAAGCTACTACGACTGCCAATGCTAGCCTCTCAAGGTGTGGGTACCGAGTTTCGGCATCCACTTACGTTTTGCTAATATAATAATAGGAGATTGCGTATTTTTATTTTAGCCCACTAGGACGGCGCTGACTGCGACTTCCAATACAGCCAAGTAAACCAACAGCGGCTCCCCTGGGTTGGCTTTCACTAGTAGGGGTGGTGATGACATATATGCTTTCAAGTTCCTCAGGGTCTCGACACATTCTTCGTTCCACTGTAGTCCCTTGTCTTTCTTCAATGCACCGAAGAATTTGTGGCACCTGTCGGAGGAGCTGAGATGAACCTGGAGAGGGCGTCTATCTAACCCATCAGCTTTTGCACTTGTTTTTTGCTGCTTATCATTTCTGGGATGGCTTCTATAGCCTTGATCTAGTCTGGGTTGACTTCGATGCCCCTTTGTGATACCAGAAATCCCAGGGACTTTCCCGAGGCTACGCCGAAGGTGCATTTTTCGGGATTCAGTTTCATACCGTATCTCTTAATATTTAGAAGGCTTCTTCCAGGTGGTCGAGGTGGTCTTCTTTCTTTGATGACTTAACCAGCATGCCGTCAATATAGACCTCCATCGTCTTGCCGAGTTGTTCTTTGAACATCGTAGTACCAGCCTTTGGTACGTGGCCGCTGCGTTCTTAAACCTGAAGGGCATTACCTTGTAGTAGTATTTTCCCTCGTGAGTGATGAAGGTCGTTTTATCCTGATCCTTCTCGACCATCATGATCTGATTGTAGCCGGAGTACGCATCAAGGAAGCTCAGCAACTCATGTCCTGCCATTTCGTCTATCAATTGGACGATGTGGGGTAGTGGGAATGAGTCTTTTGGACATGCTTTGTTTAGGTCGGTGAAATCTACCTACATCCGCCACTTCCTATTTTTCGTTTTTGACCATTACGATGTTGGCGACCCACTCCGGATACTTGGATTCCCTAATGGAGCCATTAATCAGTAGCTTGTCTACTTCTTTACTCCCCGCTTCATTGATGGCGGCATTGAATTTTCTTCTTGTCTACCACACGGGTGGGTATAGTGGATCGACATCCCATTTGTGGGAGGCAATTGCTCGTGGAATTCCTGGCATATCTGCATGGGGAAAAGCGAATAGGTCTGCATGGTTAGATAGAAATTCACGATACTTACCTGGATTTTATAGGTCGTGGCCTATGTAAGCTTTCTTTGTGAGGTCGTTATACCTCAGGTGGATGGGGTCGAGGTCTTTGATCGTAGCCTTGCTAGCCTCAATGTTGTCGGGATCTTTGATGGCATTCTCTGTCGGGCGTACCTTAGTCCCCTATAGGGCTAATTTCTATGCCTTTGCACTCGCTCCCTTGAGTTGCGTGGTGTGCGTGTAATCTTGAGCTATTTTTTAACACTCTTGGGCGGTGCGCGGCTCGCCCCGTATGCTTTGCACCCCCCATGGGGTTGGGAATTTGATCACCTGATAGAAATTGGAAGGGGCTGCACTCATGGCATGTATCCATGGACGTCCGATGATGGCGTTGTATGTCGTTTCTTGGTTCATTACGTGGAAAGTGGTTTCCATAGTAACTCCTCCCACCAGGACGGGCAGCGTTACCTTGCTAGAGGTTCTTTCCACTACATTGTTAAAACCTGTTAGTGTTATGTAGCGTGGAATTATCTTATCCTCGAGTCCCATTAGTGCAAGGACTCTTGGATGAATGATACATGTGCCGCTGCCATTGTCGACCATGATCCTTTTTACATCAGTATCTACTATGCGTAAAGTAATAACTAATGCATCATAATGGGGGAAAAATTAAAACCGTCGGTATCAGACTTATCGAAGGTGATACTATCTTCAAAGTCGTCATACCGTTTGTGAGCGATGGTTCACTTTAATTTATGTGTGGTGGTGAATTTGACATGGTAAATCACTGAGTCATTACCGTCCCCAATGATGATGTTGATGGTGCGTGTTGGTGAGGGCGGCTTTGGCGGGCCGTGAGGTTGTTCCCGCCAGCGTGCGAAGTTGAATTTTCCTTTGTCGCTGAGCAAATCTTTCAATAACCCTTGGTTCAACATCCGGACCACCTCCTGTCGGAGACCTATGCAATCTTCTGTTCTGTGCCTCCGTTCCTGGTGGAACTCACATAGGGCATTTGATTTTCTGGGGGCGGGGTCGGATTTCATCTTCGCTGGCCATTGTACTTTGTTGCCCAGCTTTTCCAGTGCGTACACTACTTCTAAAGGAGATACACAAATGTTATGTGCAGATAATGAAGGAGGCATACCTCTGTCATTCCTCTGTGGGGCGACATGTCATTGTATGGCGTCTGCATGCCTTGGTGGTGGCGGATGCGAGGATTTGATGTATGGTTGGTGTCTCTCCCTGTTGAAGCATGTGACGTGTTCACGTCGTCCCTTGTTGCGTCGGTCTCTTCGGATTTCTGGGTGCACCGTCGTTAACCGCCGGGTTGGGCCGTTAAGGTCATCATCATCTCCACATATGTCGGCACAGTAGGCGTTGTGGATCTCTTCCCAGGTGGTGGGGGATATTTCAGAAGGTGGTTGAGCAGTTTCTTGGTTGCCCTTAAGTCGTCTCTGCTGAGCCAATTCTGAAAGGTTGCGACTGCCATGCCTTCGGGCACGTTTGGTAGGCTCAATCTGACCCTGTTGAACCTAGCTAGGAACTCCCTGAGTCCTTCTCCTGGGGTCTGTCGGACAACAAAGATGTCGTTGACTCGTGCTTCCGCCTTCCTTGCTCCTGCGCGGGCGGTGACAAATTTATCTGCGATCTCCTCGAACGAGGAGATGCTTTTGGCTGGTAGCTGTGAGTACCACGTTAGGGCCCTTCTTGTTAGCGTGTCGCCGAACTTTTTCAGAAGTACGGATGGTACCTGCTCTTTTGATAGATCATTGCCTTTGACGGCCGTGACATAGTGAATCAGGTGGCCCTCGGGGATCTGTGGTCCCGGGATATATCTTCAAGTAGGGGGCATTTTGAAGGTCTTTGGGATGGGGTATGGTGCAGCTCCTTCTGTGTAGGGTTGTTCAACGAACCTCCTCACGTCTCGCTTCGGCAACAACTTAGGCGCACCTGGGATTTTTTCCACCCTTTCTTGGTGCTCCTTCATCTGGTGGCGAAGCGACCTATTTTTTTTCCATTTCCTCCATCTTTTTGAGGATGGATGTGAGTCTGCCGCCGTGAGCTTGAGCATCGACGGGCATATTGTTCGTTCGCGTGACCTCGATTTCATCTTTGGCTGCAACATGGTCTATTGCTGGAGTGCATCTATCATTTTGAGGTGGCTTCTTAGCTAGACTGCTCAAAGTGTTTGTCAGCCACTCTTCTAGTAACCTCTTTACCTCCGGGGGTGCTTCTTTAGTGTAGATGTTGAAGCCTCTCTTTCTCGTGGAACCGCCAGATCTTCCGACGGGGTAGGTGGATTTTCCACGTTTATCAGGGTACTGAGGGTTGTGTGTAGAGCATCTCCTCTAGCAACAGCGTTGAGATGGCCTATGAGATCGGTTCTAACATCTATGATATCTTTCATTCTTGTGTTGTTCTCAGCCATTTTGGGTTGTAGAGAGTGGTTCCTTGAAGGATCTCTAGAAGCAAACTAGAGCTTTGATTCACGAAATCCCCACAGACGGCGCCAAATTATTTTTCTTAAAAGTTATGTAAGTACTTATTAAGCTCAAGAACAATCGAAAATAATAAGGGTTAATCGTAATCAAGAGTAATAGGGACTAGAGAATATCGTGTAGCTAATATCTGTGATAATAGTATAGATAATTTGAGATACAATAACAATAAGGCAAGTAGTAATCTTTTCACAAGAGAGAGAGAGAGAGAGTTGTATATTTCCAATGGTAAAATACACATACCTCTTTACAAAGGGAAGGTCCCCTTTATATATTAAGGGACCTTCCTCGAAATAATCAAAGAAAAGTACAAGGGTCGGTGGTCTCAGTGTACGGGAGAGTCAGAGCTCCAAATGACGTCGTAATGAGTCATGTCACTCGGTCCGTCCGCTTACTGGGGCCGACCTTACTCGAGTCGGCCTCAATTAGGCCGCTCTCTCCGTTAAGGACGTGTGTAGATAACATGAGAACGTAGGGAACCAAATTTGCTCAATACAATTACTATTCTCTCCGTTAAAGATTATGTGAACTTTTTTTTTGTCCGAACCAAAAAGAATGATCTTTTTTTTAAATTTAAAAACAATTTGGCTTAAAACTTTTCTTCTACTTTTAATGAGAAGTTTTTATAACCACAGAAGTACCCTGAACCCTTTTCTTGACTTGATTAGGACCATAAATTCAAAAAATTTTCATTTTTCTTAAATTACGAATCTAATCAAACATGTTCACATAAATTGGATCCAATGGAGTAATATTTTAACTTTAGCAATACGTGTAGTAACTTTTTCACGCACGAACGTTAGTTAGGAATATATTATATCAAGAATAATAAGGGTGATAATATTTTGCTCTTCTTGTTGCCCTCACCTCTCCCTACTCGGAATTCTCTCGAGTCAAATCTTCCCTGTATCATTTCAATTTTATCGGATGGATCCCTAAAGCCAATTGTACTGTGTCCCATGCAAGTAAATTAAAGTAGACAACTCAGGTCAGTCTGTGGGATTCACACTTTTATCTTCTTGTGACATCTATTCAGCAGTGTTCAGTACCAAACTCCCTCTGCACAAATAGTTATTGCTGTATTTCTGTCAATTCATACTTGTTTGCAACTTGCAAGTGACACCAGCTAGTCCCGCTCTCAAATACAAGTATATTTGGGAGTTCGGAATCAAAATATGATTCTTTTGGATTCAAAATATATAAATAGGTGTAAAAAAAAGTACCAAACTATATATAACGTTAAAACTTCTAGCGCTATACAGTAACGGTAAGACTTTCTGGCGTTATATTTTAAAAAAAGCTGTCAAACTATATAGCACCCCTAATTGTGGCGTTATACCCCTCATTAAAAAACCCAACCGTCTTCTTCATCGGTCTTCTTCCCCACCATTATTTTACTCCTCCTTCTTGGTCCTCCCATTTCTGTGTCGATTCTGCCCGCTTTTAAAAAAAAATTTGAATCCCCCGACACATAAAACTTGAAGAACGTAGGTCCCACATTCGAGTAGTGCTTCGTGTAATTGTTGATCACGCTTTTAGAGTCAAAATTTCCATCTCCTTGCTTTTCAAAAATTCTAAATTGAGGTATTTTGATTTATTTTAAGTTGAAACTTTTATAATAATGCATATTACTTGATTTGTACGTGTTCTATTTTAGTTTGTATTTTTTTTCCGGAACTAGCATGTTAAATTTATCCGGATTTAATTTTAGTTTTGTATATAAAAATATAAATCTGTCAAATATATTTATCCGTTAGTATTCTCCTTTATGTATATGTGTTTTCATGTCGTTTTGTGTTTATGTTTAGTTTAGATTATTTTTTAGCGTAGTAAAATCTAGACCTTTTTAGCATAGTAAAACATAGACCTTTTTAGCGTAGTAAAATTTAGAGTCTTGTAGCGTAGTAATGTGTAGTATTTTAGCTTAGAATTACTTTTATTTAAGTATGATATATTGGTATTTCGATCCTCAAAAATATCGAGTCTAGAACTCATACGTTAGTAGTTTATACAATTAAGTTATTAAAAAAATATATATTTTAATTATAAAAAATACATAATTATTAATGATAGTTTGGTGTCAATGGGCCTCAAAAATATCAAACCCGGAACCCATACTTAAGTAATTTATGCAATTAAGTTATTACAAATATGAATTCCAATTATAAGAAAAACATAATTATTAATGATAGTTTGGTGCCACCAGGCCTCAAAATATCGAGTTCGGAACCCATGGGTAAGTAATTTGTATAATTAAGTTATTAAAATATGAATTTCAATTATAAATAAATACATAATTATTAATCATAGTTTAGTGCCACTGAGCCTCAAAAATATCGAGCCCGGAACCCATGGGTAAGTAATTTGTACAATTAAGTTATTAAAAAAATATGAATTTCAATTATAAAAAAATACATAATTATTAGTGTCTATTGGTTCCACTGGGCCTCAAAAATAACCAGTCCGGAACTCATAGATAAGTAATTTGTACAATTAAATTATTAAAAAATATGAATTTAAATTATAAAAAAATATATAATTATTAATGATAATTTCTACAATTAAGATATTAAAAATTATGATTTTACAGTTGACGACATGGATACGCCTATACATCCCGGGCCTCGGACGTTGGATCTGTTAGCCCTACAGCCCCAGCATAGATCCGAGTATATATGGGAGGGTCAGTTTCTTACGCAAACTTTCCGGGCTAGGAGAGTAGATCAAATATGGGAGTTTTTGAGTCCCCCCCCCCCCCCCGGCGTGGTACATTACTGGAGGAGATGAAATTTTATAGGATTATTAGGATTGGCCGGATACAGCTCGACTATGCTTTGATCACGACCTTGATTGAGCAGTGGCAATGGGAGATGCACACTTTCTATCTGCCCATTGGCGAGGCCACCATTACACTCTAGGACACAGAGATTTGATATGGCCTGTCCGCTGATGGCTTACTTATGTTACTGCCTGGGACCATGGGATATTATCCCTGGGCAGCATATTGAGAGTTGCTGCACATGCTCACTGGTTTCATGTCGGAGGACTAGAAGGTAGCGTCTGGGGTCAGTCGTATGCAGTTAGTCCCCATTAGAGACCACCTCGTGCAGATCCACGATATTATCGCCGACAAGTCATCGAACGTGGATGAACAACGATATACGAGGCTGTTGCTGTTCCTTCTATTTGGGGGGGGGGGGTATTGTTTCCGAACACTTCGGGGAACCTAGTTAGCCTCCATTTTCTGCATCATATTACCATGTTCGAGGATACAGTCACCTACAGTTGGGGTGTGGTGCTGTTCTCTCATTTTTCTACAGCCAGATATGTCGGGCTTCCATGGGCACACAGAGAGATGTTTGTGACTTCTTGCCGCTTCGACAGGTGACAACATATTAAGTTAATATGTCTGTTAGTTACATTTATACCTATTTATAGTTAATGTTACACTATACATCAACTTTCTATGTTAGGTTTGGGTATGAGAGAGATTTGTGCAGCTTTGGCCACCTCTACCATAACTACCGCCTAATGTAGAAATTGTGTATCTCCCTCTAGCTTGTAGGTGGGTTATTCATCGTAGGCTTTCACGAGAGTATGATGCCCATTATGATCTCCCCCGCATCAGGGATGTGTTGGGTTTGCTGGAGGAATCACAGGTGAATATCTAACTAAACGTATAAGTTATTATTTAACTTAGTGTTTCGGATACTAACAGTTTGTGTTGTTATTTGATAGTTCATCTGGATGCCGTACAACGAGGAGGTGATAGGTACCATGCCAGCGTATTGCACGTTCGGCCGACATATTTGGAGGGCTTCTGTCCCTCTCACATGCCTCGATATTGTCGAGCATCATCCCTCAAAGCGAGTTTTTCGTCAGTTTGGCCTACCGCAGCCTATTCGTCAGTTTGGCCTGCCGCAGCCTATACAGACTCCGCCTGCATGACATCTTTACATTATGCGAGGGATGATCGGACCAGGGTGGACGACACATTTATTGACTGCCTTAACGCTCAATTGGCTATTTGGGACAGGCGAGGGGACTTGACCCCACCTTCGCAACACTTTCGTCTTGAAGGTTATATGGCATGGTACTGCACTGTTTTCCGACTTTTTATCGGGAATCCAGTTCATTAGGCAGATTGTCGATACGTCTCATACGCCGGGAGACACGAGGCTCGGGTGTATTTCCTATTAAAATTAATTATATACCTGTAATTTTGTGTCAAAAACGTAGTTTACATTCTTTACTTTTGTACATGCGATTGGATTGCATACCGTCTATCGTATGGGGCAGCAAATGTAGAGTTATATCCACGATCCTATGATCATGCAGGAGTATAGTCGTAGATTCATGGATGTGGCTGCCCAGACACTGTAGCGAGCCCGATCAGATCAGCGTTTGGCACACGAGGCTGATTATGTTGACCCAGCCAAGTACCAGCGAGGTCGTGATTTCCCACGAGGTGGTGGCCGAAATGCTGTTGTTGCTCCCCGAAGATCTGCTGGTGCCGGACGGCATAGACGTGGACGGAAAGGAGGTGGTGTTCATCAGGGGGCGATGAGGCTCTTGCTGATGATGTTGCTGCTGATATGGCAGGTGGCATGCATGAGACAGACATGCCGTCTTACAGCCTTGAAATTTTTGACACTCCGGTGCCATCACAGGTGACCCCATCGGGTTAGTTATTGATAACGGGCTCGGAGTTTCAAGGAGCGGATTGGGGTAGTTATTTCCCTGGCCCTTCTACCACTTATGAGGTTCGACTGACCCAAGATTTATTTAGTGGGCGTCGACTGGGTTATGGCACCTCACCACATGCGCAGGTATGAGTTTATTAGTATTGAATTTGAATTTGTTTTAACTATAACTTATTTATATTGTTTAATTTTCTTTATTTCCTTTTTCAGGATTCATGCGATGCTGCGACGGATGACTACATTCAGGAGCCAGACACGATTACGGTAAGATAATATAAATTGTTGTGAATTGTTATGTAGTTTTCTAAACTAAGTTTTACATTATTATGTAGCCTTCTACTAGACCTGACAGCATCATCGATACATGACATCATGCGCTGCATCCGGCTATAAGGAGACGACTTGATGATGATGATCCTGATAGGGTACCAAATGGGAGGGGATGCGCCTCAGGCCGATGGCTACATTGAGACACACCACATACGAGACACATTGAGTTGGTCTTTTTTTTTTTTGGTGTAAATAATATTTTTTTATACATTAACAATAATATTTAATTGAATATGTCCATTATTTTTTTTAATTCTCCATTCAAATATTGTTTGGTATAACAACACAAGCACTTAATACAAGCCATTTCAATTAAAATAAAATATGTAATGCAACCAATAATGGAAACATTACTACAAACACAAACATAACATGCCAACATAATAAAAATACAGGTCAATGTTTAGTCCCGGTTTCCATTTATTCTCCGCTCCAACCACTTAACTCGTTCTTCCATTTGTTATTTTTCTTCTTCTAACTCTTTCACTCTTGCCTTCACCTCCGCAAGTTCCCATTTAATTTTTCATTATGTTCCTTGTATGCTTCACAATTCCATTCTACTCTCCATCAATTCCCTTGCAGCTGTAGACCGTTGAAGAAACCTCTCCGACATATGCTTGAATGACATCCGCACCATGGTTTTGACGGGAAATCCACTTGCCGACTTCAATAACCCGTTGAAGGACTCTGACACATTTGCAGTAAGAATTACCCATTGTCTGCCACCATCTGCATGAAATGTCCATTTTACAGGGTCATGTCGCATTAACCAACGATAAGCTGCCTCGTCTTCTTGCCTGATGGAATCCATATGCCTCCAGAATTTATGTTGTTGGTGGTTTGTTGCTTCCATCCACATCAAATCATGTAGATCCTTTTTGTGATGTGCCTTCTGAAAATTGGCCTTCAAGTGCCTCACACAGTAACGATGGTATGCATAAGGTTCTTGTCATGCAGGCAAGTTCTCCACAGAACTTAATATACCACTGTGCCGATAAGATGTTAGACAAATACCCGAACACTGTGTGACAATGTGCTCTTTCAGGTGGTTCACAAACATCGTCCATATCTCTGAGCTTTCATTGGCACAAGTAGCAAAAGCTACGAGAAATATCTGTCCATTAGCATCCACTGCCACGGCTATCAATAGCTTGATATCGTACTTTCCATAGACATGAGTTCCGTCTATGGATATTACGGGCCAGCAATACGGAAAACCATCAATTGCTGGCGTAAGCACCCAGAACACCTAATTGAATATATATTCTGGTTTACCTGGACATAGCTCACGCTTCCATTCAACAACCGTCCCGGCAGTTACTGTACCTAGTTAGATCTGCAAATGACTTATCCTAGTTACCATAGACTATTTCAGACGCTCTTTTGTGCCCAAGATATGCCTTTCTTTTAGTAATCGTATGGCCATGTTCCTAGTGGACTGCTATAATGCACTTTTTGGCTTTATACCTTATGGACACTTCGATGCGCGGAATAAGTACAAGAGATATCAAGTCAATATCCAAGTTGAAGTGATTCCTGTTGAATTTGTCCATTTCGCATGTGTGGATGGGAATGTATTTACCAACTTTCCACATACATGTCTTCTTCTTGGTCGCACGCAACATCCAATCACATGGCAAAAACCACCTACGACAAATAGCCTTATATACCGTCGGACTTGACTCTAACACCTGCATCTCACGACACTCTTTTACGTTGTGCATTTTATAAGCCCTGCTTACGGACGCTTTATCAGGAAAAAGCATCCCCTTTGCAAGCACCGTTGGTCTGGACTCATCCTACATTGCTGTCCGAATTTCATCACAATCCCATGTGAGAGCTTACATATCCGGCACGGTTGGCAAGTTATCAATGTAAGGAACCTCCCTTGAATGAAACGGCACTTCGGACTCGTACACTCTTCGTCTAAGGGGGTCTCTCTTAAAATCGGGTCCTTCATCCTCATCCTGTTCATCATTATCCTTACGAGTAAAGGGTGTCTCGTCTTCCGATTCATCGGCATTGTTATCGTAATCACTGTTATCTTCCTCACTCTGTGCATCTACAAAATCCCGATGTAATAAGTCATTTTCGGATAATTGAGTGAGTACGATTGGTTCAACTTGCTCGTTTTCACTGCACAACGAACAAAAATATAAGCTACTGAATTAATAAATTCTTTCCATATGGCTATATCAATTCACTTACACGTCGTAATGTGATGACATTCCATGATGGACATTTTCAATTACGTGATGACTACCAAATGGTCACTAGTAAAATTTATCTTCAGCTGATACCCCCGATTAAATAATAAGCGTTAATACAAATTCAATACGCCAAAAATATACATAATTAACACAAATAAAAATTGAAGTTTACCACTCTACTTTTGAATTATGGAAAGCATGGCATAAATTATTTTCTCGATGCTCATTCGTCGACGGTGATAAGTTTAAATCAAGGAAACATCTTTCATCTGGAACCTGTCCTGCAAAAACTAAACCAGAATAACCACCCGATGACTGGGGGTTATCTCTACTACGAACAACCTCATTTTTTGGAACGTCTTTGACCTTCACGTACATCTCTAACATTGTAATTACAATAAATTCTCAGCATTCATCCGGAGTCCTCAGGAAATCACTCAAAGTGTCATCATCGTCGATGTTAAACTCCGAGTAAAAAGCAACCCAGTGGGACGTAACGGAATACGGATATCTTCTGATTATTTTAAGTATCACTCAACATTTTCTAACACTTATTTTTTTGCATAACAACGATATCAATATTACTCTATTGTAAGTGCCAATTTAACATTTCACTTAGCAGGTAAACTGTAGCCCATGGAGTTATTCTCCATCACAACTTCACCCCCTCCCCCCCCCCCCCCCCAATATAATGATACTCTTATTTTACGCTCTTCAGAAATAATGAAAAAAATGATGGAGAATTTAACAATAAAAAACAACAAGAGTTAAAAAATTTTTTTTTGGATGAAGATGTGCGATTCTAACCTGTTTATATAGGAAATGGCTTGCCGGAAAGTTTTTTTTTAATGTATATAGCGTCAGAAAAGTTGGCTTTATACGCTTGTGAATTATTGAACCCAGAAATTATTGGTGGGCCAAGAAAAAAGGTTTAACGCCACTTTTAATGGCGCTATATAGTCTGACAGCTTTTTTTTTAAATATAACGCTAGAAATTCTGGCGCTATACAACAACAGGGTAGTTACCGTCACTGTATAGCGCCAAAATTTCTAGCGTTATATATAGTTTTGTAATTTTTTTTACACCTATTTGTATATTTTGAGTCCAAAAGAACAATATTTTGGTTCCGGACTCGTATATTTTGTCTATAGTTTAATATGTGATAGCAAATGAGTTACTCTTCTATTTCAATTTACGTGTCATATTTTATTAGTTCCTAAAAAGAATGTCATATTTTCTTATATTTAGAAACAATTTAATTTTAAGCGTCTTAATTTATTTTTAATGAAAATATTTACAATCATACAAATATTTATGACTTATTTTAAACAGCTAGCTTTTAAAAAAAAATCTTTCTTTCTTAATGTTCATATTTAGTCAAACACCACCATGATTAAAATGAATAAAGTATCATTTTTACGATTTAATTATTAATTAGCCTCTGTATTGTAAGAATATCTGGTTGATTGTGTAAATATTTCTGCCTTAAAAATAAACAAGAGTATATAAGAGGGAGTGGAACCCTTTAATTAAGTAGGGGCCTCCTAAATTCAAAGATGAAGGACAAATTGCATGCGTGCATGTGCGTGGTCTTCATCACCCAACTTTAATTTGCTAGTAGTTATTTTTTTGGGGGTTAGTCTTCTTCTCTTTTGTTTCTGTATAAAATAATAAAATAAATAAAGTTATTTTATTTGCCTTGGCATTTTAGATTTATGATTTATAGTAGGGCAAAGATTACTTTTAGCTCTTGGCCAAAACTATTTACATTTATTAACCGTGAAAGTGTATAAAATTTATATAACTTTTTGTCTATAACATACAGAAATATATATACATATATAATTTTTTGGCTATTATTTTGAGAACGGCTATACAATATTATTTTTTATTTTAATATTACTTTCTATATCTTCCTAATCTCATGTTTAATTCTGAGCAATGATGAATGGAATCCAAGATTATCACTCCTGCTCCAGTGGAGACCAAAGTGCTAGAACCTCTCACTTTTGCACTGATAAATGCTCTCGGCGTACGTTTGGCAATAGAACAGTTTCCTTCTCTGGCGCACGTTAGCAAGGCGCTAAATCCGCCGGAAAATGGCTCGCCGTCGTCGTCCTCCACCTACAACTACCTCGCAGATTATCACTCCTGCTCCAGTGGAGACCAAAGTGCTAGAACCTCTCACTTTTGGTAGTTTTTTACCCCCTGCTTTGCAATCGACAGTTACAAAATCGGAGAAAGCTACTGAAATTTGCATGCAACAAGTGGAAAATCAAAATGAAGAAATTGTGAGGAAATTGCAGTTCTCGAACATTGTTGATGTTGAAACCCCTCCCCCAACTTTTGCTGAAGCTGTTCGTGGAAATCGACTTACTCAGATGGGTAATTCTCTTACATTTGTGCCTCCAGTTAGTAGGGATGGGAAGAAGGTGGTTACTATTAGTGAGGAAGAACTGATGCCACAAGTTGAATACTGGAAGGATTCACTAATTGGCTATATAGTTGGGGATAATCCTACTAAAAAGGCTATGGAGAATTTTGTAGTGCATGTATGAAATTTTGTTTCAAAGCCACAAATCTTAGTTCATTCAGAAAGATATTGCATATTTCGATTCATGAGTAAAATGGATATGGATCTGGTGCTACAATCTGGGCCTTATTCGTACAGGAACAAGCCAATGGTGTTGAGGCCATGGGAAATTGACTTCTCTTTTCAGAGTGATATCTTGAGTACAATACCTATTTGGGTTAGATTCCCTGGGTTGCCAGTAGGGTATTGGTCAGCTGAGGTGTTAAGTAAGCTTGCTAGTGTAGTTGGGAAACCACTGTATACTGATAAGATCACAGCACATTATGAGAGAATTTCATTTGCTCGTGTACTAGTGGAAGTTGATGCATCCCAACCATTGCCTGATCAAGTTGATATTGATACTCCTTATGGTTCTAAAACCCAACCGATTGAGTACGATTGGAAGCCCACATTTGTAACTATTGTCTAAAGTTTGGGCATGACACTATTGAGTGCTGGTATAATGTAAAGGATGATGTTGTTACAAAGCTGGAACCACAGGAGGCACCTAGGAGGCCTAGAAAGCAAGATAAAGTGACTAGGCAGAGATGGACTGTTAAGAAGGCCCCTGCTGCAATTGCATCTCAAGTTGCTGATCAGGAAACTAATGGGATGAATGTGAGTCCTACTCTTGAGGTAATTCAGACAGTAGCAGTGGGGAGTATGTTTCTGAGCCCTCAGCAGAAAACAGATGATCAAGCTATTGATGTTAACTCAGGGGTAGCATTGGTTACTGATGCTTTACCTAGTAGCACAGAAGCAGAATTGGTGGACAATTGTAACAGGGGGAAAGCTATAATGGAGGTAATAGATGCTGGTAGGAAAGGCCAGCATGATCTTGGACCCTCATATCTATGATAATTGTTACATGGAACATAAGAGGGCTGAACTTAGCCCATAAGCAGAAGGAACTGAAAGCCTTTCTGAATGTAAATAAAGTAGATGTATTAGGGTGCCTTGAAACTAGAGTAAAGGAACATAAAGCTCAGAAGATCCAAGGAAAGATTGCTAAAGGCTGGAAGGTGTTTTGCAATTATTCTGAGGCTGTGAATGGCAGGATTTGGGTGATCTGGAAATCTCATATTCAGGTCACCATTTCCTGTGTTACTAATCAACTGGTCCAATGCCATATAGAGGATCCTTATAGCCATGTAAAGACTCATCTTAGTGTAGTGTATGCTCACAATACTGGTGTTCTTAGAGAAAGGTTGTGGACTGATCTTAAGGGTATATCCATACCTAGCCAAGATACATGGTTACTTAGTGGTGATTTTAATAATGTACTATCTTCTGAGGATAGAATTGGTTCTATAGTGACTGATGCTGAAGTTAGGGGGTTTAAACAGCTCATTTATGATCTGCAACTAACTCCACTCAAAAGGATAGGCTGGAACTACACTTGGACAAATAAACAAGTTTATAGCAAAATTGATTGGGCTTTGGGTAACTTCCAGTGGGTGCAGCAATATGGGCACATTGAAACTGAATTCTTAAATCCCTCTGTATCTGATCACACACCAATCTGTATAAAGTTTGGTAGCCAAAAACTTTTACATCCTAAGCCATTCAGGTTCTACACTGGGATCATGGATTTCCCACAGTTCCGTGATATAGTTAAGGATGTATGGCAGCAGGATTATACAGGTAGTGCTATGCAACAGGTATGGTCTAAGTTGAAGTTGTTGAAGATGCAGTTAAAGGAGACAAACAGTTATATGGCATCCTATAAACAGAGAATCATTCAGGCTAGAGAGAAACTTGATATTGTTCAATCCCAAATGCAGTTCATTCCTCATTCACAGGATCTATTTATTGAGGAAAGGCAAGCCTTGGCAGAAATTGAAAAATGGAGCAATATTGAGGAGCAAGTCATGAGGCAGAAATCTAAGGCTACATGGATTGAATGTGGAGATGCAAATACTAAATATTTTCATGCCCAATGGAAGATTAGGAATTGTCAGAATACCATTACTTCAGTTTATACTGATACTGGTATTCATATTTCTGATCCTGCTGCTGTGGAACATGAATTTCTCACTGTATTTCAAGAATTGCTGGGAGGATGTGCTGAAGAACTGACTTGTGTGGATATAGCTACTGTTAAGGAAGGTAAATGTTTGAACTTAGCTCAACAGAGGATGTTAATCAGGGATATTACTATGGAAGAGATTACTGATGCTCTACATGATATGCCTAAGGACAAAGCCCCTGGTGTTGATGGCTATCCTTTGGAATTCTTTACCAAAAACTGGGAGATCATCAAGTATGATATATTAGCAGCCACAAAGGAATTCTTCAAATCCAGCACTATGCCACATTTCATAAATACTACAGCTATTGCTTTGGTTCCTAAAAACAGTTCACCTACAACAGTCAAGGACTATAGGCCAATTGCTTGTTGCACTACTTTGTATAAGCTTATATCCAAGATCATCACTAGAAGACTAAAGGGTGTTGTTAGTGATATTGTTGGATTATCTCAGGCAGCTTTCATAGAGGGGAGGAGTATTGTTGATAATATCTTGCTCAGTCATGAGATATTTAAAGGATACTCTAGAAAGGGAGTTTCTCCTAGATGTGTATTAAAAGTGGACTTGAGGAAAGCTTATGATTCTCTGGAATGGTCTTTTCTTCAACAGATTCTAGTTGCCTATGGATTTCCAGCAAAGTTCATCAATTGGATCATGGCATGCACTACTACTGTTTCATTCTCTCTAATAATGAATGGTGGATTCACTAAACCATTTAAAGCAAAGAGAGGAATAAGGCAGGGTGATCCAATGTCCCCTTACCTTTTTGTGATGGCTATGGAATATTTGAACAGAATATTGGGACAGCTTCATAGGAATGGGAATTTTAATTTCCATCCTAAATGTAGGAAACTTAATTGCACACATGTATGTTTTGCTGATGATTTGCTTATGTTTTGTCGGGCTGACACTATTCTATACAGATCCTTCATCAGGCTTTCTTAAAATTCTCTAAGGCTTCTGGAATGGAAGCTAATCCCAATAAAAGTGCCATTTATCTAGCAGGGGTAAATCAAGAGTTCAGGTCAGAAATGATTGTAAGATTGGGATTCAGTGAAGGTGTCCTTCCTTTCAGATATTTGGGTATCCCACTGGACTCAAAGAAACTATCTGTTCATCAGTATTTACCTCTCATTGAGAGGATCACAACAAGAATAAACTGCTGGTCTGCAAAGCTGTTGTCATATGCAGGGAGATGCCAGCTTATAAAATCTGTTATCTTTGTAATTCAATCTTATTGGTCGCAGGTATTCATTCTACCAAAGGGTGTTCTCAAAGTTATTGATACAATCTGTCGTACATTCCTTTGGACAGGTTCTGTAAGTTATTCCAGGAGGGCATTAGTTGCTTGGGACAGAATATGTTCACCTTTAAATGTTGGTGGCCTCAACATATTGAACTTGACAATATGGAATAAAGCAGCAGTAGCTAAACTTCTATGGGATCTAGCAAGAAAGAAAGATTGTCTATGGGTAAAATGGGTCCATTGTTATTATATAAAGAAGGATGATGTTGGATTAGCAAATGCACCCAAGCAAGCTGCCTGGGTTGTCAGGAAAATCATACAATGTAGAGATGGTATTATGGAAAATCAGCAGATGGTTGGCTCACTGAATGACAGATTCAAATCAGTTTGTTGTATGGGAAAATTTCAAATTCATAAACTTTATATTGCCATGCTGCCTAGTTTTGAAAGAGTAAAGTGGAGGAACTTATTATTGGTTGATAATGTAATTCCTCGTCACAAATTCATTGCTTGATTGGCTGCACATCACAGATTGCCTACTGTGGATAGATTGGTTAAGTTTGGAATTCAAATTCCACTTACGTGTGTATTCTGCAAACAGCAAGAGGAGACTTTTCATCATCTATATTTTGATTGCTGTATCACAAAGAGGTTATGGACTCGTATTTGCTGTTGGCTGGGTAGTCCGAGACAGGTGCTTAACTGGGAAGAGGAGTTGATATGGATATGTAGGAAAGCTCGTAGTACTGCATGGAGGAATGCTTTTACTGCTGCTGCTTTTATTCATGTTATTGCTTTAATTTGGAAGGCAAGGAACAATATGAGATTTCAGAACATGGTGTATGATGAGGATAAAACTGCCAGAGAAACTGCAATGCTTCTTCATATTCGAGGCAGACACAGTAGAAGATGGCAACATGGGTTACAACAGCTAAATAGTTTTCCTTAGCTCGAGGTTTAGTTACTGTAAATCACTTACACAGTCATTGGTTTTTGTTAGATTCATAGGAATGATGCTGTAATTAGACTGCATAACTGGCTGTCCCACCAGTTATGAATAGGAAAATTGTATATCTTTTGAGGTTATGAATACAATGCTCTAAATTTAAAAAAAAAATGGAATCCAAGATTCCCCTATCTTGAATAGTAATCTTTGCTGTTATAAAAAGATACTAAAATGTCTGAAAAGAATATTTCAATCTGAATTGCCGGTGCTAAGCTTAATTAGACACTCAATTATTAAGCAAAACTCAGTAAGACTAATCTAGTTTAATTAGTCAGTTTATAATTTTATAGATCATTTTAATGTCTAAATCATTATTGTATTCCCTACACCTTTGTTAATCTATTGCAAACTCAGCCTAAAAGCTGAAAAGGGGCATAAACTACATAATTGACTCCAGTTAATTACTGCACTACTTAAGACCTCTTTTCTCTTTGTCACGTGATTCCAGTTTAGCTATCTGAAATAGTACATAGCAATCTATATTTTAAAGCAAAATAAAATCATAGAGATTTACAAAAAAAATAATAATAAGTGACTGAAGAAAGAAAGAAAGAAGGAAATAAAGTGAAAAAGGTATGTAATGAAGACAAACACAGAAAGATGCAAGGAAAAAAAAAAAATCCCCTATCAGTTTTAAAAAATCACATCAATTTGACATGATTAACTGATAAAATGAGATGAGAATATAGAGTAATTAAATATAAAATATAATAAAACAATAAAAGTAGTAGAACAATATTGCGTAGAAAGGGAGAGAAAATTTTTATTGAAATTTGGAATGAATTATAATGGAATATAACCCTTTATTTATAGGGAGGGATTGGCTTAGCCACCAAGTAATAAACCCTATAATCTCTCTAAATATAGGCATTCACCATAAATAATTTTTTTTTATAATACTCCCTCTTGAATGTCCATTCAACAGATAATGTGCCTCGTTAAAACATTAACTAAAATAAAACCCAATGGGAAAAAGAATTCTAGAAAAGGAAAAAGAGTATACATATCTAATAATACACCTTTTGGTTACCTCGTTAAGAGCCCTGCAAGGAAAACCAGTAGGACAAAACCTTATAAGGGAAAATGAGTGCAACGCGCATTAACTCCCCCTATTGAGAGCATCAATTCACATCCTTGAGCATTCACATCTAATCTTGTACACTATCTTCTTGAGACAGTAGAGTCTCTGCTGATAACGTGTAATAAAACAATAAAAGTAGAAGAACAATATTGCAGAGAAAGGGAAAGAGGAAATTCTTATTGAATTTTGAGATGGATTACAATGGAATAGAACCCTCTATTTATTGGGAGAGATCGACTTAGTCACCAATTAGCCACCAATTAATAAACCCTAGAATCTCTCTAGATATAGACATTCAAGTTGAAAATACTATTCAAGTTGCATGCAAGTGTTAAGCAAAAATAAAAATAAAAAATCGATGATGGCTATATCTGATAAGTTCGACATTTAAGATTCTTAACACTAAAATTATTGTAGTTTTATTATTACGGGTTTAGACATAGCATTTATTGTACTTTCATGGACTTTGACATAAAAATCTATACTCCTCATCTAAATATTAGGCTCAGATGAATTTGATATCGAAATAGTGATCCGCCCCGATCATATGTATAGTGGAAGAAAATTTACTATAATTGTGAAATTATTCTTGTCGCCACTTATTCGATCTTATTCGGACAAACAAGGGTGAACTTACAAGATACGGTGTTGGTTCAGTTGAATTCAATGATATTTTAAATGAAGTGCAAATTTTTAATCCACCTCTATAGAAAAGAGTTCATTAATAAAATTCCATGAAACGTTATTAAAACTAGGTTATAAGGAGGAGGCTTGTCACATTTGAAGAACTTTATACAGTCATTATACTCACTTGTGAGTTGTGAGAGATAGGGGCCGTACGTTACGATGAACTATTATTTTGTTGAAGTACTCTTTAGCTAGCGTAGAAAGGAAAATTTTGAAATAACAGTAAAATTATTTTCGCGTAATTTACCAGTTACAAGTTTGAACTATAAAAACAATTATTAATGTATGTATTATAATCGACTGTTTATATCTGATTTCTTGGAATGCGTCCCTTTCTCAAACCAAACCTTCTTTAATTGATTCTTGAGGAACGGTTAATTTGTTTGTTCAAAATGATTACCTATATTGTACAAAAATATCAACTACCTGTACGTGGATCCCGAAAAATAATGCAGTTTACTCTTGTGGCAATATTTCAAAAATAAGTGTCTAATCCTTCTAGAAGGCTATGCAAAGTGGCAAACTTGATTAGCCACTTGTTTGTCATGCACTATGAATTTCCATGCAATTTCATGTATAAATAAGCCATCATTTGGCTGCACAATTCATCCGATCATATGTGCTTTTCCACTTAGCCTTCTTCTCTTTCTCTCTTAGCTTCTCTTATTTTCATTTTCTTTGTCCTATTCTCTCTTCAATCTTGTTGGAATTTTGTAATATCAAAATGTCACGACCCAAACCCGATCGTGATGGAACCCAGCCCCAAAGCTAGGTAAGTCTAACCAATAATCGCTTCCAATTTAACAATTAGTCTCAAAACCGACAATACAAGAATGTTATAGTAATTTAGAATAATAATCTGAAAATATTAATAGAGTGAAAAGAACAAATACGGAAATCGATAAACACCCATAAGATCTGGGTCACGAGTTTAGAGCCTCTAAACAACGAAATAATAATAATATCTGAATAACAATATAAAATTCGTAAAAGTGTATAGTAACACTGAACTGGAATATGAAGAGCAGTCAGGTTCTATGAACATCAAGAAGCTACCTCAACGACTCTGGAATATGTCTGGAGATTACGAATGTCACCTAAGCGTCCGGTGTACCTGAATCTGCACACAAGGTGCATGAAGTAGGGACGAGTACTACCGACTTAGTGAATAATAAGCATAGAAAAATGCCTGAAAGTAAGAAATTCACGAAATTCCACAAAGCAAAGCTCAATCTAACAGTCCTATTCCTTAGCCACGAACTAACAGCAAAACAATATCAAATTTAACAGTCAAGTATCAGATAAAGATGCAATGCAATGCACATGAATACGCTGCGGCGTGCAGCCCGAGCAATCCATATTTATTTATCGTCGATGGCGCTCACTGGGGTGTGTACAGACTCCGGAGGGGCTCCTTCAGCCCACGCACAATGTCAGCCAGATATTGGCATAAAACAGGCTCTCGGCCTCAATATCAATGTATATAATCGCTATGGCGTGTAGCCCGATCCATTGTATGTAATCGCTACGACGTATAGCCCGATCCATGCCCAGTCCACAATATTCATAGGAGTCACATAACAGATTCAACTTATTTTTCAGTTTCCAATTCTTAGGAACAATATAATTTAATTAATTAATTTAAGAAAGAGTTACTTAGCATTTTATTATGGTGATTAAACACAAGATTGAGATGAATAATTATGCAAATCATGTTGTCACACAGATATTTACCCTAGACGGGTACTACACATTGGCACAAGGCCCCAAACATGACATTAAGCCCAATAATCAACAACATAACGTGCGTATCAGCCGCTAATAATTAAATATTCCTCTTTCGGGATAGACCAAGTCACAATCCCCAATCATATACTATCCCGCACCTGCCATGAGGTGCGAGTCACGCCCTAACATAGCATTACGATGTGAAAAACCGGCGTTTCAACCCTCAGGCCATCATCTATACAAACTACTCACCTCTAACCGGCCGTAGACAGGTCCGCAATGTCTTGTTCCTTTTGATCGACCTTCTCAAACGTCAAATCTAGTCAAAATCACAATGAATACGTAAATATGGGCTAAGGAAACATAACCCAATCAAAAATACTCAAAAAGTACTAAAATTTACGAAGTTGGTAAAACTCGAGCCCCGAGCCCACTTCTCGAATAATTGTGAAAGTCACATCAATGGATTTCTCGTCTCGCCACGAGTCCGTACATATAAAGAATGCCAAAATTGGAGTTCAAATGACCCCTCAAATCCTCAATATAAAATCACAAGACTCAAGGCCTATTTCTTCCCCTTTTTGCTAAATTTCCATAAATTTCTAGATGGATTTTACAATAAAAACGAGTATTGAGACCAAGATTATTACCTCAAGTCATTTCCATTTGAATTCCTCCTTCTTTTCCTCCAAAAATCTCCAAAAACGGGCAGCCATGGGTGAAAATAGACCCAAAATCGTGAATAAGATGATTTTAAAACATCCTGCCCAGGTATTTACTCATCGTGATTGTGAAAAATTCTTCGCGATCGCGGAGAATAATTTTTCCAGCCCAAATTTTACCCTTCGTGATCGCGGAAGAGGCTTCGCGATTTCGGAGAGCAAATGCCTAGCTCTTCAGGATAGTCTCTAGTGTATGGCCATAACTTTTTGCACACAACTCCAAATGACAAATGGTTGAATGTTCTGAAAGCTAGACTCAAATATCTACAACTTTCATGTGTTTATTATTTCCCAATTCCTTATATATATCTTGATATGATCCGTCAAATTAAGCCCATGTGCAATATGACTTTCTTCTTCATTTTCCCCAACACCCTTTAGTGTAATAGCGGTATCTTAATGTACACAATTCCAAATCATTAATGATTTATATTTCTAGAAACTAGACACAAAGGAATACAACTTTTGTTTTTACATCATCTACATGTTCTCTATATATTGTGAGATATAATCTTCTGAAGTGGGATCAACGCAACAGAAAATTTCTTCTCCGTGATCGCGAAAGGCCTTACGCGATTGAGATTCACTGGTAGGTTTCTCACATTTTACTCACCACGATCGCGACCCATTGTACGCGATCGCATAGAACACTGCTTCAGACAAAATCAACAGTTAAAAATGGCCTAGAAATGGTCTGAAACCATCCCGAAACTCACCCGATGCCCCCGGGACTTCCACCAAAGGCACATATAAGTTCTATTACCTTATTCAAACTTGCTCGAGCCATCAAAACACTACCTTTAACATCAAAATCATCGAATTTCATCAAATCATAGCCTAAGTTTAACTAGAACTTCCAAAACTCGCATCCGATAAAAAATCCGACTTAAACACCTCCGAATAACCTGAAACTTTGCATGCATATCCAAAATCACCTAACGGAGCTACGGCAACTGTCGGAATTCCATTCCGACCCCCAGATCAAAATCTCACCTATCAACCAGAATTTGCCAAAATTCAAACATAGTCAATTCAAGCCTAATTCTACACCGGACCTCCAAATTCAATTCCGATTGCGCTTCTAAGTCACAAATCATCACCCGAAACTAGTCGAATTAGGAAAATCCTTTCCGAGCCCTATAACTCATAAGTCAACATTTGATTGACTTTTCCAAACTAACCTTATCATGAAGAGACTAATTGTCTCATTTCTAACCGAACTCTATCCGAATTACTCCAAACTCTCCAAACACATAAAATGGAACATATAGAAACATAAAATGGGGAAAAAGGGGCAGAGATACCTGAGACGACGGGTCGGGTCGTTATATCCTCCCCAACTTAAACAACCGCTCGTCCTCGAGCGTGCTCAGAACTGTACTAGGAGCCAACCAAACTCTGAATGACCTTCCCAAACATACATCTGGGGTGATCCGACGTCACCCTAACTCATATATGCCCGATTATACAACACATTTAAAATTTCACAGGCCGTCTAGACCATAATTGTAGAGTCACATTGCACCTCCGAAAACCATATACTAGATCAGAACCTTACATTTACACTCAAAATAAACCTGAACCGACTGTAATACCCCTTATTAGATGGATTCTTATTCCAACATTGCTATATTCTATAAATGATTATGAACACGCATTCGACCATAGCCATTTCTCAGATCATCCAATCACAAAGACATTTCTTCCCCTTTGACCAATACCATAACAGATCTCCGAGCCGAAAGTCAATATTAACCTTCAAACAAGCTGAAACCAAATCCGTTCATACCCATTAATGACCCCAAAGGTCTCTTCTGACCAAACAAACCATCCTTGTGACATGACACTTCAATATGGCCTAAACCACAACTTACATAAAACACACCAAAAGAGACGTCTGAACATACTCAAGTCATGAAAATGACTCAAACGAAAGAGTTGTACCTTAAGCTCGTCAATACCATTAAAACACAAGGCTGAGACCTCGTCTCACATCATAGGAATAGAATACCTGAACCTTTCCCGAAGGGTCTAATCTCCACATAGCCTCGCTATATGCGTGATCTCATCCAACACCATTCCGCATGAAGCACCTCGAGTCGCTATACTCGAACTTGACAACCACGCACAGATTGATGTCTGAACCCAAGCAATCCATCACACCCACGGTGAAGCGAGTTATATACACCATTAAATCCTGAAAGAACTCGGTCGATGCGCTATTTGTTGAGCAACTCCCAATACGGACTTTCCTCAGAAACCATGAAACAAGGCATACAAAGTAACATACGGAAACTATCCTCAACGTCACACTATTGCGGCACACAACCCAATCCAAATAACTTACCCTGTGGCAGCGTGCCCCCGATCCACTCAAATATCTCACCTAGGGAGATGCACATCGAGCCAAATTTGCTCATTATAACATAATACCGACTTTCAGTCGTAAGCACACTGAGTGCATAATCATATCTACTTATGGCGGTGTAAGCTACAGAGCTCCACTCCCACTATGAATCTCGATAGAAGCCCAAAAATCATACTTCTCGCAACATAGAAAACAACTCATTGATTTCTCCAGATCGATGATAAGCTCATCAACAGTCGAGTCAACTTATCCCTCGACAATACAATTCGGAGCCAACCGAGTCGACTCAGACTGGAACACGCATCCGAAAAGTCCCTTAATGCTGGAAGTGAATCAATAGTAGAAATGTCTACACTGCTTCCTTCCTTAAAGGCCAAATTAAGGAAAGAAACTCCTACTAGCCGTCTGTTAGTCCTTGGAATACAACCGTTCCGCTAGAACATAGTCCGATGCACCTCGCCATTCAACATGTGGCATCTTCCGGCATAGCCCATAACACAATAGTCTAGATTAACCCAATACTCAGGCAACCGGTCTACACCCAATCTTATATCCAAAATCTATCGTATCAACAGATAAAGATCCACAATCACGACATAGACTGTACCGGAGTACTCCCATTCTCCAACTCCATATGACACACAAATCACTATACCTGGTCCCACATTCCGCCGTATGAATACATATTACACATCAAGTACCCATTCATTCCACGAAAGATATTCTAAAATTTCCCTTGTGCTATCAGCGGACTCATATGCCAACAGTCGGTGCAATAGGAAACTGCCACAATCCCACCTAATTATTATCAGTTTACATCACCTTCCCCTCTTGACGAACGTATACTCCCGTCAAATTACTAGAATAGTAATACCATTTTCCTAAATCATCTGAGGGTTGATTCTTAGACCACCTGCAGTTGCCGGTGCTGCTTAAGAATTTAATGACTTTCCATTCGGAACTGAACCTCACTTTACAAACAATTCCCAATCTTCAACAACATACCGTAGATACCATACCATACTAGAATAACCTGAGAACTCCATCTCCTTTTCTTAACCACAAGCTAAACTGCCAGGACTAAATCGTTCTACCCACACCAGCCTAAGCAAGCTGTCCGAGCTCAAAAGCTCTGCCGCCCAATACCCCATAAGGGCTCATTACCTCGAACATAAACAAGGAGTTGATCATATCTTTACCACACCGATTCAGTCCGCTAACAAGCTACTTCATTTGTCGAGATTTCCTTCCGAGTCATTTTCAACCTGATATACTCTCTTGCTGTAGCGCCACAATGCCTCAACCCAGGCTTACCACACGAGACTCAATCGTAAGACAACACTCTCTAAGACCAATAGGCCACTACACCCTCTCTCAATCGTTCCCAAAAATACCACTTCCAAAATACCCTACTTTGAAGAACTTCCTGCGAATCTAAGTCTGCTACCTTTACCTCCCAGATACTGATGCATAGAATCCCATAATTGACGTAAAATACCACAAGTGTTCTAATGAAAACACTGACTTGGTGATCCACTCAACCTTAAAACATCTGAGTGCTACATATAGAATTTTCCACACATCAAAATCATTCTCAAGAGTCATCCACTCTTATACCATTGCAAATTACTTGACTTAACGAATCGAACCACTCGTGCCTTATCAGCACTCTAACACCTTAGGACGTGATCTCATTCCGATACAACCAAATACTTCCTTCTCTTCACACTAAGCATTTCTTATCAACAACTCAAAACATCCTATTATCTTCTCACTTCTACGAAGCACCATATAACCTTTGTCAATTTTTTTGCTTCACTCGTGCCATCCTCGGCTCAATATCTGCAACCAGAACTGATTCACCCGTATGCATCAAATCGGAACTAACATATACATAATTGTACAATCAGCTAATCAACGACAACCTCCCCAACTTAGCTCGAAGCCATATACACCACAACACATATACATCTTTTGCTGTCGTAATATCATGGTGAGATTAAACTCACTCTTTCATTCGCTTGTGGAAACACGAATCATCAAAAATTTTAACTCTTCTGCTATTGTTGCATTCATTCACATAGCTGTTGAGCCCACTCTTTCGGTGACAAAATTCTTTACAAAGTCCCAGACTTTTTAAAAATTTCGGCAGAGTTTCCTTTGTAACTGAGCCTATCCACCTGCCAGAGAAGCACCAAAACCATCCTAACAACACGTCCACAACTTGAAAAAGCATCACAATGTATATCAACAATATTACTACTATCAAAATTAATACATGGACATGCGTTTCGCCCATTCGAATCATAACACATAGAAAATACCTTTCAATTACACATATAAGAATCACATCACTTCATATCACCTCGCATGAGATAACCCACCTGCTTCGCCTCAGTATAACATTTCTGTATACCTTCCACCGTCATACACACTACACATCTACTTAGTTTTCCCGAGTCTGAACTCATATCGCATCGTTCAATTTACTTCACTCCCACTAGGAGACTCGAAAAGATTCTTCACGCGCCTACAACTCGCGCTACTCATCAGACCACCATAGGAAACGAATCACTTGACAGTTCATCTATTAGCTAGTAGACTACTTCGTCACTACTAGGTCATATAATTGCATACTCATCACAAGATCACCAGACTGCTATTCCGGCTAATAACGATAATGCCGAACATATACGTTTAAAATACTTGCTCACACGATCAGCACCTCAGTGCTCAAGCCCTAGGCAATATCTGGCCTCCACTCCTCCAGACTGGCCCAATATCAACCTCACGAAGATTACATCTCACCCCTCAATCGGGGAATCGCAAGCCATCGAAGCACATATAATACCGAGCGCTCATGCGTGCATGCTAACACGTGGAAGGAATTTCAGAGTTACTATTTCAAGCTGAATCAAGGACGCATGATAAGATTTCAAGAAAGTGGAGTATTTCCTAAAGGTTCTGTAGCCTCTTGCTTATAAGTGTGGTGCACGACACACCCATATACAAGACTCTACTAAACCGGCTCATGACTCGTGAGGCCTAGTAACCTAGGCTCTGATACCAACTTGTCACGATCCAAACCCGATCGTGATAGCACCAGTCCCTAAAGCTAGGTGAGCCAGGCCAACAATCGCTTCCAATTTAACATTTAGTCTCAAAACCGACAATACAAGAATATTATAGTAATTTTTGAATAATAACTCAAAAATATTAATAGAGTAATAAGAACAAATATGGAAATCAATAAACACCCATAAGATCAGGGGTCACGAGTCTCGAGCCTGTAAACAACGGAAAAATAATAATATCTGAATAACAATATAAAATCCGAAAAAGTATATAGTAAAAATAAACTGGAATATGAAGAGCAGTCAGGTTCTGCAAACGTCAAGCAGCTATCTCAACGACTCTGGAATATGTCTGGAGACTATGAATGCCAGTTAAGCCTTTGGTATACCTGAATCTGCACACAATGTGCAGGGAATAGGAGTGAGTACTACCGACTCAGTGAATAATAAGCATAGAAAAATGTCTGAAAGTAAGAAATCCATGAAATGCCACAAAGCAAAGCTAAATCTAACAGTCCTATTCCTTAGCCACGAACTAACAGCAAAAAAATATCAAATATAACAGTCAAGTATCAGATAAAGATGCTATGCAATGCACATGAATACCCTGCGGCGTGCACCCCGAGCCATCCATATTTATTATCATCGACGACGCTCACTGGGGGTGTGTACAGACACCGGAGGGGCTCCCTCAGCCCAAGCGCAATATCAGCCAGGTATTTGCATAAAAAGAGGATCTCGGCCTCAATATCAATGTATATAATTGCTACGGCGTGTAGCCCGATCCAATGTATATAATCTCTACGGCGTATAGCCCGATCCAAGCTCAGTCCACAGTATGCATAGGAGTCACATAACAGATTCAACTTATTTTCCAGTTTCTAATTCTTAGGAACAATATAATTTAATTATTTAATTTCAGGAAAAATGAAATGGTGATTAAGCACAGGATTGAGTTTAATGATTATGCAAATCATGTTATCACACAGATATTCACCCTAGACGGGTACTACAGATCGGCACAAGGCCACAAACATGGCATTAAGCCCAATAATCAACAACACAATGTGCGTATCAGCCGCCAATAATTTATATTCTGCTCTCGGGATGGACCAAGTAACAATCCCCAATCATATACCATCCCACACCTTCCATGAGGTGCGAGTCACGCCCTAACATAGCGTCACGATGTGATAAATCAAGGTTTCAAACCCTCAGACCATCATCTTTATGAACTACTCACCGCTAACAGGTCGTAGACTGGTCTGCAATGCCTTTTTCCTTTGGTATCGAGCTCCTTGAGCATTAAATCTAGTAAAAATCACAACAAATACGTAAATATGGGCTAAGGAAACATAACCCTGTTAAAAACACTCGAAAAGTACTAAAATTTATGAAGTTGGTAAACCCCGAGCCCTGGACCCACTTCTCGAATAGTTACGAAAGTCACATTAATGGATTCGTCTTCTCGCCACGAGTACGTACATATAAAGAATGCCAAAATTGGAGTTCAAATGACCCCTCAAATCCTCAATATAAAATTACAAGACTCAAGCTCTAGTTCTTTCCCTTTTTGCTAAATTTTCATAAATTTCTAGATGGATTTCACAATAAAATAAGTATTTAGACCAAGATTCATACCTCAATTTGTTTCCCTTTGAATCCCTCATTCTTTTCCTCCAAAATCTCCCAAAACGGGCAGCGATGGGTGAAAATAGACCCAAATCCAAGATGGTTTTATAACATTCTGCCCAGGTACTTACTCATCGCTATCGCGGAGAGCAATTTTTCCAGCCCAAATTTTACCCTTCGCGATCGCGGAGAGCTAATGCCTAGCTCTTCAGGATAGTCTCTAGTATAATGACTATAACCTTTTGCACAGAACTCCAAACGACACACGGTTGAATTTTATGAAAACTAGACTCAAGGATCTACAACTTTCATGTGTTTATCATTTCCCAATTCCTTATATATTTCTAGATATGATCTGTCAAAGTCAGCCCATATGCTATATGACTTTCTTCTTCATTTTGCCATATACCCTTTAGTTTAATAGCCATATATTTTTGTACGCAAATCCAAAAAATTAATGGTTTACATTTCTAGAGGCTAGACACAAAGGACTACAACTTTCGTTTTTACATCATCTCCAAATTTCTTATAGATTGTGAGATACAATCTTTCGAAGTGGGATCAACGCAACAAAAAATTTCTTTTCCGCGATCGCAATAGGCCTTACATGATCGTGATTCACTGGCAGGTTTCTCACATTTTACATCGCGATCGCGACCCATTGTACGCGATCTCATGGAACACTGCTTCAGACAAAATGCAATAGTTAAAAATGGCCTAGAAATGGTCCGAAACCACCCCGAAACTCACCCGATGCCCCCGGGACTTCAACCAAAGGCACATATAAGTTCTATTACCTTATTCAAACTTGCTCGAGCCATCAAAACACTACATTTAACATCAAAATCATCAAATTTCATCAAATCATACCCTAAGTTTAACTAGAACTTCCAAAACTCGCATCCGATCAAAAATCCGACTTAAACACCTCCGAATGACATGAAACTTTGCACGCATATCCAAAATCACTTAGCGGAGCTACTGCAACTGTCGGAATTCCATTCCGACTCCCCGATCAAAATCTCAGCTATCAACCAGAATTCGCCAAAATTCAAACTTAGCCAATTCAAGCCTAATTCTACACCGGACCTCCAAATTCAATTCTGATTGTTCTCCTAAGTCAGGAATCATCACCCGAAACTAGTCAAATCATCGAAAATCCATTCCGAGCCCTCTAACTAATAAGTCAACATTCAATTGACTTTTCCAAACTAACCTTCTCATGAAGAGACTAATTGTCTCATTTCTAGCCGAACTCTATCCAATTACTCCAAACTCTCCAAACACATAAAATGGAACATATAGAAACATAAAACGGGGAAAAAGGGGCGGAGATACCTGAGACGACGGGTCAGGTTGTTACAAAGAATTTGGCTGATCCCTATATCCTCCCTAATAGAGGTAGGCATGTTTAATCCTGGAGAAATATTTCACACTGCTGAAATAGTTTCTTAGGACAGTGCCTAGCACGATCAAGCCAGTTGGTGTATTTATGCTCAAAAATTATTTTATTGCAATATTATTATTATTGTTGTTGTTACTTTCGGTATCATATCCCTATAATTTAAGAAACTATGGCAAATACTGATACTGAAAATACTACTGATACCGTCAATATTAGTGCTACGGCCGCTGCTCCAGCCCAAGTTGCACTGCCATATGCCAGGCCATTTTCAGATGTGTCAAATATTAAAATTTTCGCCAATGAAAATTTCAAGCATTGGCAAGAACGTATTTTCTCACTGCTTGATGTCCACGGTGTTGCACATGCACTTCTGTATCCACAACCTAGTGTAGACGTTGATAATAAAATAATAGAATCATGGCAGTATGACAATAAGGTATGTCATCATACCATATTGCAAACTATTTCTAACGAACTGTTTGACGTATATTGCAGTTATAAAGAAACAAAAGCTATATGGGAGGCTTTAATTAAAAAATTCACTACTGAAGGTGCTATAAACCAAAAATTTGTAGTGGAAAATTTTAATCAGTGGCAGATAAGAGATGATAAAGAGATAAACATACAAATTAACGAATTTCGAAAATTGTTAGAAGACTTGAAGGCCGAGGGGATGTCATTACCAGAGAAGTTTGCTGTCGGAGTGCTAATTGAGAAGCTGCCAGACTCATGGAGTGACTACAAAAACAACTTAAAGCACAAATAGAAAAATTTCACCATTGAGAAAATTGTGACCCACATCCTAATTGAATATTCCAACAGAAAAGAATCAGCCAAAGCTAGGATGACAGCTCTTAAAGCAAACTTAGTGCAAAGCAGCAACAACAACCGCAAAAGGTACGAAAATAAATCTCAAGGTTGCAATCCTAAAAATCCTAACCTTAAAAAGAAAAAAGGCTCTTGTTTTGTATGTGGAAAACCAGGTCATCATGCCTCACAATGCAAGTAGAGATCAAGAAATGACAAGGAAAAAACTAATACTCCTAAGGCTAACTTAGCTGAATGAGGTGATATTATTGCAGCTGTCATTTCTCTAGTAAAGAATGGGTGATAGACTCTGGGGCTACATGATACATTTGTGCAAATCGAGAAACATTTTCTTCTTATGCTCCTGTAGAGGATGATAGAGAAGAAGTCTATCTTGGAGACTCAAGTACTACCAAAGTCTTGGGTAAGGGTACAGTTCTCCTGAAACTCACTTCGGAAAAAACTTTAGCCCTTTTTGATACTGCATGTTCCTACTATGGGGCAAACTTGATCTTTGTATCCTTGTTGGGAAGAGCCGGAGTGAAAGTGTCATTTGAATATGATAAGATCATAATGACCAAAAATAGTGTGTTTGTGGGAAAGGGCTATTGTAACCAAGGACTCTTTGTACTTAATATTTCTGATGTTATCGTTGGAAATGTATCTGCTTCTGCTTATATGATTGAGTCTATTTCTCTATGGCATGCTAGACTAGGACATGTTGATATCACATATATAAAGAAAATGCAGTCACTAGGATTAATATCTAGTTCAGACTCAAATAATATTAACAAGTGTGAAATATGTGCTAAAATTAAAAGTATTAGAAAGACTTGTTTTTCCGTAAATAGAGAAACTGAATTGTTATCTTTAATTCACTCTGATTTATGCGACTTGAAGCAGACTATGACTAGAGGTGGTAAAAGATATGATGTGACTTTTATTGATGATTTTCTAGATATACTAAGTTCTATTTACTTAGAAATAAATATGATGCTTTTAATGCTTTTATTTTTTATAAAACTGAGGTTGAAAATCAACTTAGTAGAAAAATCAAGAGAATTAGATTAGATAGAGGTGGAGAATATTTATCTTTAAATGAATTGTGTGAAAGTAATGGAATTATTCATGAAATAACTCCGCTTTATTCACATGAGTCAAATGGAGTATCTGAAAGAAAAATTAGAACATTGAAAGAGATGATGAACTCAATGTTAGTTAGTTCTAATGCTCCTGATAATTTGTGGGGTGAAGCTATTTTATCTGCATGTCACTTACAAAATAGAATACCACATAGAAGAACAGGAAAAACTCCTTATGAATAGTTGAAGGGCTATAAACCTAATTTGAAATATTTGAAATTGTGGGGGTGCCTTGCTAAAGTTTTTTTTGCCTGAACCTAAAAAAAGAAAATAGGTTCTAAAACTGCTGATTGCATGCTAATTGGATATGCAGAACATAATGTTGCATATAAATTTCTTGTTTTAAAAAGTGATGTGCTTGATTAAAATACTATAACTGAGATAAAGAATGCTGAGTTCTTTGAATATATTTATCCATTATCTGATAAAACTTCTCATAAACCTGTTGAAACAAATAATGAAATTACCTCTAATGAGTAACTGAGAAGGAGCAAAAGGCCTAGGAAAAAATATTTTTTTAATGGAAATAATTTTTAAACTTTTCTTGTCAATAATGAACCATCAAATTATTTTGAAGCTATATCTTCTTCAGATGCTAAATATTGGAAAAAAGCAATAAAAGTTTAAATTGATTCCATTATGAAAAATAATACATGGATTTTAACCAATTTACCTCATGGTGCAAAACCTATTGGTTGTAAATGGATTTTCAAAAGAAAATTTAATCCAGATGAATCTTTAGATAAATATAATGCTTGGTTAGTAGCAAAAGGTTTTTCTCAAAAATAGAATATAGATTATTTTGATACATTTGCGCCAGTGACTAGAATTTCTTCCATTCGAGTTTTAATTGCCTTAGCTTCAATCCATAAATTTTTTATCCACCAAATGGATGTGAAAACTGTTTTTGTAAATGGTGATTTGGAAGAACAAATTTATATGGGTCAACCTAAAGGTTGTATCATTCCTGGACTAGAAAATAAAGTTTGTAAATTAATTTGATCTCTTTATGGCCTTAAACAAGCTCCAAAGCAATGGTATGAGAAATTTGAACAAGTCTTACTGAGAGACGTTTTTTTCCAGTTGAGGTGGATAAATATGTTTATACTAAAGTGGTAGACAATGATTATGTAATAATATGGCTATATGTTGATGACATGCTTATATTTGGTACAAGTTTAAATATTGTGCAAAGTACTAAATTATTTTTGTCTTCTAATTTTGATATGAAAGATCTGAGTGAAGTAAATACAATATTTGGAGTCAAAGTTATAAGGAGTGAAGATAGAATAATGTTGTCACAAGAACATTATGTTGAGAGACTTCTTAAGAAGTTTGAATATTTTAATGTCACACGAGTGAGCACTCCTTTTGATGATAACTCTAAGTTGAAAAAGAATAATGGTGACCCAGTTTCTCAGTCTAAATATGCTCAGATTATTGGGAGTCTGATGCATTTAATAAATTTTACAAGGCTTGATATAGCCTACGTTGTGTGTAGACTGAGTAGATATACTCATAATCCCAATAGAGAGCATTGGTCTACATTAGATAGATTAATGAAATATCTGAGAGGAACCATGAATTATGGTATCCTATATAGTCGATTTTCTTCTACTTTAGAAGGGTACAATGATGCAAATTGGATCTCTGATTCAGATGAGACAAAATTCACTAGTGGATATGTATTCACCCTTGGTGGTGGTGCAATATCGTAGAAATAAGCTAAACAGACGATCATTGCTAGGTCGACTATGGAATAAGAGTTTGTAGCTATAGAGTTAGCTGGTACTGAGGCTGAGTGACTAATAAACTTCTTAGCCAATATCCCTTTAATAAAGCACGTATTGCCTCCTATGTCTATACACTGTGATTGACAAGCGGAAATAGTTATAGCAAAGAAGAAATCTTAGAATTGTAAAAGTAGACACATGAAATTAAGACATGATGTTATAAAGCAACTGCTGAGAGATGGAATAATTTTCATTAATTATGTGAAGTCAGAAGTTAATTTGGCCGATCCTCTGACTAAACCCGTGGGAAGAAAATTAATTCTTCAAACCTCAAGAGAGAAGGGGTTAACGCCGACATTTTGTCAATAAAGATAGCAACACAACCTATGTGATTGAAGATCCCATGAAGTAGGTTCATATGGGTAATAACAAGTCGATATTAAAACTGATGCACTAAAAGAGAGTGCTTGACTGCTACAAATTGAGAGGCTGAGTTATAATTCTTAATGAAATTTATAGTCCTTATGGATTGTGTATTTAAAAGTAGTATGCACTTTGATGAATTCACCTATATGAGAGTGGAGCGGGCCGCTCCTATGAGATTTTGGCCTAGTCTATAAAGCTCTCATGAATGACCAGGCACGCACATGGCCTATTGGGCACAAAACCGCATTGAACACAAAAATTACCGGGGGTCGAAATGTGATTGATAAAATCTCTGACTCAAAATAAGAATTATTGGTTCATAGAAATATTATATTTCACTAATAATTGTGTGAGTTAAATTTTATTTGCCTAAGTTCGGTTCATATTCCAGAAGACACCAAACGTATTCCATTTAGACCATACAAATCCAGCAATTTTATTTTTGGGTCTTTAAAATAGTGGGATACTGTGACAATATTTCAAAGACAAGTGTCACATTTCAAAGACAAGTGTCTTATCCTTCTAGAAGGCTATGCCAAGTGGCAAACTTGATTAGCCACTTGTTTGTCATGCACTATGAATTTTCATGCAATTTCATGTATAAATAAGCCATCATTTGGCAGCACAATTCATCCGATCATATGTGCTTTTCTGCTTAGCCTTCTTCTCTCTCTTTTAGCTTCTCTTATTTTCATTTTCTTTGTCCTATTCTCTCTTCAATCTTGTTGGAATTTTGTAATATAAAAATTTTGCTGATTCATGTGTCCTCCTTAATAGAGGTAGGCTTGTCTAATTCTAGAGAAATATATTACACTGCTGAAATAGTTTCTTAGGACAGTGCCTGGCGCGACTCAAGCCAGTTGGTGTATTTCTACTGAAAAATTATTTTATTACAGTATTATTATTATTATCATTATTGTTATTGCTGCTGTTGTTATTTTCTGTATCATATCCCTACAACTCTAACCAAAAACCTAAAAAAATTTAAAAATTCAGAAAATGAAAATAAAATAGAGAGGGGCAAGTAAATAGTCATCCGCTATGATTACAGACATGAAAATTACTTATTGGTGTGTACTGGGAACCATAATAACAGCTTGAAGTACATAGTTCAATGATACATCAGAGTATTGACATGTGGAGAGAGCCCACCTTATATGTTTAGTCTGAATCTCAACTTCTTTAAAATTGACAGGAGATCCACATATAATAACTACTGATAGAAATGTTTTCAGCATTGTGGGATCTGTCTGTAAGTAGTCAGTGAACCACATTTTTGCCAGTTCTTGTATTATTTGAATTATAGTGAAAAACATCTTCCTAAAATTTTTGTGTACATCCACTACTTATATCGGTTAGAAATATATGAAGGGGCAATTTGGTGTACTGGGCTTTCGATACGTGTAAGGTCGGGGAAAGGGCTGCATTATAAAGATATATCGTATGCAGCCTTATTCTGTATTTCTACAAAAAGTTATTTTCACGGCTCGTACTCGTGACCTCCTAGTTACATGGCAACAACTTTACCAGTTATATCGAATTTTCAGTTCATCCAAATAATAATTATGTAACTCATAAAATAATGTTAAGTGTGCAGAAAAACACGACACAATTTTTTCTTTAAAAAGAAGGGAGCCTAGACTTTATCTTTCTTATAGGCTACTCAGTTAGAGCTGGAACTATATTTTGTAATAGGAAAAACAATATTGTATAAAAACAATATATATATATATATATATATATATATATATATATATACCAATATTACTACAAAAAAGGCAGTGCAATAACTGCGATTATTTGTACATTTTGCGGCGGTTTAAAACCGCCATAATATACATTTACGACAGTTTCTAAAATCGCCATAATCCCGTACGCCAAAAACTAAATACGGCGCTTCTTACGAAACCGCCAGAATTGTCAAGTGCATAAAATGGCGGTTCTCATTTGCATAATATGGCGTTTTTGAACGCCCGCAATTGGAAAGAATGTCCCAAAGTGAGTTGACTATTATGGCAGCTGATAACCACCATTACTGTCATTATTTTATATATATTTTAGTAATTTCTTCATTCCACATTGACATCATATTTACTACACCCTATGCTTCTAATCTTGTATAATATATTATGGAGCAATAAATTTGACAGAAATATATAGAAATAAACATCAAAGATATTCATTGTATAAAGAAAGGTACTCTACAATTACATCATATAATATATTAATGTTTCAAAGAATTATTCGGACGACCCAAAACTAAAACCATTGTGGATCCTAACACAATTACTAATTGCACATGTATGATAATCTTTTTAGCTCGATTCGTAGAGATCTGCTTCTAAATATGGTGCCTGCAAAAAAGATGAGACTATAAACAAGTATTATTTGTTGGGATATCGTCAAAAAATCCATAGAAGATCAAGCTTAACAAAATCAAAGTTGTCCTATTAATTGCAAAAGAATATTTAACAAAAACAAGGGTGCATCACCAAATGGGGAGAAGGGAACCAATTTTAAAGCTAATTCCAACTTCTGGCAAACAAATAATATAATATACAAAATAACAACTACAAATCTACTCCATTAAAATCAATAACTAGAACTTAAGTCAAGAAGTCATTAGGAAAGGATCTAAATCTGCACGCTATGTAAAGTATTAAGAATTGCAAGGACAACATGAGAAGAAGATTCAACGACGAGCAGATTCGATCACTAGAACACATGTTTGAGACAAAGGCAAGGCCTGAATTGAGAACAAAACAGCAGTTGGCTAAAAGCTTAGGTTTATCAGAAATTAAACGCAATTTGAGATGACAAATTATAGCGTGTTGGATAGAAATGAAAGCGTGTTGAAATTTTGCAGTGTATATAGCGTGTTGGGAAGACATGTAGATTGCATAAGATATAGAGGCAACGCTGCAAAATATTTGAAAGTTGAGGTCTTACCTTAAAATTGCACATGAATATATCATTGTCTAATCTAGAAAGAGCGAGAAGAGTTCATTACCGTGAAAAAAAGCAATAAATATACTTATCAATTGACACTTGAAGCCATAGGCCTAGTTGAGATGAGAAAGTTACAAGAAAACAGTGGGAAAAGATCCATATGCATTGAGAATTTCAGTATCATTAGAGATCTTGACATCAGTATGTGATTTGATGATATAATATACAAGTTACTTACCAGGTCATAGTGACGAGAGATGTTCCCACGAGTCTGAGTCAGGGTGTTTTGATTTGAAACGTGCCGAATGAAATATTTTGCAGATGATACTGCAGCTGTAAAAAGCAGTGGTGTCCACCAGCCTCTGGAGTATAAAGGAGCAAAAACATTTAAGGTATGAACATAACTTGCATTTTTTTTATTTCAGTTTCCATAAAAGTACTTACCTTATCTTATTGAACCTTATGACTAATGCTTTCAAATCTCTATTTTTAACAAAAATCTGTAATAGAATTCAGGATGCCAAGTACCAACAAATAGCTATTTACAAAGAAATAGAGTCATTTCCTCACCATGAAAAGATTAAGAAGATCTTCATTCTTATCGACAAAAGATAAATTCCCTTGAATAAAAGCATCAGCAAGTCCTAAATCACCTTGAGTTGCAACCTGTAAGAGATTAGTTTATGTCAACAAATTTATCCATTTTGTAGAATTCTTTGAAATTTTCTTTAAAATGATACTAAAATTAATTCAAGCAGACCAACTCAATCATTCAACGTACAAAATTCAATAGTTCGCGCAATAACATATAGCATGTGTAAATTACAACAAAACACCACTCCACATACAAAGCTCTTGATTCTGTCAACTAACTATGCCTTAATCGCAAGCCAGTTAAGGCCACTATACAATTCACTATACATATTCTGCTCTATTGCTGCTAATATATCTTCGAATATCAAAACAATCTAGGAAGGAGCAATAGGTGGTGTCGCTTCCTCTTAATGCACACAAAATTAACATTTTGAAGGGTTCTCAGTTCTTTCAACCCTACACTGACAAACAAGTTCCAACCAAACCAAAGAAACTTCACGAATTCCAATCACAACACAATTTGTCCTTAACGATACCGGATATATGAAATTTATGAGAGAAATCAAGCTAAACATAGAACATACAACTATAGTGACATAGCATAGTAAAACAACAAAGTGACCGTGGATCCACATAAATATCGACATATATAAACAAAAATAAGAGAAAATCATAGAGTAACTTGGAGAGATTGACCTGCATATCTCAAAGGCATGATGATGTCAGTGAACTCGTTGCGAGCTTCATCGGATACTTGATTAGAGGAAGAGAAGGAAAGGAGAGAAGATGGAGTTGTCGGCCATGGCGATTTGGTGAAACGCCGCTTACGGATTGCTCCTGATTGATGAACGAAGAGAGGCAAATGGAGAGACTAGGTTTTTTTCTTAGATCGGGTTGAGTTCTAATCTCTGAGAGAATTATATGTCTATTTTTAAATAAATAAAAAATTATGTCAAAACTAGGGGCCACTAGCTAGAACCGCCATATTATAAACTAGGGTTGTTCAAAACCGATCTGAAACCGAACCGAATCGAACCAAAGCTTAATGGCTTAATGGTAATGGCTTAACGGCTTAACGGACGGAGAACAGATTGAATTTTTTTTATTAACGGCTTATCAGTTTGGGGGCGGATTATTCAATTTTCTTAACGGATAATCCGTTAACCCGTTAAGAATATAAATATAAATATATATATATATATATATATATATATATAATTTATTTTTACTTGCATAATTATATATATTAAATATAAAAACTAAAAACCTTAAAAATGAATAAGTATAAGTTCCCACAACTGGCGGTCTATTTCTATTGGCATTCCTTAGGATTCCACCGGAGGTGCAATCAATGATGTTGCCGTTCAGTTCCGGCCTGTGATTCATATAAGGATCCACACCAACAAAATGATGCTCTGCTTTAATCTGCTCTGGCCTAGAAATCTTTGTTGATTTTGGTGGGCAGTGCTTTAAAATCCCAGGAGCTTGTCTTCGGCTAATCCTTCTAGCTGGCCGTGGATATGATCTACAAAATTTTATACTGTTTCAATAAATTTTATAATTCGGTATAAGCTTTTCGATAATTGCCATAGGTATTAAACCGATAAACTGCCCGATAAGAGCTAACCCGATACCAATCCGCCCGATATCTTATCGGGTGGCTAACGGATGAATACATTTGGAAGCCGATAACCGTTAAGCCAAACCATTAAGAGTAAAATGCCGCCCAATCCGCCCGATGAACACCCCTATTATACACTTACCCGTCACTTTATAAATGAGTAATATGGCGCTGGCAAAATGACCATTAATCTATTGTGCATTGCGGTGGTTTTGGGAAACCGCCATATTAAAACAGCTGCAGTTTCCTCCATTTTATGTGGTGTTATATACTTTTGCGGCTACCGAATATAAATAACTTCGATTGCAGACTAAAAGTGATCTTTGCAGTTTGTAATACCAGTTTATGCCTTCATGTTGTATTTCTAATAAGATTAATGTAACGACCCGACCCGTCGTCTCAGGTATCTCCGCCCTGTTTTCCCTATTTTATTCTTCTATATATTTTATTATATATGTTTGGAGAATTTGAATTAATTCAGATGTAGTCCGGTTAGAAATGCGATAATTAGTCTCTTTATAAGAAGGTTAGTTTGGAAAAGTCAACCGAATGTTGACTTATGAGTTAGAGGGCTCGGAATGGATTTCTGATGGTTCGACTAGTTTTAGATGGTGATTTGTGACTTAGGAGCGCAATCGGAACTGAATTTGAAGGTCTGATGTAGAATTAGGTTTGAATGGGCTATATTTTAATTTTGGCGAAGTCCGGTTGATTGGTGAGATTTTGATCCGGGGGTCGGAATGGAATTTCAACAGTTGCAGTAGCTCCATTAGGTGATTTTGGATATGTGTGCAAATTTTCAGATCATTCGGAGGTGTTTAGGTCGGGTTTTGAATCAAATGCAAGTTTCGGAAGTTTTAATTTAACTTAGGCTTGAACCCATGGTAATTTGATAATTTTGATGTTTTTGATGTTTATGATAGTGTTTTTACGTTGCGACCAAGTTTGAATGAAGTAATAAGATGGATATGTGTTTTTGGTTGAGGTCCCGTGGGCCTCGGGATGATTTCGAATGGCTAACGGGAAGTTTGGAGTTAATAAGTGCAGCAGAAAAAGTGCAGCAGACCTTTGCTCTATACGATCGCATAGGGTTTCTACGATCGCATAGAGGAGTGGAAGGGGGGCTCAGAATTTGTCTATGCGATCGCGTAAAGGGTTATGCGATGGCATAGGTTGGGAAGGCTGGTCTGTGCGTTCGCATAGGGGGAGTGCGATCGCATAAGAGGAACTGAGGGGCCTAGACTTTGGTCTATGCGATCGCATAGGAGGAATTTAGGGCTGTCAGATTTTTGCCTATGCAATCCCAATAGGGGTGATGCGATCGCATAGAGGAAAGAACTGGGCGGACAGAATGTTTTAAGGGTTATTTTACCTGCGACTTATTCATAATTTCCACCATTTTTAAGAAACCAAGAGAGATTTTTGAGCGATTTGAAGCGTGTTTACAATGGGTATTGATTGGAGGTAAGTCTCTTGACATAAAAACACCATTTTTAGGAAGAATCAACCATCAATTCCATGAAATTGTGTAGAAATTGTGAAGAACTAGGGCTTAGTTTTTAGAAACGAATTTTGGGGATTTGAAAGGTCATTTGAACTCCGTTTTTGTGAACTTTATATGTACGGACTCGTGGCGAGACGAGGAATCCGATGATGTGATTTTCGGAATTTTTCGGGAAGTGAGCCCGGGGCTCTGGTTTTACCAACTTCATGATTTTTAGCATTTTTCGAATAATTTCAATTCAGTTATAATTATTTAGCATATAATAGCATATTCGTTGTGATTTTTGACTAGATTCGATGCGTGTAGACAGAGATTCAAAGGGAAAAGGCATCGCATACCAGTCTACGACCGGTTAGAGGTGAGTAGTTTGTATTTATGATGGCCTGAGGGTTTGAAACCCCGGTTTATCACATTGTGACACTATGTTAGGGCGTGACTCGCACCCCATGGTAGGTGCATGATTGTAAATGATTGGGGATTGTGACTTGGTCCATCCCAAGTGCTAAATAAGCTGATACGTACCCTATAGTGATTATATTTGGGCTTATTGCCATGTTTGGGGCCTTATGCCGAATTGTAGCATACGTCTAGGATGAATATATATTATGATAACATGATTTGAAAATTTATTGATCTCAGTCATGTGCTTAATCATTGTTATTAAATGCTAAGTATATTTTTCGTGAAATTAAATAACTAAATTATATTCTCCTTAATAATTAGAAAATGAAAAATTAGATTTAATCTGTTATGTGACTTATATGCATACTGTGGATTGAGTCTGGGTCGGGCTGCACGCCGTAGCGAATTCATGTCCATTGCATTACATCTTTACATGATACTTGACTGCTATATTTGATATTGCTTTATTGTTAGTTCGTCGTTAAGGTATAGAACTATTAGTTTTAGCTTTGCTTTGTGGCATTTCGTGGATTTCTTACCTTTAAACATTATATATGCTCTTACTCACTGAGTCGGTAGTACTCACCCTTACTCCCTGCACCTTGTGTGCAGATTCAGGTACACCGGAGGATTAGCTGACACTCGTGGTCTCTAGATATTTTCCAGAGTCGTTAAGGTAGCTGGTTGACGTTCGCAGGACCTGACTGCTCTTCATATTCCAATTAATTATTATTATATATAGTTCTAGATTTTTTATATTTTTATTCAGATATTATTATCCAGTTTTGTTTAGAGGCTCTAGACTCGTGACCCAGATCTTATGTGTGTGTTTATCGGTTTTCGTATTTTTCCATATTACTCTACTAATATTTTTGGATTATTATTCTAAAATTACTATAATATTCTTAAATTGTTGGTTTTGAAACTTAGTGTTAAATTGAAAGTGATTGTTGGTCAGGCTTTCCTAACTTTAGGGTTTGGCGCCATCATGACTGGGTTTGGATCGTGACAAGTGGGTATCAGAGCCTAGGTTACTAGGCCTCGCGAGTCATGAGCCGGTTTAGTAGAATCTCACGGATCGGTACATAGATGTCCGTATCTATCCTCGGGAGTTTACAAAACATTTAGGAAACACCCCATTTTCATGAAATCTTATCGTGCGTCCTTGATGCAGTTTGAAAGAGTAACTCTTGAAATTTCTTCCACGTGTTCGCCTGCGTGCATGAGCGCTCGGCATTATATGTGCTTCGATGGCTTGATATTCTCCGATCAAGGGGAGATATATAATCTTTGTGAGGTTGTTGTTGGACCAGTCTGGAGGACTTGATGCCGAGTCTTCGCATATGGAGTGAGCACCGAAGTGCTAATTCTACGAGATTGTGTTATGAACTCATATGTTCGGTATTGCTGCTATTACCCGGAATGGCAGTTTGGTATTCGGTGATTGAGTATGTTAGTACTGAGAGATGAAATTATATGACCTGGTAGCGACAAAGAGGTCTGCTGGATAATAGACGAACTGTTAAATGATTCGTTTCCTACAGTGAATTCGATGTGTAGCCCGAATATAGGCGCATGAAGAATCTTTTCAAGTCTCCTAGTGGAATGAAGTAAATTGCATGATACAATATAAGTTTAGACTCAGGAAGACTAAGTAGCTGTGTAATGTGTACGACGGTGGAAGGTATACAGAAATGTTATATTGAGGCGAAGCAGGTGGGTTATCTCCTGCGGAGTGATCTGAAGTGATGTGATTATTATATGCGTATGTTAGAAGATCTCATAAATTGAAAGGTATTTTTATGTGTTATGATTAAAATAGGTGCAACGCATGTCCACGTATTAATTTTGATAATAGAATACATGTAGTATTGAGATTAATGTTGTTGATATACATTGTGATGCTTTGTCAAGTTGTGGACGTGTGGTTAGGATGGTTTTGGTGATTCATTGGCAGGTGGATAGGCACAATTAAATGAAACTCTGCCAAAATTTTTGAAAAGTTTAGGACTTAGTAAAAATTTTGTCGCCTAAAGAGTGGGCTTAACTGTTGTGTGAATGAACGCAAGAATTGCAGAAGAGTTAAAATTTCTGATGATTCGTATTTCCACAATTTCATGAAAGAGTGAATTTAATCTCACCATGATATTACGACAGTAAAAGTGTATGTGTTGTGGTATATATGGCTTCGAGCTAGGTTGGGGAGGTTACTGTTGATTAGCTGATTGTACGGTTATGTACTATGTTAGTTCCGATTTGATGCATGCGGGTGAATCAGTTCTGGTTACAAAAATTGAGCCGAGGGTGGCACAAGTGAAGCAAAATTTCGACAAAGGTTATATGGTGCTTAGTAGATGTGAGAAAAATAATAAGATGTCCTGAGTCGTTGATAAAGAATGTTTAGTGTAAAGAGAAGGAAGGGGTTTGGTTATATTGGAATGAGATCATGTCCTGCGCTGTCAGAGTGCTGATGGCACGAGTGGTTTGATTCGTTAAGTCGAGTAATTTGCAGTGTGTATAAGAGTGGATGAATCTTGGGAATGGTTTTGATGTGTTCAAGATTCTATATGTACACCCAGGTGTTTTAAGGTTGAGTAGGTGACCAAGTCACTGTTTTCATTAGAACAGGTCAAGACTTGTGGTATTTTTACATTAATTATGGGATTCTATGTATCAGTATCTGGGAAGCAAATGTAGCGGACTTAAATTCGCAAGAAATCCTTCAAAGTAGGGTATTTTAGAAGGTGGTATTTTTGGGATCGTTTGAGTGAGTATTTAGTGGCCTATTGGTCTTAGATAGTGTGATCTTACATTCGAGTCTCGTGTGATAAGCACGGGTTGAGGCATTGTGGTGCTACAACAAAAGACTATATCAAGTTGAAAATGAATGAGAAGGAAATCTAGACAAATGAAGTAGCTTATTAGCGGACCGAATCGGTGTGGTAAAGATATGAATGATTCTTTGTATGTATTCGAGGTAATGCTTTTATACAAGTGTTGGGCAACAAGGTTCGTGAGTATTGACATTATTCTTGGCTTGGTTCAGGTAGAAGGATCTAGTCATGGCAGTTTAGCTTGCACATATGGAATTAGGAGAGAATTCTTGTTGGATTTCATCACGGTTTGGAGATGAATGTTTCTATGGACATACGGGGCGTGGATTGCGTAATGATTTTTCTTCTAAAGGGGATCAATGAAAGTTTTAGACTAGTTCAGTGCGTCGAAGTATGCGGTGCAGAAGGGAGATGCAAGTTCTCGAGTTATCCCTGGAAGTATGGTAGGTGTGGTATGTTGTAGATGGCCGAGACGGGCGTGTGCGAGGTTTCGATTCAGTTCTAAAAGAAAGTTCATAAAGTTCTTAGGCAACGAGTAGCCTCAGGTAATCAAGGGAATGGTACTGGTAATTGGAAGGGATTTGACGATAATATATGTCTTGGAAGGAGGGTAATGTGATCATACTAATGATACCTCAGTAGTATTGCGATAGTTTCTTGTTGGATCGACTGCTAATATTCGAGTTTGCTGATGGCACAGGGAAATTTGAGAATATCTTTTTTAGAATGATTTGGTACTCGATGTGTGATAGGCACTCATATGACGGAATGTGGAAATCAGGTATAGTGATTTGTATGTTATATGGAGTTGGAGACAAGGAGTTCTATGATGCAGTCTATGTAATGGTTGTGGATCTTTATCCGTTGATATGATAGATTTTGGATATGAGATTGGGTGTAGACCGGTTGCCTCAGTGTTTGGTTAATCTAGACTATTGTGTGATGGGCTATGCTGGAGAATGCCACAGGTTGCCTGGCGAGGTGCATCGATTGATGTTATAGCAAGAGTGGGTTGCATTCCAAAGACCAGCAGAAGGCTGAGAAGGATTTCTTGTCTTGTTTGGGACTTCGTGGAAAATGTTAGCATAAAGGCTTTTACCATTGATTCAGTTCCGGTATTGAGGGACCTTTTCGGACGCATTCCTTGTGGCTGGGCATGTCGGCGGGCGAGATTGTGAATTTCAATATTTATTCGGTGTCGGGAAACTGAATGGTACGGCTCTGGAATGACTTATAGTAGTGGAAGATGCATCTTCAGGCTGCTTGGTAATGAGCTTGTTGGTAAGCTAGTTGGATACGTGTTTAGCTTGGGTTGGCTTGGTTAGTCCTGAATTGTATTAATAAAGGATGGGTTGATTCGATTGTTATTGGACCTACTAGTGATCTGGGAAGATCTATGAGTTGCTTTTCTGTGCTGTGAGGCGTTATAATTTTGGGTAGTGGCACATATATTACGGTGCTATCGAGATTTATAGTGGAAGCTGAGTTTTGTAGCATACAAAGCAATAAGTAGATATGACTATGCACTCAGTGTGCTTACGACCGATACTTGGTACTTTCTTATGATGAGCAAATTCGGCTCGATGTGCATCTCCCTATGTGAGATATTTGAATGGATCGGGTGGCACGCCGCCACAGGGTATGTTATTTGGATTGGGTTGCGCGCCGAAACAATGTGATGTTGAGGATAGTTTTCGTATGTTACTTTGTATGCATTGCTTCTTGGTTTCTGAAGAAAGTCTGTATTGGGAGTTGCTCGGCGAATAGCGCGTCAGTTGTGTCCTTTAAGGATTGAATGGTGTATCTAACTTGCTTCACTGTGGGTGTGATGGATTAATTGGTTTCAGACATCAATCTATGTGTGGCTGTCTATTTTGAGCATGGTGACTCGAGGTGCTTCAGGTGTAACAGTGTATGGATAGGATCACGTGTTGTGGCAAGGCCACGTGGAGTTATGACATTCGATGCGGATTCAGGTACTCTATTTTCACGAGGTGAGACGAGGTCTCAGCTTCGTGTTGTAATGGTATTGAGGAGCTTAGGGTACAACTCTTTCGTTTGAATCAATTGCCATAATGCGAGCATGTTCGGGCCGTCTCTTATTTGGCGTATATGATGCAAGTTGTGGATTAGGCCTGTGTTGAGATGTATTATCACCAAAGTGGTATGTTGGATTCGAGGGGATTGTTGGAGTCATAACTGGGTAAGGACGGATTTGGTTTCAGCTTGTTAATATGTTAGTATCGAGGTTCAGCTCGGAAATCTGTTGTGATAGTAGCCAAAAAGGGGAGTGACTTCATGAATGATAGGTCCGTGAAGTTTCACAATTTGTTGCGTGTTTCATCATCATTGGCAGTATATGAAAGTTTTGGAATAAGACCTTATCTAATAAGAGGTTCCTATCAATAATTGAGTATTTTGGGCAACTGTTGTGAATGGAGATTATCGTTCCGAGTATTGGATTCTGTGGTTTGCTGCATGGGTTCACCTGATGTTGCAGGTGTGGGTTATTACAGCTTGTTCGGTCTTATTTTGAGTACATATATGAGGTTCTGACCTTGTGTATGATTTCGGAGAGTGCAATACGGCCCCACGGTATATGGGTTAGATGGACTGTGAAATTTTAGCTAAATTGTGTTATCGGACCTATGCGAGGTAGGGTGACGAGAGATCACCCAAGGTATGTAACGACCCGACCCATCGTCTCAGTTATCTCCACCCCGTTTTCCCGTCTTACGCTTCAAATGTTTCATTATATGTATTTGGAGAATTTGAAGTAATGCGGATGTAGTCCAGTAATAACTGTGACAATTAGTCTCTTTATAAGAAGGTTAGTTTGGACAAAACAACCGAATGTTGACTTATAAGTTAGAGGGCTCGAAATGGATTTCCGATGATTCGACTAGTTTCGGACGGTGATTTGTGACTTAGGATCGCAATCGGAACTGCATTTGGAGGTCCAATGTAGAATTAGGCTTGAATGAGCTAATTTTGAATTTTGGCGATGTCCGGTTGATAGGGGAGATTTTGATCCAAGTGTCGGAATGGAATTCCGACAGCTGCAGTTACTCAGTTAGGTGATTTTAGATATATGCAATTTCTCAGATAATTCATAGGTTTTTAGCTTGGGTTTTGGATAAAATTCAAGTTTCGGAAGTTTTAGTTTAACTTAGGCTTGAATCTGTGGTAATTTGATAAATTTGATGTTTATGATAGTGTTTTATATTGCGAGCAAGTTTGAATGAATTAGTAAGATGTATCTTTGTTTTTGGTTGAGGTCCCGAGGGCCTCGGGATGATTTCGAATGGCTAACGGGAAGGTTGGAGTTAATAAGTGCAGCAGAAAAATTGCAGGAGACCTTAGCTCGATGCGATCACATAGGGTGTCTGCGATCCCATAGAGGAGTGGAAGGGGGCTTAGAATTTGTCTATGCGATCGCGTATAGGGTTATGCGATGTCATATGTTGGGAAGGCCGGTCTGTGCGTTCGCATAGGGGGAGTACGATCGATTAAGAGGAACTGAGGGGCCTGGACTTTGGTCTATGTGATCGCATAAGCTTGAGTGCGATCGCATAGGAGAAATTTAGGGCTGTCAGATTTTTGCCTATGCGGTCGCAATAGGAGTGATGCGATCGCATAGAGGAAAGAACTGGGCGGACAGAATGTTTTAAGGGTTATTTCACCAGCGACTTATACATAATTTCCACCATTTTTAAGCAACCAAGAGAGATTTTTGAGTGATTTGAAGCGTGTTTTCAGCGGGTATTAATTGGAGGTAAGTCGCTTGATTTAAAAACAAAATTTTTAGGAAAAATCAACCCTCATATCCATGAAATTGTGTAGAAATTGTGAAAAACTAGGGCTTAGAATTTAGAAGCGAATTTTGGGGATATGAAAGGTCATTTGAACTTCGTTTTTGGTGAACTTTATATGTACGGACTCGTGGTGATAGAAGGAGTTAGATGATGTGATTTTTGGAAATTTTTTATAAGTGGGCCCGGGGCTCAGGTTTTACCAACTTTGTGATTTTTTGGATTTTTCGAATAATTTGGGTTATAATTATTTAGCCTATAATAGTATATTCGTTGTTGTTTTGACTAGATTCGAAGCGAGTAGACGGAGATTCAATGGGAAAAGGCACCGCAGACCAGTCTACGACCGATTAAAGGTGAGTAGTTTGTATAGATAATGGCCTAAGGGTTTGAAACCCCGGTTTATCACATCGTGATGCTATGTTAGGGCGTGGCTTGCACCCATGGCAGGTGCAGGATTGTAAATGATTGGGGATTGTGACTTGGTCTATCCCGAGTGCTAAATATAATTTATTGGTGGCTGATACACATCTTGTAGTGAATATATCTGGGCTTACTGCCATGTTTGGAGCCTTGTGCCGAACTGTAGCATCCGTCTAGGATGATATATTTGTGATAACATGATTTGCAAAATCATTGATCTCGGTCCTGTGCTTAATCACTATTATTAAATACTAAGTCACCTTTTTATGAAATTAAATAACTAAATTATATTCACCTTAAGAATTGGAAACTGGAAAATTAGATTAAATCTGTTATGTGACTTATATGCATACTGTGGAGTGAGTCTGGGTTGGGCTGCACGTCGCAACAGTGATATGATGATATTGCGCTTGGGCTGAATGAGCCCCTCCGGAGTTTGTACACACCCCTAGTAAGCGCCATCGACGTTAAACGGATCGGGCTGCACACCACAGCGAATTCATGTGCATTGCATTGCATCTTTACATGATACTTGACTGCTATATTTGATATTGCTTTGCTGTTAGTTCGTAGTTATGGTATAGAACTGTTAGTTTTAGCTTTGCTTTATGGCATTTCGTGGACTTCTTACCTTCCGATATTATATATGCTTATTACTACTGAGTCGGTAGTACTCACCCCTACTCCCTGCACCTTGTGTGCAGATTCAGGTACATCGGAAGCTTAGCTGACACTTGCGGTCTCCAGATATTTTCCAGAGTCGTTGAGGTAGCTGTTTGATGTTCGCAGGACTTGGCTGCTCTTCATATTCCAGTTCATTATTATTATATACATTTCAAGATTTTTTTTATTTTCATTCAGATATTATTATCCAGTTTTGTTTAGTGGCTCTAGACTCGTGACCCCTGATCTTATGGGTGTGTTTATCAGTTTTTGTATTTTTCCATATTATTCTATTAATATTTTTGGATTATTATTCTAAAATTACAATAATATTCTTAAATTGTGAGTTTTGAGACTTAGTGTTAAATTTAAAGCGATTGTTGGCTAGACTTGCCTAGCTTTAGGGTTGGGCGCCATCACGACCGGGTTTGGGTCGTGACAATTCACGAAGCGAGCACAGTGGCATACATATTTGCAGTGTTGCAATGACCGAAATATTTTGATGTTCGCGCGGATCTGCATCAACACCGCAATAATAATACCCACACAATCAATGAATTTAGAAGATTATGTTCGTGTGGGAAATGGTCGATCTATCACCTGCCATGCTCACATGCCATGAAGTGCTTTCAATTTGCTAGTTTTGCAGCGACGAGGTACATTGATAATATAGTGCGTAAACACCTATAATGGTCACTTCCAACCAATGAGTATTTAGCAGTATTGGCCGTTGGAACAATTTAAAACCATATGTAAAAAGGATTATGTGCGCAAGTGCAAAAAAGATTATAGATACGCAACCAAATGGATGTTGGTGATATCGTTTATACACGTAAATGTGATAAACGTTCCCAAACAGAACATAACCGCCGTGAATGGCCTTGAATTGATTTGGGAAGAAGTGATAATCAGCTCCCGATGGCAGTTCATCCAATGCGCCCAATTTTCAAGGATAAACTTAATGATTTGTTGCAGTAATTTAATTTTACTAAATATCTGTAATTGTGCTATTTGCAATATTTTTGAGATAAAGTGTTAAATCTAATTTACATTAGCATTGAAGATCCAATACAATGGTTAAAAATAACTCCTAAATAAATAATGATTTTCATTCGCCATTATCGTCACTGTCTGGCATTATTTCATTGTCATTGTCTTCAACTTCTACGTCAATATCTTATACACATCCGTCCGGACCGAAGGCATCATAATCTAAGCCCCAGTTGCTTTTCTCGTATTTTACCGCTATCATCAATAAGACTACTTGCTTGATTTTTACAACAATATGAGATTTCTACATCCAACGTTTGCGGTAAAAACTTTAGTAATCCCTCCCACTCAACAACTGTTGGAAATATAGTATAATTAATGTCTCTATGAAATTTTTCATTCTCTAATTTATCCTAATATTGATCCTTTCTTTCTTTGCAGGTAGTTAAGATCATCCAGTGCACGATGAGCGGCTAGTATTTTTCCATCTTTAAAATCTCATTTTGTCAAATGTTGAATCACTTCTGCTTCATCATTTTATGTGTTTGTTTGGAACATTGCAGACAGTGTTTATGGTACAACTAGCTCATACCAATGGCATCGTACTTCACAATTACATCTTATTGAGTAAAGGGGAACCCATTGTAGTTTTTCTCCCCAAATTCGCATAACTTCAGGCTTTGTACAATGCGCTTCCCCCTCAATAATGTGCCCCGCAAATTTGAGATCAATATGTATATTGATAGATTTATCTTTCAAGGGACGTTGAATGTTATACCACTTGCCATATACCATAGAGTATAGCAGCCTATCATATTTTTTTAAGGTATGGATCGATTGTGTTATGACGTTTTCCATATAGATCTGTTGAACTACCTTTACCTGCTTGCCTCTTCTTAAACCACTTATTAAATATTAGTGGCATTTCCGAAATGGATGTTGTAATGGTTTTGAAATGGTTTTTGAAAATTGAAATGTTGGTTCAACTAAAAAAGAACTAAACTGCATAAACTTATAGTGTTAAACATAGCGCATCACAATATATGTTATGTGTATTGTCATGTCGACCTGAAAAAGCTGCACGAACTTATACCATAGAAAATCATTAGAACGTGAAATATAACACATCAAGAATATGCGCTATGTGTATTGTCATGTCAAGATGAAAAAGTTGTCGACATGAAAAAGCTGCACAGACTTATACCGTAAAGGATCATTAGCACACGAAACATAACGCATCAATAACGTGTGTTATATGTATTGTCATGTCGACCTGAAAAATTTGCACTAACTTGTATCGTAAAGAATCATTAACATGTGAAATATAACGCATCAATAATATATGTTATGTGTATTGTCATGTCGACCTGAAAAAGCTGCACGAACCTATACCGTAAAGAATCGTTAGCACGCGAAACATAATGCACCAACAATATGTGTTATGTAACCTAAAATCACTCATAGCTACCTCTAAAATCCCCACGCATTTTTGATTATTAATTTGCGGCTTAACCAAATGAAGAAAATAACTTTTCATAAATTTTTCAAGTTCGAGTACTACGACATGCCTGGATGCAATGACGTACGAAGGTGTTACTCTGGAAAACTGCGATTTTGAATCCATGTTGGTCAAATTGCAATTTAGGTTGTAGATGTTAAATATGTAAATAATTTATAAATTATTATTTACAGTTATGTTGGTTAATAGATTATTTATACTGTGTTAATTAATATTATTTTGTTGTCATCCTCATTTGTAGGACAACAATCAATGTGATTTTGAAGGATGATATGATGAACACATTAGTCAGGAGTACTTTGGAATCTGACCGGTGAGTACGAACTTTAGAACAACTTGCGACAGTGAAGGAGAAACAGAAAAAGGAAAAATAAGAAAATATCGGTTTAAAAAAAATTTCCGTAGTTGAAGAAGAGAACAATGGGCGATAGTGACTAAACAAACACATGGATGCATTAAGTGTAGTTTTTTATTTTTATGTCGTGTGTGTCATATAATATGTATATTTTTTAGTGAATTTAAATTTATGTTAATCTGTCTTATTTTTTGTGTTCTAGATTTATAACCCGAAAAATAAAAACACATGCGCTTATAATGTAAAATATCAATAATTTTACTACTAGTTAATGTCATATATACAACTCAAAATACATATCAAGTTACACAACCTATATGCTTTAAAGCATTGTCTGGCCTGGGGCACATACCATCCCGCCCGGCTACGCTATCGGGATAATCCTCATCA